>JASANG010001695.1:0-308087 GCA_030248215.1 Enoplolaimus lenunculus
TACGCGCCCACCTTTACCCATTTCGGGTTATAGCCAACGATACTATATCCTCCGCCATGTTAAGATTGAGATGACTGTTAAATGTGCCCCCGTTCGTCGCAAATGAGCATTATACCATTTGTACAGGGTTATCGTACTAAATTTTTAGGAAGATTCCCCTCACACTGTTTTGTGTCGGCAAATGTTAACACCCTGGCCCTGCGTAATCAAACCTAATGTGACGATTATGTGGAAGTAACCCCCTGAGTAAAGTTACTCTACTAAGTGTTGGTCAGACCCTCCCGTGCTGTACGAAGATGCCTGCGCCCCATGTAAATAAGCCCCAATCCACAGTTACGTAGAAATTTTGGAACGAAGCACGATTTAATTGTACCATAGCAACTCCTAATTGTACCATAACAAATTGTACATATTGAAGAACAACATTGGTCCTTTCCCAGCATTTTCGGCATGTCAGCGCCCTCCTAAAAATAGAAAATACAAAAAAAAGATAATAAAATCCAATAAAAAACAGACAAAATGGAAAATTGCGCTGGTTATGGTTGTTTGCAACCGTTCCCGTTTTCAAATTCCCCGTTCACCGGAGGTGGAAATGGACCATAAATGCCAACTGTACCATATTGATTGTAAATAAAATTGGGCCCCACGTTAGATTTTGCCTGCCATCTATTTGAGACGCGTGACCGCCTATATTTTGAAACAAAAAACAAAATAAAAATATATAGAAAATTCATAAAAAACAAAGAAAAATAAAAATTATACCTGTAAATTAATAATTAATTTCGGACGCCACCTTTCACAGCCCTAAAAGTACACCGCACCCGCACTATAGCCCTGTTGGCCACCGATTTTTGGCCTTCCTAATAAGCATAGCGCACGATTACCGGGATTGAGACACAAACCGTGCTAACACCTTGTAGCGAACACCGCAACCAAGGAGTTTTGGACATTAAAGCTCCTGTAACGACCACTTTAAGGCACCGCACCAATTTCCTCCAGTCAGTCTTAAGGCCCCTAACCGAACGATTGCCGATCTGTAGCCGGTAATAAACCGACTAATTTCAAACTCCGAACTTACTAAAGTAAAATAGAATTGCGAGTAAAACTCCCAGCGCCCTCCACGTAATTGGATTTCGATTCAATTTAGGGTTCTGCTGAAGTGTCAGGAACCAAGCGACCCATGATGATTGAACAACCCTCTTCGTCACCCTCAACTATAGAGATTGCCCCTCCGCCCTTCTTCTGGTCGGAGTATTGATAAATCTCTAAAAATGCCTTACAGTTCCCTGTTGCACTGTATCCGTGTTAACATGTGTACAGTGTTATTTTAGGTATAACACTTGTGAGACAAATAATTAAGAGGACATTTAAGAAAGTCTGAGGGATTAAACTGTCGGTTCCGGCTTCGGTGAATGTATATAAAGATTGTACAGAACCGACTTTTGGGCTTTTGCCTTGCACTTTTGTGCTCAGAAGACCCTTTGCAAGCTGGATCATTAAAACCGCTTTTGAAAAGCGGCTCTCGCAGCCGCAGAATGCACTAATTAAGCCTACCTCTCCTAATAATGAAAACTAATTCGGTAACGAAAAGATAGAAAATTAACTAAGCAGGGTTTCTAAGCTCGAATATAACCGTGAAACCGCTCAGCAGTCGCCAGAGAACGGGATATCACCCAAGGTAGAAGGAGCCGTACTACTCGATCACATAGATACCTAGCTCCCCTAGAGTCACCCCGCTCTATCACTAAAGGACATAGAGTGACCAGACTCAGAACCATCCAGTTAGTGGTATTCTTGGGACAGAACCCTCTCCCTAAATCATCCACAGGGAACTGAGAGTACAAGCATGGGTGACAATCGGAACCATAACAAGACGCAGGCAGTAGAGTTACCGGACACTTAGTTCTACTAAATTTTGTTGATATGTATATAAACTCTTGAGTAAAACGGTGTATGTTAGGTATATAGACGTAACTCATAAGCAACGGGCAACGAATACTCCAGTTCAATTCCAAAATCAGTTGACCATGTACCACCTGCTAACCTATTATACAAAATTAGTCCAGCTAAGAATGATCGTATAACTCACTAATGTCCCCTCCCTTAGATTTTAGCTGTTAATCTCTTGCACTCTTTATCGGTTCGCGAATTTCTAATAAGCAATTTCAATCTGTTACTCTTACAGTTAACAGGCAGTGCACTCAACGTGCAGTTAACAACAACACTTGCGAAGAAATAATTTCAAGATGCACTTAAGAAAGGGTGCTGACCAAATTTTGTCAATCCAGCTCGCAACGGTTGTACAGAACCGATTGTGAATAAACCAGCTCGGGTTTTTCCCATGCACCCCTTTTGGTGCAAAGGAGCCCTTTGAAGAGCTGGACCAATAAACGTTTTTTGAACGCGGCTCTCGTAGTCGCAGTATGGTAGGCATGAGAGGTCCTTTTTCTTAAATTCAATAACCCCACACGAAAAAAGAAACCCTAACTGAATAGTAAAAGCCCTGTAGTGAGAAAGAGAAACATCGAGAATACCAGTGCAAGCGCCGAAACTAGGCAGAAAAGACTGCTATGACGGTCTCCAGGCAGGGCGCAGGAACCCGAGTTGTGGAAAATCTTAAGCCAGAATATCACACTAAGGGACAGAGCATTAGGACTTAATAGGAACCGAACGTATAATTGGTAGATTTACGATTTAGGATGTAAAATCGTCTTGAAATCCCTCGGAAACTGTGCAAGCGGAGAAATCTCATGCTAGTTGGATGTCATAAGGAGATATCATTTGAATTCTAGATCCCATCTCTACTCAAGAGATTGCGGCCCAACTTAAGAACATTTACCTGCTAAGCTGACTGTTGTAGGTCACTTGCAAATCACATTGTCCCCTCCGTTCCCCGTCCCCATGCCTATCCCCTGGCACTTCGGCAGAACTAGGGTGCCCTGAGCTAAGTGTGCTAGCACCCTTATAAAGATACAGTCTGCTGCGTAAAATTATATTCGCCACATCAGATCCTGACAAGGCTTCAGAGAGCCACCAAAATTCGAACATGTAACCGGCCTACTCATTAAGGCGTCATAAAACTCCAAACCTCTCAAATTAAAGTAACCGGCTCCGGGCAGTATCGCCCGCCGCCGCGTTAATGGCCGGATATTTTCTTAGCTGCTTCATAACCCCGTGGTGAATTTATGTTTTCGGAATGTCATAACTAACCTCGCCTTGAAAAATAAATTATAGCAAAAGCTCATAGCAACAACAACAACAACAACAAGTAGCAGCGACAACAACAACGACCAGCGGCAACAGCAGCAACAACGTCAACAATAGCAGTAGCAGCAGCACCACAACTGCCGCTACTACAACAACAACATCAAGGACAACAACAGCAGAGGCGACTCAACAACAACAACAATCGCAACAGCAGCAACGCCTGCAACAAAAAAAAGCAACAACAGCAACAACAACTCCAACAGCAACAACCACACAATCACAACAACCGCAACTACAACCCCAGACCAGCTGCAACCACCACAACAACAACAACCACCACCACCAACAACAACAACAAACACAACAACAGGGTCATGGCTGATTTCCGAGGCTACAACAACCCTGAGAACGGCGGTGAGGACGGCTTCAGTGAAGAAAGCCAATCCGGACGCCGTGCCGAGGTTTTCGGCGATGACCCTGTCCCAGAATACTCCCTGAACCCCCACTACGGTCCCCCAGCCCCCCGCGACACCACACGCCCTGCCCTCCGACTGTCCGCCCTCCCCGGCACCGCGCAGGTCCTCAGCCTGCTATTTGTTGGCTTGGCGTTCCAAACGCCACTTGACGCGGCCTGGTGCGTCATCCAGGTCCTCGGCGCGGCGTGGCATTACATTCGCCACGACCCGACTGCAACCGCCAGCTGGATGATGGCGACCGCGTCGGATTGCCGGGACTATGTCTGTATAGGCATCCCGCCTCCCGGCGATACGCTCCATCGTCTTGGACGTGAGACGATGTTAGAGCCGCTTGTGTACGCTCTGACGTATCACAGGTTCGCCGCTCCGGGGATGCGGGAACATCTCCGCGGGATCTCAGAGTATCAGGTCCTTTACTGCGACCCCTGGGTTCCCGTACTCGGCACTGGCGAGGACGTAGACGGGGTCCAGAACACTCTGGAACTCGTTACCCAGTACAACAACATCGCCGGCCGCGCCATTGAGGACCTCGCGCGGCACTATGATCATGGCAGCCAGTACTATCGGCGCCACATCATAGTCGGCGACGAGTCAGCCTACCCGCTGTGGGCTGAGTACTACGGCGACCCGGATGTCGCTGTAATCGCGTTCCCCGGCGCCGACATACCGACCCTGTGCCGGATCGCGCGTCTGGTAGCCACCCCTCTGGTATTCCGCATCACGATCTGCGGTGGCTACCACTCCGTCTTCGCGTGGACAGGGCGCACCTCCAACCCGCGGGACGACGGCGCATACTACCACGAGCAGTCGGGGTCAGTCAACAGTCGGTACTTCGAAGAACTCATCACCGACCAACTGAACCCTGGCACCGTGGCGTACTCAGTGTATGCGCACGTCTCGGAGCTCGCCTCCGAACTTCAAGACAGCCCGCGGGTCACCCTCCTGCCCCCGATGCCCCTCAGCGAGCTGTCCTGCACCGCCCGCGCCGTGCTCGAGGGTTACCTGGCAATGGTGGAGTTCTACTCACATGGAGCTCCCTACTTCTACCATTGCAGCCTGGATTACCTTTTCGACGGCGTCCCCGACAGCGAGCTCGCTGAGCGCTATCTGCACACTGGGGGACCGCTACCACTACCGCAGCTGGTCAAGAAGATGCGGCCGACACTCGACCTGCCCTTCAGGCGAGACCTGTGCGTGCGGCAGCTCCCCTTGGCCTCCCCGTTGCCCAACCATCCCGCCCTTCCCAGCAACATTCCCTTGGCCCCCGGACAGCTCACACAGTTCGAGCGGGTGGAAGAACAGTTGCGGCGAATGGCGGAAGAAGCTGGGCCGCCGCGCGAAGGTGATCGAGAGGACCCGGTGGAAATTCCACCTGAAGATCCGGTAGTCATCACCCCCGTGCAGAGAGCAAGATGGAGGCGCGAGTTGGGGTTACGCCGATTAAGGGCGTGGAACGCTGAACTTATGGCGATGTACAATCGTTTTGGCTCCCGGGAAACTTAATTGTTTCCTGCCTCACGGCAACTGGAGGTATCTATGGGCCGAGATACCCCGGTCGGGAAGCCACACGATTCGCTTAACGCGCTGACACTGTAGGACCACCCACAAACTTTCGGACCCAGATAACTAGGTTATACACAGCAAACCTTGCGCTTAGCACGCCGTAAATTGTTTCAACGCTGCATCTCCCTTTCCCTTAGAGCTAGGCTCGAGTCTAGCAACAGTGTCAGTGCCTTGGACTTGGCTCACGCAACACAGGCGCAGGGACGTACCGTTCAGGAGATAAGGGTTGACGCAAACTGCCAAATCTAAAAATCTGAGAGAAGGAGAGGGACACTGCTTAGGGGATGCTTTTACGAGCTGCATACGCATAGCAAACAAACTAAAGCCCAGAGACGTTCCTAATGTGTCTGAAGCCCAAACCTGAACGGAACACGGCCCTGTAACCCAGCTTAAAATTGTATCAAATGTGACATTTTACAGACTGCGATAGGACGCTTTCGGAAGCTGGGTGCAGCCTGTGTTTGCGCAATATTTATTTTACCGGATGCGACGTTTAGCACAATGGGGCAGATTTATAGTCGGCCGGGCCATAGAAAACTTGCTGCCTTTTGAACTAGGTAAATCCATAACATCTTCATACTAAGAAACAACCGCCCATTGCCACCGCCGGATTATTGGCACCTATAATGAAGCTCCATGTGCATGTATATTTTTTGTTGTTGTTGCTGCTCAATTCCGTTTGCTCAGCCCGCACGGGTACTTACACACGTACGTGAATGTATCGGGTAGCTCCGCGGAGTTTTCGCTACACATACTAACTTCGGCGTTTTTGTTTTGTGATTGAACGGGTACTTGTAGGGCCGCACAACAATTTAGCAGGCCAGTAGTTTACGTAACGGCACACCAGCCATAAATCTACTAGGTATAAGGGCTAACACGAAAAATCCAAATTAAAATTCTATGAGGTGTCAGGGACACCATTTCTTTAATGATGCGTACTCAGGATCCACATTAGGGAACTCTAGAATTCATTATTGTTATTATTGTCATTATTATTATTATTACTGTTATTATTGTTGTTATTATTAGTATTTTCAATTGTCATTAGCTTTGTTGTTTTGATAATGATATTCGCAGGTATATTTTGTTGTTTTATTACCACCTGATGTCGACAGCCAGGCACACCCGCTTGCCAATTCCTGTGGTTGCATCCCTTATAATTTTACACGGATATCATAAATCACACGGGCCTCCTTTCCAGCTTAAGCTAAGCCTTTCTGTCCTCATTAATCCGACTGGGAACAGTATGACCGGATACACAACTCTAGAAATACTTTTCTAAAATTATCTACTTAGTGCAAGAGGGACACTAATTCTCTATAAGAATCATACGTATACACTTACGGGTCATGTAGCTGATTGTTACTGTAAATGCTTCACCTAAATTCTTTTTTGGGCTTTGGTGTTCACGATGTCCTGCATTATTAATTTGTATATATACATGTGTTTACCCGATGCTGATCAAATTACTGAGACCCTAGCTTGATTTTTGAACTCCCCAATGACTAGATGTGGTTAGAAAAAGGACTAGGTAATTGACTAAAATTGCACCAGTAGATTGACTAGATTTAGCTGAAAGTCGCACTGAACTCTGTTTTCACTCTGACTAGAATACCCCACAACAGTGCTGACTAGATCTGAGACTAGACATATCACTTTAGTCTGACTGGATATCACCGGACTAATGATTGAGAATTTAACAAAAGTACCAGCCGCGTATTGTCCGTTCTCTCAACGCTTCCTCCTTTTGGAATTAAAATTTCAAGTCTTTCAGTTGAAATTCATAACTAAAAACCTGTGTTTGACGGATGCAGTCAAAACGGGGGTGTGATCCTAATAAGGGAAAGTGCACCGTCCTGGACACCCGCTTGTTTGCCTATTCTGGGGATTAGGGAGAATTCCAAACTAAGGGCGGATCGTTCTAGTTAAGGGAATTTTTAGACTGGCCCACTCACTCCCTCAATTTGGTATCCGGCATACACACGTGAATGCCCATACATACATAACGTAATGTGCATCAGATAAGGTTTGCACTTATAGTACATTTTCAGTGTGGAAAACCACTGAGTTACCGGTAGTCGAAGGTAAAGGGGGCGCGGGAACCCAGGGCTACTGCAAAATGATCTTACCCACCCTCGTCTACATTCCGGTCTCGTCACGCCAGTTGGAAGTGTCACGGTCTCTAAATTGTTCCTGCAAAATCAAGATTTTGGTATCCGGGCCCTCGTGGACGTTCCTGACAGCACAATCGGTCACTATAATTCACAGAAAACTGTAGCCCACACTGAAGTTGTGTGTAAACGGCTAAAGCATAGGAAAGGGTGGAAAGAGAGAAAGAGCATCGACTAGGGTTAGGAAAACGGGAGAAGGCTCGGCGTACGGAGCTAGGAAATCCTCTCATATGAAAGCCGTCCTAAATATTTTGACCGGGCCCGCGTTGATTGTAGTGGAATCTGTACCCCTATCACAGAGATTTAGGGCATTTACCTGCGCAGTATACCCTTTTCATCTTGTAAGCCAACAAAATTTTTAAGATGACTAGAATCTGTATTGCACTCGCTGAGATTAGTGAATTTTGCGAAGTGTGCAGAGCGTCGATTTCAAAATTCTCTCCTGGTTGGCAGCTGTTTGCGCCGAGGGGTTTTGAAACTGGGGGGGGGGGGTGACGGCATGAATAAAAGTGTAGTGACATCTTTTAAAAAGGGGTTTGCCTGGAAGAGAAGGAACCAGAATTTTAGTTAGGACCCTTAGGACGCCGGAATGTTGTTCAGGGGCACGCAAGAGTTCTCCTTGAGCGATTTGGCATGAGCCAAGGTACAAGGCTGAACAAAAGTGAGAAGTCAGATTCCACGCCATGGGTAGGATCCTCATGCATTCCTAAATCGCGCTTCGCAGGGGGATGCCTTATTGATAGTCACCCCCACCCCTTTACAGTGTTGTAGCTGACTGTTAGCCACCGAGCAATTGCTCCAAAAACCCTGAAGCTTCGCGATAACTATGAGTTTGCGGCGGTTTTCAAAGGTAATTCGATCGGAAGGAAAAGTAAATAACCGCCGACCAAGATAATAGCAGCAGTTTCTGCGCTGAACGGTGGAGAGGAATCGCACCCCGCAAGGAAAGGAGACTGTCTATAGCGACAGTTAAAGATTTTGAAATTTTTCAAATTGTATGTTAAGCAACGCCTCGTCTCAGCCTAGGAGAATAATTGTTTATGATTGGGGGATAGCTGTGTTTTTGGTTTCAGGATCGACCTATTAGACGCAATATTATGCAACTGTTGTGTGGTCAATTAAAAAGTTGTAATATAACGTTAGAAAAATATATATTCATCATTAAATTTTAAGCTTTCTAATAGTATTCTACAAAGTTGTAATTGACCGTACATCAGTTGTATAACAACGTCTAAAACAGTTAGCTAGGTTATCGGTGGACCATGACCCCCATCTAACAATTACTAAAAAACGCTGGCGAATTGCAACAGTGGACGAGCAATTTTTTACCAAAAGAAGTGACGAATGGGATTCAAAGGTTTGTCGAATGGCATCGCGTAGTGTGGGCGTAAGGACCCTGCTCGAGGTCTGAAGATTTACTTTATTATGTGAGTTGAACGGTGGGCGTAGTTTTTAATTTGTTACTTTGCTATTACAACTGTTAGTCGTCAAGAAAACTCTCCCTAGAGACAGTCACTTACGACTGTCCCTAGCAGGGGTTATAACTACTTCTATACTCACAACTAACGTTAGTCTAATATATTAAATTTTCGCCCGCACAATAACAATTACAAAACTCTCTGTATCAAAAAAACTAAACATAAACAAAAACTACTCCAAAAATTCTATAAATCCCTCTCATTCCTATTTTTCCACAAGAAAATTTTTTACCGTTTCACCCAGCGTTTTTCGCAGCCGCTCAATTTCATTTCCATGCATTGTTTTCAAATTTTCCAATTCCGCCGCTTTTGTTGTCAAATCGTTGCTATGACTTGACATGGTGCCCAGTTGAACTTTAAGCGATCCAATTTCTTCATCTTTCGCCGATATTTCGCTGTTAGCTTTAGTTAATTTCTGTTCGAAACGCTCGACTTCCTTTGTCTAAAAATATGACAATAAAACTAGGCATTCGCTATACTGGCCCTACCTACGAAAACCTCCCCGTAGCTAATTGTGCAGAAACAAATGAAAATGGCGATAACGATGATGATGATGATGATGAAGATAATGAAAGCTCGGGCGATAATGACAGTAACACTGACGAATCGATCAGCGACTATGAATCTGTTGGGAACAATGATGAGGAGGACCGCTTATGACTAGAAGTACGGTTCAGATTCATTTCATTAAAATAGTTTTTTTCTTGCTAAGAATGGTCTGGGTAAAGGGCCACCATCCACTACAGTGTGGTACTTTTCATATATTCAATCTGAGCAACGGGCCACCGTCTGGTTTTTCCGATATGATCATGAAATTCTGCCTAAGTTTTGAATTTTGCATATTATTACATATGCCACAAACTTTTGTGTTATATGAGCTACATTTTGTATATGAAACGTTTTTCAATCGCGAAAACCTATACAAAGTTATGCTCATATTCCGAAAGCTTAAAACTTCAAGCTAGTGTTTCTCAATAATGTAACTTTTGACGGTGGTCCGTAGCTCAGAACTGGGACGAGGAGGACATCAACCTGGAAAAATTTGGAGCGATCAAGCGTTTACTGTTTTAAAGGATAATTCCATTTGATAATGCTTTTTCTTTTACGTTACTCCCTTTCGATACTTATTTATCTTATAAACTCTATGTGGGTATAACTATTTAAATTAACTCACCATAGCATCTCGTTCAGCAGTCAGCAACTCAATCGCTTCTTTATTTGCTTTGGTTACTTGCTCAGTCGCAATGCGTTGCGCGTCCAAATCTTCACGATAGGCCACCACATCAAGATCTCGTTGTGATAGTTGGTCTGTGAGCTTTTGAATTTGACTAAAACCAGGTCCGGTAGATACTAGACCTCCAAACGTTAAACGGTCAAACTTGTGGATCAAAATGTTCAAAACGACCGTGCATTTCGCGCCTACCATTACCTTGGCAGCTATTTCGAAACCTATCATTAACTAGAAACAGATGGTACACACATCAGAGAAAACAACCCAAATTCTAAATTTATTGATCTAAAGGGCCCCTCCTGAAATCAGAATCGACAAACGGTTATACCCTATTCATAATAATTTTTCTTATCAACTGAGTAATGTATCCCCTGAAAAATTAAAAGATACTCGTCGACAATAAAATTTTTAACTTTGAAAAATTCTTAAAAGTTATAACTGAAACCACAACAATATCTATATTATTATTTTTATCAATAACAAAAAAGTTGACCCTTTTCATAAAACTATTCCACTCTGCTAAAACAAAGTATATACTACTTTGTAATATTTTTCGTTTTTGATCGAACCAACTTACGCAGTTTTCTCATCTAACATTTTCACCTGGTCTTGTGTAGCCCCAGAGCTTTCTGCAAGCTTAGATTCCTGGAAAAAGAAAAATAAATTAAAATACAAGCCCCATCAGCAGCACTATTTGACAAAATATTAATACATTAATTCTACAATCATACAGGAAATGGATGAAGAAACAAGATAAAGGTTAGCTCTATACTTATCGAGCAGCACCATGCGTCGCTGATCGCACGGATACAAGTGCCGACACTAAAAACCAAGTTCATTAAAATCAATCAAAGCCCATTTAAACGTATCGCCCACAAAATAAATGCACCGACTTCTTTAAACTAGAATGTAAGCCGTGTTATCAAGTATTATTTCTTTGCCCCAAACTGAGATAAACGGCTAAACTAAAACCGCACCGCAGACTCTTCTCCCAGAAATAAGGTTAAATGTTTTCTAGTGTACACCATTGCATCGGTACTCTTATCCCAAAATACTTTCTACTCGTTTTCAAATCAAACTAAAAATAAATTGTTACCAATTTCCGTAATTCCACCGACAACTGTTCAATTTCATCTGTTTTCGCTTTCATTTGAGACGTATGCGCAGTCTGTAAGTATTGCTTTTCGCCTGAAAGTTTGTCACGTTCTGCAGTCAACGATTTGACTTCGTCGTTTGCAGACGTTGCCGACCTAAAAGTTATTAAAAAATTTATTGCTTTCACAGCACATATTAATATAAGAACGAAATTTATTGGTCAACTATTTCTACAAAAACTACCTCTGGGTTATAATACAACAAAAATTCACATCATCCATCAATATCGTTCACTTACTTTCTACTCTGTTCCAATGTAGCGTTTAGCCGTTCGATTTCAGACTTCAGATTTAAAATTTCGGCTGTCTAAAACAAACTACTTAACTATGTTAATAGACAATCACGAATGTTTGGAGGTCTGCACAACGATTTGGTGCCCGACTATGTATTTCGTTCAAGGTCTCGTGTTGCGTAATCTTTGGAAAGATACAAGTTACCCACGTGTCCACATTATGTGTATGTAACGAAATTTTTTAAAACTTTCCAAAAAGCTTTGTTTTTGATACATTTATTCAGACAAAAATCACACAAAATCGAACATTTTCATCCATTCAACGCTAGCAAACACGAAACATACATCAAATCACTAGCAGTAGCAGTCCAAACAACCCACCCACCTGTGTTTTTTCGACTTCATTCGCCTTTGCCAGTTTGTCTTTAATACTATCCAGTTGCGATGTTGCATCTGAACATAGAAAATGAACAATTAATACTATTCAGTTGAGATGCTGCATCTGAAAATAGAAAATGAACAATCATTTAGGAATTAGGGTTACGTTATACTTGTCGTGTGGCGCTGTCTACCGCGGCAAATTAAAAAATTTTCGTTTGCACATTCTGATGCGATGCCACACGGCAGTTCATGTGCGTTGCCGTACGTTATAGGGCGCTGGACGGCTTTACAATTACATTTTAACGCTCCACGTTTTCTGCATATTATATTATTGCCTATAAAACAATTCATATACCAGCCGCGTCCCGTACGAAACAAAGTCAATCGCAGCAAAACACTTAAAAATTTCATTTAATCTTGACTTCTGCTGATTGATACGATAAACCCAAAAAAACCTAATTTTGGTTTATATTTCATTGAAAATTTTCATAATTATACGAGAGCGTAGCGGTATAGGGCTCAGCTGCAGCTCTCCTAGAAAAATTGTCGTCCTTCACGAAACGCGCTACCTCGCTTGTAAGATCTGTAAAATGAACCACTTCCACAAGCAAGAACGGCTTTGCTGTCCCCCTATGCATACGCATTAGAAAACCCTATAATCAATAATGTATTTTCCGCAACGCGGCCGGCTGCATCATTCTATACCTGCATTTGAACCGGTAGCATTTTTCAATTCAATTTCTTTTTCTTGAATTTCCGAAGCCTAAAACAGTAAAATACCCTTCAAACAAGCTGTATTACGACAATATAGCTGTTTCAAAAATCCTACATAGTAGCGATCATGACACCGTCCAACTAATTTCCAAAAAATCGGATAGCCTCAATTGATTGATTAGATAGAATAACACGGCTTTATACGCGTTATTATCCCGACATTCAAAGTTAACGCTTACATTATGCTTAAGACTATGCAATGGCGTATGCACAGGTAAGCTTTCTCCCAATTTAATCCTAAGCTTGAGTATGTGAGGAAGCGTACAAGAACCAAGCAACGCTCACTGTAGCCAACGGAATGTCCTGTCAGCACTTCAAGCTACAAGTCTTCACTCGTGTAACCAGAAAAAATTTTCCATGGTGGGACAGCCTATTATGTATTTCCGAACACAATCTTAGAACCAAATTTTTCATTCGAGACATTTTCAAAGACAGACAAATTACCGTTTCAAAATTTTCCAACAAAAATTCATTTCGGAAAATAGCATCGTTCTCATTCTCATCACTTTCCCCCCTTACAAACCGCGGGGTCACCTTCGAGATATCCCTTAACCTCAGATTCGACAGTATCAAAAACATCTGTCAATCATCTTGCAGAACATACAGTAATAATAATAATAATATACCTGTTTTGCGAGCGTTTCTTTCGTCGCGTTCAGCTCGCGTTCAAGCTTCGACAATTTTGCTGCTGATTCCAATTCTTGCGTTTTCAATTTTTCACGTAATTCATTTTCGCTTTTGCGGACGCCATCCAAGCTTTCTTCTAAATCGCGTATCTAAAACGAGAAAAACAAATTTTGAAAACCGAAAACACACGTTTATAATACTTGCGCAAACCCTAGACTACAGTTCTACAGTAATTTCCGCTACAATACGACATATAATATATACTGTCAAGAGTGGATAATGACAAGAGTGTGCAACGCTTGGAGTCTTGCTAGATACAAAATGTACCACCGGGCGTTGCGTTTTTGGCCTTTCTTTAGAGGGGGGTCGCTATCACATGAATATCCCTAAATTCAACTATAAAAGAAACATGCATGACGCCGCATACATAAAGTGCCATGGTTCGCACCGGGTGTACACCCCTCTAAATAAGGGGGAGTATGGCAAAAACACAGCGCGTGCCGGGTACATTCTTTTCTGCTTAGAATGTGCCCAGTTGTACACTCCTGTTAAATCGCAATTATCCACTCTTGATACTATGCATTGCAGATCACAGGTGTGCACATGTAATCTAAATATATATGTACACTAATTATTATAGGATAGCCAAAGCCTTAAGTTCTGGTTAATAATCATTACACCAAAGCCAAAGCCTTGTGCCCAGTTGTACGCTCCTGTTAAATCGCAATTATCCACTCTGGATACTATGCATTGCAGATCACAGTTGTGCACATGTAATCTAAATATATATAGGTACACTAATTATTATAGCATAGCCAAAGCCTTCATTTCTGGTCACCAATCATTACAGCATAGCCAAAGTCTTAATTTCTGGTCACTAATCATTACAGCATAGCCAAAGCCTTAATTTCTGGCAAAGGACGTACTAAAAAGTATGTATTATATTTTACCCTACGCCAATTAAACGTCAGTTTTACCATTTCAGACCCTTGCATACACTACCAGATCCCTAGAGATGGCAATGGGAGGTGTACCTTCCCAGTCAAAATAATTTTAGAGATAAATTGGTAACGTTTCCTCCACCTTACAAATTTTCAACTTCGCATTGTCCCAGCCAATTTATTCAACTCTCCCGTACCAGTTACTGTTAGTACACGTCAAAAATATTGCATGGGGCGCTGTTTGCATCACAGTAATACATTAACAGTAATAAAGGTACGCATCTTTTACTTCATTGTTTGACTGCCGTTTAGACTCTCTGCCGCTCGGCACTCTACGGTTGCGGTATACTCTACTGATGCGGACGCCAGCGTCCGGTAATTTTTAAAACATCTTACAGCGCCGCGCGCCGGCGTCTGGCGCGTGCGGGCAGGATCCGGCGGCTCGCGGCGAATATAGCGCAACCCTAATGGATTCTAACGTATTATCCTAAACTGCAAACTCCAGGTCTAAAATATTCGATGATTTATTATACAACACAACATCTTGGTTTGTCGCTTGCTTCGCTTGCGAAGGTTCCTACAAGTTTTCGACTTGCACTCATGTGGCCATATGGCTCATGGTTGTGGCCATATGGCTCATTGTTAGACCAATTTCCGAGACAACTTCAAAGCTAACTGGAAACGAACGGAAATTTCGCCCAACCAAATCTCGGATCTTCAGCAGAGAAATCTTGGATCCGATTTTAAGCGAAGACGAAACAGTTGTTTTGATGCGATTCTCAGTCCAATTTCTATGAAACTATTTTTTGCTGCATATCTCGGTCTCGGGCAATTTTTGGACCGAACACAAAAAATAAAATATTTCTAACAAAACTTTGAGAGAATGTATTTTTCGAATATGTTTGTTGTTTTAGCGACAAAAAAATTGTCGGTATCTGCTAAAAATTGCTGGATAACACTAAAATTATACTGCAAACGGCATTTGTTTTTCATTTAAAAATCAACAAATAATACATATATGTTCATTGTGAACGTTGAGAATAAAAAGTAAAAATGTAACTTCGAAGTTTTAGTTTGGTTTTTGAAACCTTTTTCAACGCGCAAAAAAACTGAGACCGACCAAGACCAGCCAAATACAAAACGCTTGCCGAAACCGAGACCACCAGTCCCTGACCGTTGGACTGCAATAATTTGAAAAATTTTACAAAAAATGCGCAAATTAACTTCACCTTTTTAAGAAGTTACAATAATTACTAGTAACTGCTAATCAACAGTCTTGTACGTGTACTGTAGTGACCCGAATAAGAGGGAGCTGACATCTATTTGGCATCTCAAGAAGCTACCCCACCTGTTGCTCTGTTACGGACTGTTATTTATTTTTAACGCGCGCTCCGCCGACCTTCGTTACTGATATATATCTGGTATTGCAACTATCCGTTGAATTAAACGTTTATTTGTCTTGTATCAATTACTTGAGCGATAATTCAAGGTTATACTTTGGATGTACTTTCAGAACTTAAGTACGCTTTAAAGTTTCAAACTCAACTTTATTTGATCATGAAGTCATTTATACAGTACAGTTGGGATAATTGACATTTATGGACTCTTATTAGGGTTTAAGGACTCTATCTGCTAACGGACTCTTATTAGAGATACGGACTCCCATTGACTGGGACTCAAAAATCGGCCCTCTTATTCGGGTCATTACAGTATAGTAATTGCTTACCTACAGTAAACATTACTATTTTATGAACCAGGAACCAGATATCTAGTCACACTTTAACATTCAAGTGCAACCAACACAGAAACAAAGAATACAACGCAAAGTGAATACTAAAAATAGGAGCAAATTTTCCGTAACTAAACCAAACCGTCAAAAACCCACAGCCGATACAAAATTCTGAATCTGGCAGGTTCGTCGCCAAAACGGCCCCCAGTCCACCATCAAAACTATTGACCCCACGAAATGGTCCAAAATTCGCTAGCAAAAGTCATCTTAGTTCCTTGTACTCAACTCATGATTAGTTTAAGCTTTTCCCTAGCAAGTTGAACTGCCTGCAATCCTGTATTTTGGTCGATTTTTCTCAAAATATCGACATTGGCCCGAGTACTGTGTTGTATCATTTCGAACCTCAATCGTATTATCAGGGTGCAACACAAATTAATAAAAATGCCTTAAACGCAATCGTACAGTGAAAATGGCGAAAAAAACAATTTTAAGCGTTTTTTTCCTTCTTAATATTACCGCAATTTACAATTCTACGCGAGTTAACATGCGGCATTTGACAAATGTTTAAGCTGAAGCACTCAACTGCTACTTTGAACAAAATCCACCAAATTGTTAACCGTCACTAGCGACGATGCCGACGCTGATTAGTTGAAAAACCCATCAAAAACCGTTAAAACAAGCTAAATTTCAACGTTTCAAGCACAAAACGATTTACCACCGACAGTACTAGAAAATAGCGGAAAATTACACTAACCAGCGTTTTACTTATACATTGTTTAATACATCGCCGCTAATTGGCGACTAAGCATAAATTTTAAAGCGGATTCAAACACCTGTCTTTATCTTATTTCAAATTCAAATTGTTTTCACACCGCAAACTGAGCTACGTTTAAAAAAAGTTGAATATCGAAAATGGTTTTGACGAATTTGACGTTGACTTGTTTGTTTATATAACCGTTCGTTGACCGCGCCCGTAGCCAAGGCGGCACCACTGTGCGGGCTCACCTCAACTGGAAACATTTTGGCCCCGTAGAGAATTTTCAACCTTGCTTGTAAAACTCATTGAAAACCCTTGAATGCCCCTCCTGAAAAAGTTTTAGCCCCCCCCCTAGCAAGGTAAGCTGGCTACAGGCCTGCCGGCGATGCATAATACGACAAAAAAATAAAGTAATAAACGCAACACCTTTCGCTTCGCAGTTATCAAGTGTGAATGGGCCGTTTCAAGTGTGTTATCTGTAGATCGTTGGCGCGGCTGAAAGAGACAAATAGCGTATTTCCAAATACACCACAATACTATTATGAACCTTCCAGGGATCGGCCGGATATCCGGTTCCGGTTTAATATCCGGCAAAGTCCGACATCCGGTTCCAGTATCCGGTATAAACCTAGCGGGATATGGGATATTTGTGGTTGTGGTTCCAAATATTATAAAACTGTGTTTTTGCACGTCACACTACTAGATTATTTTGTAGCGACTGCAAGTGCGAGCAATTCATGAATGGACACTGACATGGAATGAAAAATCCAAACCAAAAATTAATCTTAAATCCATAAATACATATTTTTGCTCGACTCAAATATTTCCAACAGTGTACAAATTTAGATCCTATATCCGGGTTAACATCCGGCTTCGGTTCCGGTACAAAATTCACTATCCGGCTGCGGTTCCGGTATCCGGTAAAATGAATATCCGGTCGGTCCCTGGAACCTTCATGGGTACAAGGGATACTATCGGCAACCCCGTCGCTAATAAATTCAATATGCTCACGGGTATGCATGAGTTATAATACAAGGGCGTATAGAAGCGGATGAATCGAAGGCATTCAATCCCCGCCTGAGGCTTAAGAATAACCGTGTGGGTCAAGAGTTCAACAAATTTTTGTAGGTTTACATTTGACTACGCCCCTGCTACAATACAGTGCTCTGCACGAGTGCACGCATAGCAATTTGTGCTACGACATATATATTATGTTACACACAAGTTGTGCTAAGGTTTATTAATAGTGCAACACAGTTGAGTTATGCAGTAAAGCGTTAAAAGCTCTTGTACATTTTCTCCCACAGGCTTAGGCTCAGCCTCAGATTTAGGTTTAGGAACACGCTTGCCTAAGCTTAAAAAAGTTTTCTAAATCTAGGCCTTACACTTTAAATGTGGAGAAAAGGGTACAACGGCCGTCTAATTATGTTTAAAACCCTAGTCTACACTGCTAGGCACATGCACTACAAAACGTTACAGACAAAAGCTAGTGCAACAAAAACGAGTTCTTGTTCGTGTTGAAAATAATTGGTCACTATTTTTAGACGAAATTTCCTGCGCCTACATTCAAAGATGCAGGAACCGCCATTTTTTACGGTTTTGTGGCAAATTATTCGCAATTACTTAAATATTGGAAACATTGTCTTTGAAAAATTATTATTTCGAAATCAGTACTTTTGCAACTAATCTAATTTTGTTCATAAACAATGTTCGATTAAAGCTCTAACGTGTTTTCACTAAACTTGACGATGAAATAGTTAAAAATTAGCTCACGCCACTTTTGGCTAGTTTTTTAAAAAGCAGAAAAATCAATTCGACGATAAAAATTATTTCAAATTCCGATTCCTGTTCCTGCTCCTGCAAAATTTCAATTCCAGCTCCTGACTTAGTTTTTATTGGAACCCTGTTCGACAGCCAATTAAGGCCACACCAGCGGTTTGAGAAACACCCCATTGCTCATTACGACAAGTCAGAGTTAATGGTTAAATGACACCTGACACTCAATATTCTAACGTCGGCTTATGTTCAACTACAAGCAAATAATGAAATAAATAACAATAAACTCAACTAAGCAAAAAACAAAGAAGCAAAAAGAAATAAAATAAGCACAACAAATAACAAACGAAAGACTATCTCCGGAACGGGCAGAAAATAGATCTCCGGCTCCGGTACACTGATTGCCACTACTACTACTACCACCACCACTACTACCACTACTACTACTACAACTACTACTAACAACATAACTTTACAAATAAAAATAATAGCAAATAACAACAAAATTAATAATATGCCAACAAAACAATAAACAAATGTGTCAAAATAACAATAATAATAAAATAACTAAAATATAAAATGCTTTCGAACCCTTTAAGTTAAATGCAGTTCCAAAATATCCGATAATCGAACCAAAAATAGATGAGATTAAACAGCGTTCACACTATTTAAATACAAAACCCTCTACAAAATAACAAAACAGTGAAAAACCAAAATAAACCAACACAAGTGATAATGTTTACAATAAACTGCCAGAAACCTGTATTTTAAATAATCAAACCAGGAGCTGTGGCTTCGGCTTCGATAAAGTTTATATCTGAAGTTGTGTTTCAGCAGTGAAATTTGAACATTTTAAATGAATGCATCTTTTCTGCAACTTTTTAATTTCGGCAATAAGTTTGGGTCTGCAATTACGGTGGTGCTATTACTGAATCAAAATTGTGCACCAAATTTTACACACCATTTGCTACGGCAAAACCTCGCAAACGTGCAACTCTGAATATAACGTCAAACTTGGCATACTCTATTCAGTGGCGGATCCAGGGAAGGCTCACAAGACTCGAGCGTTCCTGAAATTTCACAACTCAAACGAACCTTCCCTTTTAAATCTCAAACTCAGCTGTTCAAAGTATTGCTAGGTCCTTCAGATATAAACATATCATACATCCCCGATGGCCCGCGCGGAGATCTCCGTGACTCCTGTTTAAAAGAAAACGCGCGGGTCGTAGGCGTAGCCTCACTCTTCGATGCCTTCTGTTTCCGGTCTCGGGTGATCTCAGTTTTTGACCGAGACCGCATATACTGGACATTCTGCTTAAATGCCCACTCTTACCGAGACTCTCGTCATCCTAGACAGCATTATGCCTCAACTTTAAACGTCAATGTTTCACACTCGATTTCCCAAAAGTTACTTTCATTCTGAATAATTTCCGCTCACCTTCTTCCCACTATCTTTTGGTGACGCCTCATCAGCCGTCTTCACTGGCGTCTCCGTTGATTTCCGCTTATCGCCACCAACACCGGCTGTAGTGGCCATTTCAGCCAGCTTCGCTTCTGCATCTTGACGAGCGCACGTTTCTTCCTCGATACGAAACGTCAAATCATCGGTGCGCTTTCGTTCTTCTTCCAGCGCATCTTCCAAGCGTTTCCGTTCACTTTCGACTGTATCAAGCCGCAACTGCAACTCATCGAGTGTGACGCTAGAGTTGTTGCTGTCACCAGCAAGACGAGCGAGCTCTTGTTCGGCCTGAAACACAGTGCAGAATGCATATAAAACAACGCCGTAGCTAGGAGGGCGGATCAGAAGTCAACCCCCTTTCGGCAATTTTGTAGTTGGGTGTTTAGACACGATTTCAGTTTGCAAAACAACAAACCCATTTGATTTTT
The DNA here is from genome assembly GCA_030248215.1 of Enoplolaimus lenunculus. Lineage (NCBI taxonomy): Eukaryota > Metazoa > Nematoda > Enoplea > Enoplida > Thoracostomopsidae > Enoplolaimus > Enoplolaimus lenunculus. The sequence continues at coordinate 20,386 of JASANG010001695.1, forward strand.
ATACAACGAAACACCCTTTCCGAAATCCTGGCTACGCTCATGTATAAAAATGACCTACCGAACTGCCGACTAGAGCCCAAAGTCTAACATAGTCAAATTCTGACAATTTAATAATATAACCTCTTTAAGCAGTGTCGCTAAGCCGAAATCTAAAACAATCAAAGATTCTAAAAAATTTAGGCACCACATCTCTAACTGCCAGCTACGCCTAAACTGAACCTAGGACGGATGACTTGCGAAAATTTTCGGCAGCATTTTGCTCACATTGACACAAAAACACCAAAGCCTAAACCTAACGGTACAAATTTTCAAAGTTTAAACACGATTGTACGCAAAATTCGGTCAAAAAGTTTAATGTTGACCTCAATGATGACACCACGACTAATAATGCACTCGATTGAACAAAAATTCAACTCTTATAATCAATGCAGCGGTGTTAAAATTTAATAAAGACAAGGTGTTCATTGAATACAAAATAAAGACAAGGTGTTCATTGGATACTAAGAGCTTGCGATGGAATGTTCAATGTACAAAAAACGAAAAAAAGCTGCCAGATCACATTGCTAAACTACACGTCAGTATTAGCTTAACCATACAAAATATCAAAAGATTATTTTGTATTTTTCACTGTTACGTTTATTTCAAACCACTAAGTTCATGAATAACACAAAATTTATGCGTTACAAAGAGGAATCTGCCCTCCACTAAATTTCTTGGTTAGCCAGCGACGTTGGGCAGTCCTGCAGAATCACGTGCCTATAGTATTGTTAAAATAAAAAATACTATAAAATTTACGAAAAAACACTACAAAATATACCGCTAACCTTTTCAGCTTTCTGCGACGCTCGTGCCATTTCTGCGCGTTCCATTTCTCGTTCACGAAACAATTGTTCAATATGTTCATCTTTTTCTTTGATCGCTTCCTATAAATTTAACAACATTAACAATTATATACTTAGCCCACAGTTTATTCATCTACACATTCCGACAGTGTTGTAGGGTTCTGAACCAGATACGACTAACACAATCGGCTATGTAAACGTTGCTCAGCAAGCCGAAGCTCTTGAGACTTGTATATAAGATATTATTACTAAAACACATACATTTGTTTGTCGTTACCAAAATTTTTTGGTTTTGAATTTAAATCCATAGTTAAGCAACCACCAAATCCTAATTGAGCAACTACTTTAACACCAGGATTTTACCTGTAACGCGGCAAGATTAGCGCTGAAGGGCAATGGAGAATCGTTGTCGCCAAGCGGTGACGCTCTCAATCCAGGACGCTAAAAATAAATTAAAATACTGTCAAATTTAAAACTTTTCACTGCGTCAGTCTGCTATGTTGTACACCCACACCATATATATGTCGTGCCCCAAACAGCTATTTACCCCAACTGGCCCCTGGAACGTCCCAAACGACAACTGCTGTTCGGGACAGCTCAAACAGCTGTTGGCAAATAGCTGTTTGGGACACGACTTATATACCAAAAACACCCGAGTAATATAATCTAATATTCTAGGACTTTACATAGTTCAAAAATATACAAAACGTAAATTTTAGTCTATAAAGATCTTGTTTGAAATAAACCCCAAATTTATGACTATAAAAGTTCACTGCAGCTACGTTGCTTACATTAATTTAAGGGCCACAAACCGCACGTTTCCGAGAACTGTTTATGTCGTAGCCCAAGTCGTAATTCAGCCCAATTTCGAATTGGGCTAGTCCAAAGCGGAATTACGACTTGGGCTAGCTCAAGGCGGAATCATGTCTGATAGAGCTGGGCGTTTTCTGATGGGTTACTTCTGAGCGGCAAATTAGCTTAGTAAAACAAACACCTTGGTAGCCAACAGGTACTTAACGATTACTTAGCCAATAAAAAAGAGTATTAGCATCAGCTAATCGTATTTGAGTCGCCCATTTGTTCATGCGACGTTTTTGAATATTGTTTCAAGCCAACAGACACCCTAAATCGATATTATATTTATCAATTCAAATTATCCATACAGTCACAATTTTTAGTTCCGATTTCGATTCCGAATAAAATTACGTTATAAATTTGCTTTTCCGATTCCGATTCCGGTATAGTCCAGTACCGCATTGCCCCCTAGTTTGGTAACATTCAGCTTGTCCCAGCAAATAACTACGATATATATACACCCCTAGAATATTCTGCGATACTGTGACAAAATTTCAAATTACCACTTAAGCGTCTAAAGCAAGAAATATATCATTGTTAGGGATGTGCCGATACCAAAATTGTTGCCGATGCCGATACCGATTCTTATTTTCAAATTTTGCCGATGCCGAACCGATGAAGATGCCGATTCCAACTTTAGTACACCATGCTTAATAAGCAGATATAATACTACATTACGTTATTATATGAAGGCTTAAACGCTAACCATCATAAACGATTATAATTTCATAAGAACGGTTAATTTCAATTAATTGTTTCAAACACAAACACAACAGAGATAACAATTTTCCTGAGCAGACACACTATTGTGCGCCCAGAAATGAAATTGATAGCATTGCGACCGACTGTAATGTGCAAAAAGTATCGGCAAAGAATCAGCAATTTTTTTGCAGTGCCGATGCCGATACTCCCGAAACGTGCCGATTATTACCGATGCCGATGCCGATTAATCGGCACATCCCTAATCATTGCACGCCGGTCAAAAATACTCAAAACATCTACGATATCCGCAGTAAATAACCGAAATAACCCGTCTCAGAAACGAAACCGGATAATGAAAAAATGATGCGTTTCGATCGGGCTCGAATAGTTTTAAATGTAACAGGTATATAACGAAATCACAACAATCCTAATTACATAATATTTTACCAAAAACATAACGAAATTGTTCCATAATTCTACAATGCAAAAAATGGTGAGTGGAGTTTGAGTCTAGCGGAACCCAGTTCGACTCAGTTTGTGTAGTCCCGAAAAGTCTATTTCGGAGAGAGTCAATTTGACTCGTCATGTTTTGCAGTGTCCGAACCCCGGCCTGGTACTGAACCTAAGCCTAAGCATAAGCACAAGCCTTACTCCAAAAGTAAGTTTACCTAAGTCTAAAAGTAAAAGCCTAAACTTCCCAGTCTGCAAGTCGCCAGTTTCCTTGTCTCCCACTGAAAAGGACCCTATAATTAACATGGACTACCGAACTAAACACTGTCATTTAAATCGTTTCACTCTGCAAGCTGAGCTTAACTTCCAATTCACAAAATTATTAATTCTCACTATAACTGGAGTAGATCCCCACTCCAAGCGCAACCTTAGCGCATCTTCGCATACCGCTTGCCATCAAACCATACAAAATTGGTAAAAAAATCACATAAACACACCTACCACGCAGCTCATAAGCCTAAACCGACTCCGAAATATCATTGCGTACAGCGATTCAGTCGGCTGACCTTCTCCAGCCTCTATAGCCCCCGACTGTTATCCGTTATTACCCTTTTCCAAAAATAACTATTATTCTTAAATTGTTGAAATTCATTGCTAAATGTAGAAAGTCGCTTTATACATATCTAATCAGCATATCATCTAACATTAATCACAGACACAGACACACATACATCTTAAATATACGCAAAGTATAATACATAAAACACAGAGTATAACAAGAATTCCGGTTCCGCTCATACGAATATTTGGCATTTTTCACTATCCGGTTGGTTCCGGTATTAAAACAAGCACTTTTGTTTACCATATTTTCCGGCGGTTTCCCAAGTCATTAATTTTTTTGCATCAAAACTTAATATTTGAATAACGTTTCTGACGAATCTCCTACCTTCGGTCGAATCACAGTACGTACACTCCTGCCGCTAACGAAGTCGACTAATTAATTCGGTTGCATCATTGATAAACAACCATAACAGACACAAAAATATATATGCAATTTTTCTTCAACCCACCCCGTTCTGACATTCGTTTAGAACTTCTAACGAGTTAGCGATACGTATTCAAATTCATGCACTCGGGCAGTTGCTGTGAACCGCAAACTGAGCACAGAAGTTGGGCAAATCAAAATTTGAAAAAATGTGCTCAATTTCAAAGCTTATCATTCACTGGTTCACAAGTTACAAAACCTATCACAAGCTGGTGATATGTGCTACACATATTTGAGAATATGGGCACTATAGCTACGTCCTAACTGATCGTAGGCGCTGTACACAATTCAAAATACAGGCACCAGTGCCAGGGTGCAACCGGAATTACAATTTACCGGAACCGGAATTCGAAAATTTTACCGGAACCGGAAAGTGAAAATACATCATCGACTGAAGTGAAATCCACCATCAATGGCTTATATTCGGAGTACAAGTGGCTTTCAAAAGAGATTCTTAAAAATTAGCAAAGTTAAGAAAACGAATTACCGGAACCGGAAGGTGAAAAAATGCCGGAACCGGAACCGGAATTCCGGTTGCACCCTGATCAGTGCCAATCCAAAACGTATCGCTTAACTCAATTCTACCACCCAAATACACATTTCAAAATAGAGGCACCAGTACCAACCCAAAACGTATCGCTTAACTCAATTCTACCACCCAAAAGTCACACACACCAGCATCTGAAATCTTGGCACATGTCTTGCAGAACCCTGCCAAGCCTCCGATCACATCGACCTGCAATCAATTCTACAAGCGTCCTCACCCGCGAATTAAACAAACTTACCTGAACCGAACCACTCTAAGTATACACATGTCCCCAGCGATCACAGCAACAACAACAGCAACATCCGGTTCACTTCCACCTACGGTCCGAAACCTTGACGAGAAGAGTTACACAATGAGCTAGTGTTTGTTTATTTGTTTATCTGTTTGTTTGTTTGTTTCTGTGTTTTTTCTTTGTTTGTTTGGTTGGTGTTTATCTGTTTGTTTGTTTGCTTATTTATCCGTTTGTTTGTTTATCTGTTTGTTTGTTTGTTTGTTTATCTGTTTGATTGTTTGCTTGTTTATCCGTTTGTTTGTTTTTTGTTTGTTTATCTGTTTGTTTGTTTCTTTGTTTGTTTGTTTAGTGCATCGTATTGAAAACTTTACATTGCAAAAAGATTGAAAACTTTACATTGCAAAAAGTTCACCAGAATCAGTTTGACCAAAACAGTCGTGGATTCGCCCGCGTGTTAAACGCAACTGGACACAACAATCGACCATAACGGGTTAAAGTCGTTAAATTTCGTTACAATACTAAGCTAAGCCTCGGGGCTTTTTTTGCAAAACCAAACTTTGGCTTAAAACCACCATGGACATTGGCATAGTTAGGATTTCAGTTCCGGGACGGCATAACCACATGTATACGAATATTTTTGACCTCTAAGATTCACACGGTTTATTTCAAAGTTTAAAGTTGTTTTTATTGTCTCTCCAGAAATTTCAAGAGAATGTGTACCCCGTCTAAACCTCCCTTGCATACACCCCCGACAACAGACTGGTTGTGAAAACCAAAACCGAAACAAGACATAAAATTTCAAACACATGTCGTGATTAAAACTTCAAAGGATTCAACGTGGTGCTCAAACCTGATCAACAAGAGGGGTCATAACTTTTAGGAAGCGTAAAAACGCATCGTTCCAGCCTACTGTAGTGACCCGAATAAGATGGGGTCCCCATTTTGAGTTCCAATCAATAGGAGTCCATATCCTTCATGAGAGCCCGTATGCGGATAGAGTCCCTAAACCCTAACTAGAGTCCACAAAAATGGCAATTATCGCTAATTGTAGCGCACAAATGACTTCAGAACAAAATAAAGTTGAGTTCGAAACTTCAAAGCGTACTTAAGTTTTAAAAGTACGTTACCCGCATAAATTTTATTAAATAATCCAAAAAACAACAGACATGGCCACCAATTAAAGTGCTGGGGAATGGGTGTTCGATCCAACTACACAAAATGCGGCAGAGGACGCATTAAAATAAATAACAGTCCGTAGCCGAATAACACAGGGGGACCCTCTGGAGAGGCCAAATAAATATCAGTCACCCCTCTTATTCGGGTCATTACAGTAAATGCGGCATTCGAAAGCAGAAAACAAACGTTAATACTCCAAAAACTAAAACACTACGCTAATCACACACACCAAACAAATTATAAATTCAAAAAGCGGTTACATACCAGCAACTGAGCCAGAGATGTTTGGTTCAGGTTCAACTACAGGATTCCAAACACGAAGTGTCTTTAATAGGATCAACAAAACTTAGAAGTAGCGATAGCGCACGATTTGTTGAATTTTGGCAAAACAATTATTCGACATATACAAATTCGACAGATGTAAAATAACAGGGGCATGCCGACTAAGCATAAACCTAAACGTAAGCCTAACATTAAGCTTCACCTGAGCCTAAGGCTACGTATACATAAAAGCGTAACCCTAAGCCTCACTTCTACAGTCTCCAAGTCTCACAGTTCTTCCAGTCTCTTCAAACTATCGACTAAATCGATGGTTGCAAAACATCACCTGAGCCTAAGGCTAAACATAAAAGCCTAATCCTAAGCCTAAGCTTTCCAGTCTCCAACTCTCAGAGTTCTCCAGTCTAGCAGCATACATCGTTTTACCTTTTGACCAAAATTATTCTCCAGCGAAGTGGTTTGCTAAGATTGGCTTTCATTTTCAACTCGAATAAGCGTTGCAATTTGAACTGCTGAATCTCAAACTGCCGACTAAATCGATGGTTGGCAAAACATAACTATTGCGCTAACAAAAACCAAGCCATGAAACGAAAATAATACGCAAACGTAAGGAGGGTTTCACTAACACACTCGATTCTAACCCCTCATTTTCGGCTATAAACACAGACTGATAATGATTACAGATAAATAGCCGAGAAAAAACTGAATACCTTCGTCGATCGAATACATGATAATTAATGAATACATGCTAATTAATACAAATTGTGTACAAATTATCTCTACAATTGCGGATATCAGTTTCAGGTCGACGACATATTCAATCTGGTTATTTTCACTTAACCGATGTTAACTTTCATTCTCTTTGTTTCTGCGCCAAGGACCCTACTCAGGATACAACCGGTAGTCTGTTCCGGCAGAAGTTCCACCTTCTGCTAAGATATACGTTTTGCAGAAGGTTCCGACCATTTACGTTGTGAATTACTCGTATTTTGGTTAAAAGTTAACACTTTTATGTGAGTTTGCTTGTAAACTTCACAAGCATTTTAAGTGCTTTAATTGACCACATTTCTCAACTAGAAGCATAATACAATTTTTTGACAACGCTAAGCAGATTGTTATTAAAATTCTTACTTAAATTGTTTGTTTCAAATCCAAACCTGGTGTCCGTTCCAATAAAATTTGTCGACCTCTAGCGATGTGATTTTTCACCTCCGGTTGTAGCTTAACTTTAGTAAAAGCGCTTTCGGACCCTACCATAATAGCACCATCACTTAATCAAGTGCAAAAATAAACTCCATCAAGCGACTGATTGCCGCGATGTTCCATCACAAGGAATGTTAACCCAAGCTGTAGGACTCAATTTAATCCAAAACACTATAGGATCTTCGCTGGCACGCAGTCGAACTAAGAGGTACGACGAGGTTTACAGCAATAGTTGCATTACATTAAACCTAATAGTCTCGCAAAAAGGCACAAAGCCGAATCAGTATGCGCTGCAAATAGGTTAACGGTTCAAACAAGTTCGGATATTTGGAACCACCGCCAAAAACCCAGCCACTATCCAGCTCCGGCATAAACGTACCTCAAGGTGCGATCGGATAATACCAAGATATACCGGAGCAGGAACCGAATAAACATCCGGCTGGGGCCGGATATTAAGTGTATACTTCAATAAAAGCTAAAGCAAAGTTTAATCACGCGAATTTAGTAGTACTTCATATAGATACTTAACTCAATAAGGGTAAGCTGCGTTGCTTGACATGCTTAGTTCTGTCATCTCGAAGCGATTTAAGATTTTAAATTTTCTTAACACGTAAAACTTACAGAAAACTGTGAACTCACCAAATTATGAAATGAAGTGTGTAAGCAAATTCAACTAAAATGAATGAATACTACGTAAGCCAAGGGCGGATCGATAAAAAATTTAAGGGGGGTTCACAGGATGCAATACACAAACACGTTAAATGTTGAATAAAAATGTAATGAGTATTGGATGTGTGCATCATGATGAGGGGAGTCACGGGCGCCCAATGAACTCTCCTGAATCCGCCTCTATTAGCAACGGCGCTACACCTGGAACACACCACACAGTAAGTGTAACAATAAGCGCTAACATGCTAAACCAACAAGCGTTACCCAACTAAGCGTAATTCACGAAATTAAAGATTCCCATTGAACGGCCTGTTATCAGCCTGGTATACTCAGCTCTAGCATTACCGTTGAGTGCTGCCAGGATGCTGTTCAGGGGAGGGTTACGACGGAATAAAGTTGCTCTTTTCTTTACAGTATTTGACATATTTTAATACTTGTTTATCAGTTCCTTACAAAGACTGAGTTAGCCGCCCCGTAACCCCCTTCCGTTGGCACCACCCCTGACCGTTCTTATAATCAGTTGGTGATAGATCTTTATGAAAATAAAAAACTAAACACAAAAGTTCCTAAATGAATAATTTCTACAACCTAGGCGTGGTAGTTCAGTTGACAGCAGTGACAAAAATTTAGAAACATTTTCTAATTACTATATATTGTACGGCAATGGTATTCTGGTCGTCTATGCTTCGTTCACAACAAGTTCAGAAATTCTAAATCCTCCACAAAAATTACTTGCTATCACCAACTCCAAAAACGACTTGGTGTTTCGACACTGTTGCCAGGCAATACACGACAGGTCTTTGTTTCAACCCATCAATTCGACAGTGTGCAACCAAACACTACTAGGAAAAACCACAGCAAACAAAAATAGACCCAGTGGCGCTGGCATTTCGCTAGCCCATTCTCGAGTGGGGGGCTTTTTCAGAGGTGCCCCAAATTAAGCAAGGTTTTACTTAAACAAAAAAACAACTGAAAATTTCAAATGAAATTGCGATCCCAGTCGAATTTTTCGAGTTGGGGCCTGAACCTGGGAGAATTTGTAAAGTGGAGGGGACTTTGGTCTTGTGGCCCCCTTACCAGCGAAACGCCAGTGGCGTACGAACACTTTCGGTTAGTGGGGATCGGCATCGAAAAACCACGACATATTGCTATTTAAATTAACGATTATTTAAAAAACACTGGATGTACTTGACAAAAATTGAAAGAAAATTTAGTTTTTAAAGAGTGTGTAGTGTACGTACACATTTGCGTGCAAATATATCGAAATATCTGTTTTAACGTCTATCTATCTATCTTGAAAGTGGGGACAGCCCTCATACCTGCCGCGTCTCGGTGCGCAATTTGTGCAAACTAAGGTACGGCAGATAAACTAAAAAACAAAAACAATCTAAAAGCAACAAACCTGGCGAGCTAATCCACTTCCCGGGTCAGACAAAGTGTCACTATGTAACTCTTGAGCAGATTCAACAATTTCAGTTCGTTGTTGTTGTTGTTGTTGTTTTTGTTGTTGCTGCTGTTGTTGCTTTCGACTATCCTGTCGCTGAGCAAGCATTAACGAAACATTTTTGCTCAACGAAAATTTATTTGACCCACCGGGGGTCCCTAAGCTAGCAGGACTTAACGGGGGCACCGACTTGGGTTTACCCGCGCCAGATAAGCAATTAGGTCGAGGCGAAACAGGAGCGCTAGCCTTGTTACCAATATGTTTCTTAATGTCCACAGATGCCTTAGAATCTTCCACTGTGTTCCTAACAGCAATCTCTGAGGCTTGCATTTGAGAACTAGCAGCAGTCGATGCTAGCAGCTTAGCAGCGACCGCTTCCATATCAGTCTCGGTCAACCCGGCAGGGTCTGTCACCAACTGGGTTCCTCGACTACGGTCAACCCCAAAATCTTCAATATCTCCCGGAAGGTTTGCATCTTCGCCATGGGCCTCTCCCTTGCCACCGTTAATACCTAGCGACGTGACACCAAGCCTTACCCGCCGCGAGGAGCTACTACTGCGCTCTTGTCTAGCCGTCGCGGCAGTAGCCGACAACGCCGACCCAAGAGACGACACGGACTCTTGACTATTGGTCCGAGAGCGATTAAGACGTGCAGCTGATGTTGCACGTCCAATCATTGCACTGGTTGATGATGACGTCATCACAATAGATCGGTTCGAGGCATTTGCGGCTTGTTGTTGTAGCGCATGCGGATCTCGAACAACTTTCGCTAACGGTGCAAATAATCCATAGTTTGCGCGACATTTAAAGTATCTGAAATTGCGAAACAATTGTAAAAAAGAGGAACGTCTAAATTTCTGATTGCTTCACAACAGAAAACAGAAGATATACATTAGAGTTGCTGTTGCCTTGGGGCCGGAATTATTGTTGGGTCGGGACCTGGACCGAGACTCATGGCTCTAGCACCCGGGCAAGAGCTACGGTACCCACTGGGACAAAGATATTCTGAAATGACAACCATACTTTTGTCGAAAAATGATACGTTGAGCCGAACCATATTTTCCTGTTTGATATACTGTAAGGTGGTCGAGGCCAGCATCCGGTACATCTCTAATATGCATTACTCGCTGTTGCACCAAGCATCGGCTTTACAGATTAACGAATAGAAAACCAATTATTTTAGGCATATATACATATTCGTGGCAAGTATTTCGAGTCCGAATGCTACCAGAGCAAGGTTCTTATAACAACAGATTTATGCATAACATGGATCCTAACATCAACATTCCAAGGCAATATAGATTTAATCAGGTTACTGGAAAGCTGTAATCGAGCCGCAGTGATATAATCTTCTCAAATTCAAGACCCGGAAGAAATCAACACGTACAATTGGTAGATACATGGCGATGATAACGGAGACGACAGGGTGATTAGACAATATTGTTGTTAGCCTAATGACTGTTGTGAAAATATTTAACTTTGCTATGTTAATGTCAGTGTTATTCAGTATATACAATCTATTTATTTTAAACGGTACGGAACTATAATCGCTTACCGAGTTCCATACTTCGACCCATCGTTCTTCCCAATCGCTGACTCCAGCTCAACACCAACAAATGTACCATCGGCAAAATCTACAGAACCAATATACCTGATCGTGCCTCGTTTTGATCCATTGACAATTACACGATCACCAATTTGCAGTCTACAAAACATTGTTCTATTAACAGTCAAACAAACAAAACTATAGTAAGAAAAAGTAATTAAACCTAAGCCAAATTTTATCGTAATCAAAAACCTACCTTATATTAAACTGTTGACAGAAATTTCGCCGCTCAAAATAACAGTTCATCAGCATATTTGAACGAAAAATCAGCGTGTTCGCGTTAGCGAGCTTAATTATAAAAAGCCTTCTAACAGCTTGCCTCATTCTATAATCTATTTTAATGTACATTCATAATTTATACTTGTATATAAATTCATTCTCACGCGTCAGCATCTTAGCTAGCAGTATTCACACACAGGCCCACAACCAGCTCGACCTTCTAAAACGGACAAGCCAATTTTAGGAGAGGCATGCGGTGAGAATAACACGCTAACAAGCAAGGACACAAATTTTCTGGGGAAAGGGAGCAAACAATCATTGGGGGGCAGAGCCCCCATGATGACTTTTTGTCTACCACATGCGCACGCAGCGTGAAAACAATAGAAAACTAAAACAGTGTATATACTCACCCAGCTGCATTCTCAGGCGCTGTAGGTACTGCCGGAAGTTCAAGTCCACTCATGCCCAAAAGTGACTCAGCAAGTCTATTTGTGACATCACCTTTATCAAAAGGACCGGGCGAGCCGCAAATCGAGCTCACATCCAATGTTGCATTTGTACCCGAAGCAGTCGCTGCCGAACTGGCCGACGGGGGCACCAACCGGCGACGATATAATTTTTCAAACCTGAAATCTATTCATTCAATGCTATTTGACCATATAGCTCTGTGCGGTTTGCCTATTTAGCGGACTACACAGGGTTCGACCGGAACATTCTTGCAAACCGGAAAAGGAACACAACCGGAACTTTAACAAAATTGCCTTAGCACCTCTTGTACAAAGGAAGTCAGGTTTATATGAGTTAAAAAATCTTTCATCAGTAAATTTAATTGACATAAAATAAAAATTCACCAAAGCTTAATCATTTAATACTCCAATAGTAACAGAAATACGAGGTAAAAGGAGCTATTTTACAGAAGGTCACGTTCCGGCATGTAATCATGACTCCGCAAGAGGAAACGGAATCTGCTAAACCCAAACATCTGATCGAATCCTGCCAAAAAGCTAACTCTACAAATCAAGAAGTGGATGAAATATAAACAAAACAAAACATTTTTATAGAGCAAACCAAAACTTAAATGACAACAAAACATATTAAAGCAAAGGCAACCAAAATTCAAATCACCGACAAAACAGTCCATGATTCGGCTGACATTGGAAATACCGCTGACCACCAACGCTACCATCGTTTTTCCCGGTTGGTCCATCCAGTATTACACCGACCCATTCGCCTTTAGCAAATTTTGTTTCACCAATGAATGCTACCTTAAATAAATGTTGTTTGTTTATAAGCCTGGCTTCTCCACAACGGGGGGGGGGGGGGGGTTCCCAGCACTTTTCGAAATTTTCATTTTCCCCACGGCGAAAATTTTGCCGCCCCCAGGAGGCGGACATTCGGCAAAATGTGATTTTATATTACGCTGAGTACTCATAATTTTTTAATAGCGTTACAAATACCGGTAGTAACTAGTACAATTCAATAATGAACTGAAAAAAGCACAATTATATAAAGACCGTTTCAGGGCATACAGCATTCGAAAGTACCTTGCAACAACAAGTCAACCCGCCTGAGCCTTATGATAAACTGAAGCTGTGACTAATATATAAAATATATGTTAATCACAGTTTCAATTATAGATAATCTATATTTTATATAATTGTGCTTCTTTCAACTTCTGGTAAAGTTGTCAGTAATATTAGTTAAAATTATTGTTATTAGCGTTTGCGGGGAATTTTTGTCATGTTGAGCGATGAGTAATCTTCAGTTGAGTTGGAAACACGATCTAGAATAAAAAAATGGTCCAAAAAGTCGGCTTGCAAAATTTTGAGCCTGCCCCCCAGATCATTTGGGGGGCCCCAGGAAAACTGCCCCCCCAACAAAATTAGCTGCCCCCCAGGAAACTCCTGGGGACCCCCAGGAAACGCCCCCCGGCGGAAATTTTCAAGCTGTGGAGAAGCCAGTAAGCGATGACGATTCATGTACCAAAAAATTCTTCGACAATTTCGTTAGCCTGGTAATATATAGTAAGTATGTGATACGTGCTTGTCCGGTGTGTGCACATGCAATACAGTGCAGTACAATGTATAGTATGCTTGCCGGCAGCATACCGTCGGCACATATAGCCGACGACTGGGTAAAGCATTCGCTTATGTATCAACAGGCTTGAAGTTCGATTCCCGCTCTGTAGGCCTGCTTTTCCAGCTGCTTAGTTGCAACGTCTGATGTCCCGGTTTCTGCATAGACTGACATGTGGGATACGCGGTGATGAGCGCAACGGTAAGTTGCCGCGTTTTGACCACAATATCAGTCGAAAATAGGGTGGACGGTCAAGGTACGACCTTGTGGAAAATTGAGGCACGTAAGCAAGTGAGACATGTTTGTCCTGGTGTACATGCAATTGATGCAATGCACGGTGTATAGTATGATTACCGACAACAAGATTACCAAAGGAGCCGTTGAAGAAAAGATAAAGGTGGACAAATGAAAGACAAAAATTAAAACCTAGAAAGATCAAAGAAACCAACAAAGAAGAATCTCCGATTTTTCAGCTGCTTAATATGAATTGACTAAAATCACGGCTTATATATACCTAGACTGACATGGGGGCTACGCCGTGAGCGCAATGATAAATTGTCGCACTTTTAAGCACGGTATCTAGTAGAACTATAGAATGGACGGTCAGGCGACGACCTTGATGAAAATAGGGGCATGTACACATGTGAGGCATAGTGCAGTGCACTGTATGTATGCTAACCGGCAGCTTGCAGTCGACATATAATCAACGATAGCAGCAGCTGGAGAGGCGGGCTACGTGGCGCAGTGGTAGACCACTTTCCTCAGCATCCGAAGGCCGCTTGCTCAATCTACGCTTTGTAGGCCCATTTTTAAAGCTGCTTGGTTAAAAGCTTTGAAGTTACGATTCCTACCTTAAGTCAAGGTTGAGGAGATTTCACAACCAAGTAAGCATCAGTCAAAAGCTCCATTCATCAGCTTAATGGGGCTGAATCTTTAATTTAATCAAAATTTAATTTATAATGAAAATATTGATTGTACAATCAAAGTACATTTTACATAGGCAACGCCGTTATGCCAGTGCAGCAATGCCCGCTTGTATCCAATAAATCCAAAATGAAACATCACAAACCTTGCCGAATTTTGTTCCACCAACGTAACATTTATCACCAACGGTCCAATTGTCACCACTAGAACTGACGCTAGCCAAAGACTCGCGACCTGAAATACGAAGAAAAAGCAGCAATCCGATTTTATAATTGTTTGCTCGTACTTTAATAAATATTCAGTCTAAACTCATTGCGTAACTATAATCTACCGCATTCACGGTTCTATATCACCAGAAACATTAAACACTACAACTTTTGGCATCTTCACAATTCATAATAAACAATTTGATACAAACTTACTCATTGTTCTGCTGGACAATCCTGAACTGGTTGGTCTAGGCAGACCCGACTTTATGGACCTTGAAGGGCTGGTTGGCAATTGAGAATCAGTCATTGTGTAAAATATTTACCAAATAGCGGTTTTGGACGAAGGAAACTCACTGATGATGAAAAACGAAAATATACGTCAATAAAACAAAATGTTAAAAAATTCTCAAATATCCAACAAGCGGCAAATAGTATTTCTTTCTATCCATCAGCCACATGTTACAAATTGAAAGCAAAGAACCATATACAAATGACTTCAAATAGTTGTCACTTAGTCGAAAACGATTAGTTGTGTCCGCATTGGCTTCATACGATTGACTCAACAGTAATTTTGCAATGTTTTCTTTGCGAAAACACAACAATGTTGTTTTAATTATAACAAACTAGCTACGTATTTATTGTTTGTTTTACACCTTAGTAACACATACCAATAATTTTTCTGTGAAAAGATTTCTAACACGTGTATAAACATTGCTCCATGGTTATACTTCCTAAAATTTTTCGTTTTAACGAATAAAAAACACAGTTAGAAGTAAAAATAAGCGTTTGCAATTTTGTATTTGAATAGATAGAGCTTTCAGGGGCCCATTATTAATCTGGAATATAAATTCTAACCGTTTTGCGGTAACCAGACACGCTGATTAAAAATATGCGCATAATATCAAGTTCGCATGTCGAATTCGAGCGGTATGCCGTGACATCCACCAGTGTGGACGTTGCCCTGACACGCGGAATAAGAACGTCACGAATAAATTTTATTGTTGTATATCATAAAGTACGGCCTTTCACTTTTAAATGCTAGCAGTAGATTTGAACATATATTAACTCAAAACAGCTCACGTATTTGTTGTCAACTTTATGTTTTCACGACCTCCACATCGAGAACTGATTTAGGTGATTGTTATACATTTTCTCACTTGCGTACAATCGTGCAATCATTTTTAGTATTGCAGGCCAGACATATATGTAGGCGTAGAGAAAACGTACGAACAACCATCAATCAATGTATTGCATGCATCGGCCAATGTTTTAGGGGAGCAGCAGCAGTTTTAACGAATTCCTAAAGCCTGATAGCCTAAGCTTAAGGCCTAAGCGTTGCATAGTGTGTTCCGAAGCCTAAAAGCCTCAAAGAATGTAATCTAAAATCTAAACCTACTCTGTTACAGACCCATAGGGCCCATGCTACCTTTAGGGTCGTTTAAGTTTCGTGCGGGCCTGAAAACTGGTAGATTAAGATTTTAGCCGGTTTTCAGTTCGGTATACTTAGAAGTAAAATCTACGTGGAAGTTTTTGTTTTAGCGTTTTAGCTGCGCTGCTTTGTTTATCCATACGGTCGTCTATCTTCCTATCGATTACCGATAAGCTTCACCTCTGACACTTGTAAAGCAATGATTGCTCTGAACGAGCAAATTGTTTCTTCACTTTATTAATCTTGGTCTATGGTATATGACAAACGACAAGCAGGCCAACAACGCGTTGTTGTAGACGCATGAAAAATTGTCCAGTTGTGTGTAGGGACCAATGTTTTAACAAATTTATCAGGAAGAGATGATAACAGTAGTCTCCTTGCAGAACCCAAGGTCAACACAGACTCCTTGCTTACAGCATTTTTGCTTCTGAGTATGAGCAGTGCATATATATGCAGTTACACTATTAATGGTGCTAGTACCGAGTGTTTGTTTTAGAAGACACTGCGAGTAAAAGAAATTAAAAATATTTGACGCGCCGCGTGTACAAATCAATTTTCAAAATTGTTACAAATAACTGCGACGACATTCTGCATTTGGACGTAGGTCGTTCTACGGCTTTTTCATCGAGCTGCTTCCGAGATTAGCATCATAAGATTCAGGTATACTTTATAATTTTTCAAACATTTTTTCTGCACACGTGCCTGAGTCTACCATTTTACATTTTGAAGCACAAAGTAACCGGTTCCTACTGATAAATGCTAATAAAAGGATCGATCATTTTTCTTCCGTGTTTTTTTCGTTTTCAACTCCGCAATCATCCAGTCTCTGCCATGCCTGCGTGTGACTGAAACATTACATTCGGTGCGAATTTGAATATATTTTCATATTTTCAATATGTCGACCAACAAGTACCAATAAAAACAATACATCCGTACTTTACAATGAATACTTGTCACAATTCTTGAAATTTCAGTTTTTATGGTCACAAATATTTCAAAATCCATTCATTTTTTTTTATTCATTTCTTGAAATAAAAGTACTTACTTCAATTCTCTGTTTTTTGTCACTTTTGCTTCAAATTTCTTTAAATTCAAGTGTATACTTAATAGTCTTTAAAGTATTTTGCACATTGTTTATATCCAGGTATTACATTTGGCAACGGGTTCGAGAGTTTATTTTTATAAAACGGAATAAATTTATCACGGCCGATGTGTGACGTGGCTCCCTCGTACGGATGGCCGAGGCCGACATAAAAGTTAACGAGGCCGCGTGACATGTTTCATTATGACCTTAGGCAATCCACTGCGGCGCTTCTTGCTGTTCACCGAGGTCGGACGTCAACAAATTTTCTCGGCACCGGAACCTAAAACTTAATAAGAAACGCAAAAAATTAAAAAACTTGAAAAATTGTTCGAAAGTTTACAAACAAGCCCATAGTAGACAACACAAATTTTATAGAAACGCGAAAAATTCTCGCATCGAATTTGACTGAACGTTGAACAAAAATTCATGGCTTTATCTGGAGCCAGATGGTGATTTTCTTTCACAGCCAAAATCGTCCTGTTATATATATACCAAGTCTTTACTATTAGAATTGCGGCCCATGTATAGAACAGGGCCGGATCGTTTATCGGCGGGGCTGTAATAGAGTTAGTTTAAGCTTTTGACTTACTTTTTGTTAGGCTTAGGCTTTTAGACGTAATCTTATGCTTAGTAATAGGCTCATCCTTATGCTTAGGCTTAGGCTTACACTGCAAAAAATGGTGAGTCAAATTGACTCTCTCCGAAATAGGCTCTACGGGACTA
Organism: Enoplolaimus lenunculus; assembly: GCA_030248215.1. Classification (NCBI taxonomy): domain Eukaryota; kingdom Metazoa; phylum Nematoda; class Enoplea; order Enoplida; family Thoracostomopsidae; genus Enoplolaimus; species Enoplolaimus lenunculus. The sequence goes on from JASANG010001695.1 coordinate 38,101, forward strand.
CACAAACTGAGTCATATTCGACTCCGCCAGAGTCAAATTCAACACACTAAGTTGCACGTTTGACTCTGGTGGAGTCGAATTTGACTCAGTTTGTGTTGTCCCGTAGAGCTTATTTCGGAGATAGTCAATTTGACTCAGTATTTTTACAGTGTAGATTTAGGCTTAGGAATATGCTTATACTACTGTTCCGGCACTCTTCTATACATGGGCCAAAATTGTGGTGTAGCGGCATTGCATATATGCTTTGCGGTTAATAGACTTTAAGCTTGTGAGCTAGAACCTGCACTAAGTTATACGGACTAAAAAATTCAACGGTCTTTTCAAATAGCAGTCCTACATCAGCATAAGACCAATGCCTAGGAATGTGAAACGACTGATAGCAAGGCTTGGTGCTTGTGTCCATGGGCGTAGGTAGGACCTTCAATTTACGGGCCACATAAATACTACAAATTGTATAGTTTGTTAGCGTGAGAAAATAAATTTTGGTACATATACCGCTAAAAAATGTAAATTTAGTTAAAACATAGGCAAACAACTAGTGTGCGGTAATGAAACTGAAACGCACTTGTTTGTCGGAATGAAGCACATAGGAGATCACAGTTTCAATTTATTCAAAAATGAATTTTTCACAGGACTATTGGGGGTGGTATGGCCCCTTAGCCCCCCTGGGTACGCCTTTGCTTGTGTCTTTGTGGTAAAATGCACGTACCTTGAAAACCAATAGAAAAGCTACATTCAATTCTTTTCGATTTCATTTTGACATAATCCGTTGTGGTGTATGGACCCATGATACCGCAACAAAGCTTCAGACGTCACGTGGGTCGTGCTCCGGGTCCATTAACTTCCGTTTAAAAAATATACTAGTCAAAATGGTTGCAGCATTTACAACCCCAATATCTTACTAATTTGCATACCACGGACGTATAAAAACCTCGACTGGAACGCTGCTCAAAATACGTATGTGGGGCGTTTCAGCTTTAATAATAATAGTAATAATAATATATAGTACTGACAAATTGCAAAAAATATAACGAATTTACAGATTTTTAATATTTTGAATCAAAGAATTTTTCAACAAATATGGTTGACGGTGTAAAGGTAAATTAGTGTTTTTAAAATAAAATTATCGGCTTGTGGCCAATTATCAATTTTTGACCAACATTTCACAAGAGCTGACTGAACAGGTTTGCGAATATTTTATGATCTGTAACGAACAGAAATAATCGCAGAATAGGCAAAATTCACAGGCTGACGGGACACTGGAAGGCCCCTTAAGGTTGTTTGCTATATTCAAATTTCAAAATTTTAGCCACACTTCGGCGTTAAAAAATGCGTATCAGTTCTTTTGTTGAAATTTATATTCTCTTAAAATAATTTCTTTAAATTTATATTTTAATTCATTTTTTATATTTTTAGGTCGCTATCGGTGGTGCAATATTTGCGACGTTTGGAACACTGATAGCCGCGATGGTTATCGTTCCGATTCTTTATCAACAAATGACAATGATCGAAATTGATGTTTTGAATGACATGGAACAATTTAAGGTAAAAAGACAAACTCGTCTAAAGGACGTGTGCATGGGGGTTCGTTCGAAGCCAATCTACCCCCTCCCCCAATTGAACACTTGTACACTACTTTCTATATATACGGCTTTAGGCTAATAGTTTCGTGGTTAGGCTAAAGTTTGATTTAGCAAAGGGTAGCTTAGGCACAGTTTACTGGTGACTCGATAAATACGAGGCCTTTTTTTATTCACTCAATAATTGGTTCCGCTGGTTACGGGACTGCGGTTTTAAATTGGTTATATTTTTTTTAATTTTTACAGACTAAAACCGACAATATATGGAAAGACATTTTGGAAATGCGCGTAGACACGATTCAAGCAAACGTAGACGGAACCGGAAAAAGGCAGAAGCGCGAAGGAGGACATGGTGATAGCGGATGTAGTAAGCCTTTGATCGTTAGAATATGAACAAGGGCGTTTTGATTGGCACAATTTAGTGGAAAAATTGCCAAGATTTCGTAAAAAAATAACGCGCAAGACCAAACGATATAATAGCACATTACAAATATTTGCTGAAATTAATTAAATGCCATTTTAACTATTTCATCTCACCTCCGGCTACGGCTCCGGCTCCGGTATTTTTCAGTACCGGTTACGTCCTCCAGGTAGAACTCCTGTGTCTGAAATTTCGGCACACTAAAAACGGCGATTTTGCAGACTGTGGAACAAGCTGCAGAATTAAAATATTTGTCATGCTCGCTAGACTGACTCGCACCAAAACTTTAAGGCGTAATTATTGCATCCAGAAATACAATACTGGCTGCGCCCCTGGATGCGAAATGTTTTATAAGGGCACACCAATTTATGAACCAAAATATATCCTCCGAAATGCGGAGCAAGCTAGAACTGACTCATCCTCAAACGAGTTCAAACGATTCAACTACTTCGACGAGAGTAAATTAGATGTAAACAAACTGCGAATCCGATTTGACCCAAACCCGTTCAATGCGTTCATAAATTTTACAGATTGCAACGCTCACAATGGATGTCCACCAGGGCCGCCTGGACCTACCGGTGATCCAGGAACTGGTAAGTGAGAATGTTTAGCCCTTTGGATAAATCGGTTTAGAAACAGGTAACTGGATAAAATTTATTCAAAGAATTAATATTTGTGTTGAAAATCAACAAAACTAAAGTCTTATATTTCAAACATATTTATTTGGAGTGTTGAACAACGAGACAGAATTATCTCATGTTTCGAACAATATTTCTTGAATACCAGACAATTTATTTTGTGTGCACAATTGACATGAATTCGAGATTAGTCGATGTATAAATTTTTATAGACGGCTACCCAGGAGAGCCTGGAAAAGCAGGTGAGCCAGGCCGAGACGGCGTGTCGGAACCGGAAGAAGAACTGTGTCCATCCTGCCCGTCCGGGCCGCCAGGACCGCCTGGAGCACCGGGAAGATCTGGTAAGCGATTTGTTAGTTTTTTATAACTTATAACTTTTAATAAATGTTTAGTTTTTCGGACAAAAAACCGTAACATAAGGTCGAATTTCAAAGCAACAGAGGTAGAAAATGATGTTGCGGGATTTTTATTATCTGAAATACTATTTTTATAGCCATTGCTAAGTTGGCCCATGTTTACTTCAACGGGCGTCCAGGATTTTGGTGGGTCTATAAAGAGTAGGTTTACATTCTAGATTACATTGTTTGCGTAGGCTTAGGCTTAGGCTTAGGAACACAGTTTTTCAACGCTTAGGTTTAGGCTTAGGAACACAGTTTGGCAACGCTTAGGTTTAGGCTTAGGCTAAGGAATACGTTTAATCTATTGTTACGCCCCTAAACGTAACACTGGCCGCTGAGTTTGTATAAAGTAAAGAACGCGAAACAATTTGCTACACATATAAAGATCAGGGTTGAACCGTTTTTCTGCGGAACTGCAATAGAGCAGATGTAAGCTTTAAATTTGTTTATTTAGGTTTAGGGATGGGCTTATATGTTTAAATATAGTCTTATTCTTACGCTTAGGTTTAGGCTTATGCCTTAGGTATATGCTTATTCTTACGCTTAGGCTTAGGCTTATGCTTATGTTTAGGAATCTGCATATATTTACTACTGTTGCAGCCCTGTTCTAAACATTGGCCCAATTAGCTAACGATTTCAAGGTACACTATTTAAATAGAAAAAATTATCAGTAATTTCTCAGTTATACTATAAGTTTAAACAACGCATTCCATAAAGTTAATATATTCGTCAAACCGAGAAATGTAGTGCTATATTTAGCGGTTTTAGACCCCCAAATGGGGGCCACCCCTAGCACAAGTGGCACCCCTTTACAAAACATCAAGACAGAATTTTGAGCATTAAATTTTTAATTCGTCTATTGCAAATTTGTATTTGTGATTTCGCTCGCTATTTACACCTGTGATGATACCGGCCATGCATTCATTTGAAAAATTTCAAAATTTTTTGATTTTGGGGGCGCTGCCATCGACTTTAGTGTGGGAGCCGATTATACACGGTAAATACGACACCGATTTGTTTGTTATTTTTCAGGAAAAATAGGCCCAACCGGCATTCCAGGACGTGACGGCGTTCCAAACACGGAATTGCCCAAACCTGGACCTCCAGGCGAACCTGGCACTCCTGGACGACCTGGTCTCGATGGCCGGCCTGGAAAACGAGGCGAGCCAGGTGAAGACGTTACGGTACTGAAAGGAAAACCGGGCGAGAAAGGCCGACCAGGACAACCAGGGCCTCCTGGACAGCCAGGTCGAGATGGTAAGTGACTTCCGTTGTTCATGTTTTCGTCTCATGTATAGATCAGGTGCGTTCCGTGTTTACGGGAGACTGCTATGGAGTAAGCTTAAGCTTTAGACTAATTCTTTGTTTAGTGGCCATGTTTTATATGTTAAAGGTATTACTCTCTTGACAGGTACGTTATTGATGAAAGGCCTTGGGCTGAGGTCGTCTAAAAAAGTATTTCTCTCTCTGAAAAACTAAAAACCATGCAAAATCTCAGCAAGTGAAACTCCAAAAGCCGCTTAAATTTTGCACTGATTAATTAAAGCTGCATAAAATACCAGCGAACAATGTTGCTATGAGGGGCGTAACAATAGTACAGGACGATTTGTAAGCCTAAGCCTAAAGCGTCAGCGTAAGCATAAGCCTATGAGCCCAAGCTTAAAGCTGAAACCTAAGCGAGAAAGATTAGTCTAAAGTTAAAGCTTACTCTATTACAGTCCAGAAAAAAAGCTACGCCGCTCAAAGTAACGTAGGTCATGTCTGCTGAACATGTATAATGCAATCATAAAATTGTTATTCAGCTTAAGTTTTAGCAAAAACGCTTCAGTAGTAAAACATCATCATGTTACGGCAGTGGCCGACAGAAAGTCCCGTGGAATTTTAAGCCCTCCAGTGGTAGGGATTTAGAAAATTTGATAAGGGACGGTAAAATTTATAATCGTAAGTGCCCATGTTTACTTTAAGGGGCGTCCAGGTTTCTAGTGGGCCTACAAAACAGTAGGTTTAGATTCTAGATTACATTTTTTGCTTAGGCTTACGCTTAGGCTAAGGCTTAGGAACTCATTTTTGCAACACTTAGGTTTAGAAATACGTTTAATCTACTGTTACGCCGCTTAAAGTAACATTGACCATCGTGAGAATCCAAATGCAATTTTTGTACTAAATATTGTAATCTAAAATTTTTCACTTAAATATCTGTTGCCGGGGAGTTTGGCTTGGACGCTTGCTCTTAAATTATTCCCGTACTCCCGTGTGGTTAATAAATTATATACGGCAAAAATGCGTTTCATATTACAAAATAAACTATTTTATAACCTCTGAACGACACTTTAAAATTTTCAATTTTTTCCAATTTGAATGTTTCAGGTCGCCCGGGTCCACCAGGTCCACCAGGAACTAGAGGCCGTCCAGGGCCACGAGGCCGTAACGGCGAAGATGGCATCCCAGGCATACGAGGTCCGCCAGGGGACGATGGACGGCCTGGCAAGGACGCTCAATACTGTCCGTGCCCACCTCGAAATTTACAATCATCTTATTTGTTAAATGACAAAGCGGTAGCTACTGTATGAAAAATTACAAATAAATTGTGGACCTTATGATATGAGCGTAGTCAGAGCAGGCTATTAGTGTCGCGGCTCAGTCCCGTAATTAGTTCACCTCGGAGGACTAACATTTTTTAGAAAGGGCATGCAAAGGTTTTTGATGACTTTTATACAAGGACGGTTGAAAATTTTTTAGAAGGGGTGGCCAAAATCGTTCCAATGGATGGGCTCAGCCACCTTGGCTCCCTGGCTACGAACCTGTCATGGTTTCCTCCGATGGTAATGGTTTAAAACTGTATTTTGGTCCATAAATATGCATTATCAAATGCCATTAAGGTACAAATTACAAAAAATATATTTGGCGTGGTCGTCATCAAACCAAAATCCTGATTACACCGATTGCTTAAAATACTGTCTTTTTGTTTAATATTTGGAAAATTTTTTATCAGGGGCGGAACTTTTTTCTGTGGGACTCTTTGGAATGCGCTCGTTCTTACGCTTAGGCTTAGGCTTAGGAATACGCTCATTCTTGCGTTTAGGCTTAGGCCTAGGCTTAAGATTAGGCTTAGAAGTATGCTTATAATACTGTTCCGCACCGGTTCTTTTTACATTGGTCCCTTTTTCGAAAACTAAAACACTTTAAAACGAAAATTGTTGCATTTGTAGTTAATATTTAAAGCATAAAATACTTTTTTTGTATTATTGATCTGGTAATAACCGATGTCATAAGTTTTCTGTGCGAGCGATAACGTTGCCTGACCTCTGCATATTATTATACAGCCTGTAAAAGTACCTTTTTTGGCCCATAAATACAACAGGACCGGAACAGTAGTGTAAACATATTCCTAAACCTAAACCTAAGCCTAAGCGTAACGATGAGCCTATTCCTAAAGCCCAAACCTAAGCCTAAGCCTAAGCCTGAGCGTAACGATGAGCCTATTCCTAAAGCCTGAACCTAAGCCTAAGCCTAAGCCTAAGCAAAAAGTTAGTCTAAAGCTTAACCTAACACTATTACAGCCCTGCAGCAAAACGTTCCGGTCCAGTTCTGAACATGAGTCCTTTTCCGAAACGTTTCAAAAATTTCAGGGATATATCTCTGATTCCCTTTCGTGTCTACATCCCAAAATGATTTAGGTTTATTTTAGTTTGTAGTGTGGTGCAATTTTTTGACCAATGAAAACTTTACCAAAATTTAGCTATTAATCTTTACTATTGTGGTCGGCAATTTTACGAAATAAAAGTTAAAAATTTGAAATCACGAGTGCCACGGTATACAGCTCTCAGGGTCAATATAAAGAACAGGGGCAGAACAGTATTATAAACATATTCTTAAGCCTAAAGCTTAAGCGTTAAGCCTAACCCTAAGCGTAAGAATGAGCATATTCCTAAGCCTAATAAGCCCATAAGCCTAAGCCGAGCAAAAAAATACGTGTAAAGCTTAAGCTTACTCTTTTCTAGTCGCACAGAAAAACTTTCCGCCCCTGATCCTTACATGGGCCGTTCTTAGCAAGGCGAATGGCTATATATGTCCTTATATGCAGCCACGAGCTATGCCCATTTTGTCAAATATGTGTAGCACATATCACCAGTTGTTGACAGGTCTTGTAACTTTCGAATCAGTAAATGGCGAACTTCAAATTTATCGCATATTTTGCATTCCTTTGCCCTACCTCTGTGCAAATTTAAGATCCGCTATTGCAGGAGTTCGTGAGTTTGAAAACCTATCTTAAACTGGTATTAGGTGCAATACAATGTAAAGAATAGTGGCCTTTAGTACAAGCCCGTAGCCAGCTCACCTATAGCTAAGATGGGTGGAAAATTTTTCAGAAGGGTCATTTTAGAGTATTGAACGACTTACAAGCAAGGTCGAAAATTTTCTAAGGGGGGTAAAAAATTTTTCAGTTGGCCTGAGCCCCCTGCCCCCCTTGACTACAGCCCGTTTTAGCAGTTTGATATCTGTTTTTACACATAATTATATTCTCTACACCGCACTGTAGCTTGGTAACAAAGACGCGATTTCAGTGCGCTTTCAAATTTCAATTTTGAGTTTAATTGCCGTTTAAAAATCAATTTTGGCCCAAGTCACAAGTTTAATTTAGGTTCCCCCAGCAACCTCGCAGCTAAATTGTATGTGCGTTTATAGGTACAGATGCTAAAATACATATTTTATTTATAATATGGCAGTGTTTAACTAGTTTTTAGTGCAAAGATATACATGGTATACACATGTGGTTTCTCATCACAACATAATTATAAAACGAAACCAATTCGTGAACGAGTAGCAGTCAGTACCCCCCAGTACACCATGCGGCCACGTCATAAACGATATATTTCATTCAGTATCACGGCAATTCGTCGTCCGACAACTTGAAATTTAAACTTTCATCGACTCGACAATTCGTCGATCACCATTATGCCTAAGCCCCTGGCTTTGGATGAAGCTTAGGATTACGCTTCGATTTATTTATAGAATTTAGGATACTGTTGGGTAACATGTTGTCAGGCGACAAAGTATTGTAGATTCATTTCATTCAACGAAATTCACCATTTCTTAATGAACCGGACGTTCCTGTATTCAGAACGGGGCCAGAAAGACCCAAACCCTTTAAAAATTTGGCCATCGTAGAAAGCTTCAACCTTTAGATTGTAAGCCGTTTAAAGTCCTTGTATGCCTTTTCTAAAAAATTTTAGAGCCCCGTAGCGAGGCAAGCTGGTTGCGATATAACTCGCTACACCACATTGGCCCATGAAAAGATCAATGGCGGAACGTTTTCCTGTGGAACCACAAAGAGTACTCTTAAGCTTTCGATAAATTTTTTGCGTAAGTTTAGGCATACGCTCAGGATTAGGAATATGGTTATTCTACTGCTACGGCCATGTTCCATACATTGGACGCTACATTTAAGAACTGTTTGATTCTCCAGTCAAGAATCGAACTTGAAATTTTCACTATTTTGATAGCAGTAACGTATATGTCGTAGGCCAATCTACTATGCAGGCCAATTGCGAATTGGCCTAGACCAATTGGTCTATAGGTCAAATAGCGATAGTAAGATGTAGCAAAACAACAGTGATGTAAAACCAACGCTGATTGGTTTAACGGTACTGCGATTGTTCAAATAATCAAATCTGATTGGTCTATAACTTCATTAGTAGCTTTACCCTAGGCCAAACTGCTATTACACAAAATACCAGATTGGCCTGGGCAAGTTAGTAATAGGTCTGGATTGCGAATTGGCCTACGATATATATCACAATTAATTAAAAGTTATTATGTGTGGGCACTGAAACAAACGTTTAAAACAATAGTTCCTAAAATATAATTGGTACACTGTAAAAAATGGGGAGTCCAATTGACTCACTCGGAAACAGGTTTTTCCTGACTACACAAACTGAGTCAAATTTGACTACGCTAGAGTCAAATTCGATTCACTGTTGACTCTGTCGGAGTCAAATTTGACTCAGTTTGTGTAGTCAGGAAAAGCCTGTTTCCGAGAGAGTCAATTTGACTCCCCATTTTTTACACTGTAATATCGTTTGCGTACGACACATTCTGTACAGGTCTTGCAATCTACATGCAAATTTATGCACTCTGTTGCAAAATATATATATGTCCGCAATGGCTGCGATAGCCAATTTGACTCACCATTTTTTTGCAGTGTAGTTTGAAATTTCAAATATCTGATTAAGTCTTGTAACATTGAATATTTTCCTGCACTACATACCCAGTTCAATATGTGAAATTGCTGTAATGTTAAGCTTAAAAGCTTTAGTGTCAGGACGAGTAGGGTGAACTAAAACAGTCATCTTACCTCAAAGTTGAATAGTATTCAGTCCTAAAATTGATGAAAAGTTGTTATTGTATAAGCCTAGAAACTTTAAAAACGCCTACGCGTCTTCGAATTAGAAGGCTTTCATTAAATCTGTGCTCTGATAAAATAGGACTAAAAAATCTGAAGTAAAATTGCAGCAATACAAACAGCAAAAAGTTCGTATTCTTATATTGCTATCAGTCTGACTTGTGACTGCTGTTCAGGAGTGGACTAGCCATCTGGCGTACCGAGCAAATACTCGACGGGCCCGTATCCAGAGTTGAACAGAGGAGGCTCAGCCCTTCCATAAAGAATTTTGACCCCTTAAAATTTTTCAACCTTGCTTGTAAGTCATCGAAAACCTTTGTAAGCCCTTCTGTAAAGTGTGTAGACTTCTAACAAGACCTGGCTACACTGTATATTCCAGTGAGTTGATTTGAACACAGAACGAGTTGAATCGACTCAGAAGTCTGAGCTCTGAATTAGGTCTTTCAGAACTCAGAATTCTGAACTGAATTAACTCATTCTGAGTTAATAATTAATTAACTCGCCCGGAATTAAACCAACTCATAGCTACTTAATGCTTACTGTTTTTAACTGACAAATAACCAGAAATGACTATAATTCGCTATCTGAGTTGACCAATCAACTCATCGGATTTACAGTGTACGGGACGGATGTCTGTTGAGCCGTTAAGCCGGTTGAAATTTAAGCCATACAACAAAATGAAAAAATTTAGGTTTCGCAATTTTTTTTTCTAAACAGTCGTCTATGGTAGGCTGGTTTATAGCAAAATACCTGGACTGATTTTTAGTGCCAGCCCAGCGATGCGACTGATACATTGGCTTGTATTCCGTTCACCAGATTAACGTAGTGAACAATTGTGGCATAATAAGTTTGCAAAGTTATCATGGTAACAGGAGCGTCATATAAGAATACGAACTTTGAACATCCCTGAGAGAACAGAATTCTACACCAGAAACCAAACCACAACGTCCATATTGAAAGCGGTACCTCAAAAACACGCCCACTAACCAGATTCACAATGAGTTCACAAAACTGGTTTACGAGAGCTATAACCTGTTGTTGAACCAAGCCCGTAGCCAGCACGATATTCTAGAGCGAGCCCAAAAATTTAACCCAGCGTCTCTCACTTGATTTTCAAGCGAACTTAATAGTTTTCTGAAGGAAATTTGTCTACGAGAATTAAAGATATCTCACGTGATCTCACTCTGGTCACGAGCCTGGTTCAAATTTACAGTCTAAACCGACGCCTAAGTGTATACTAGTACTGGCATCATCATAAACCAATAGGCAAAAAGGTTAACTAGAACTGACATCATCATGAACCAATAGGCAACCGTTTCAGCGCGACAAGATACTATTGAACGTACATAGCGCAAATAAAGCATATATTGTTCATTTGTTCGATATTGAGGCGTATCATGCTATTATTCCGTAGAAATTACCATAATTTCCGCAAAAAGTTTTAGCTATTAATGACTTAGCTAGCGCAGTTTAAACGTCATAATAAAACGCTTATAATTTAGTATAAGTAGGCGAAGGCATTGAAAATGAAATTCGTAGCCTGTGTTGGAGTGATCACAACTCAACAGTTATTATTACACCAAAATGGCCAAAATTTCTTCAAATACATTAAGTTTCAACTATCGACATAATAACTGTTAGGTGTTAACCAGATGTTTATAGTAACATAGCTAAATGTATATATCAATAAGTAGTTTGTTACAGTAATAGCCGCTTAATAAATTAGCTGAAGCACCCTGCGGTTCAGTTTAACTTAGCGAAAATAATCAATTTGTCGCTAAAATAGAACGGGCAGTATTCGCTCGATTAAACTCAGTCACCGGATATACCAATATCTGTATCCGGATGCAATTAGACGATATGAAATAAATATCCGGTTGCCCATCATTTAGTAGTAAATATGATGCTATTAATAGATGGTTCATAAGTTTAATTTGGCAGTGTCGGGTTTGAAAACGATGTGTATGGAAGACCCAATATGGGACATCAAACAAAAGATCCTGAAATTCAAACTTGCTGATCGCGCTGATACGGAGGACCCTATTTGCGTAATGAATCTTTGAAAATGTTGTAACCACCGTCGACTAAAAGTATCGAATTTGATGAATCTTGAGTTTGATTGGACAATTGTTGCAATGATGTTATATAGCCGCTACACCAATGATCATGCGCTATCATTGACGATCGAGCGAACAGCTATTTTTTCATTGGATTTTATTTTGTCAAAACTGCAATTTCATTCGCTAATACAAATTGCTGATACAGGCAAGTGCTGGTATTTTACTGGATGCTTGGTCGGATGATCGTTAACAGCCGTTAAAGCTGAGTGATGACTGGTGTATTTTGTTATCCGACTAACCGTTTCGATCGCTAACCCAGTTTAAAATTGCAGGCAAATTCTGTCGCTTTATTGGACGCTTGCATTTATGATCTTTAAAAACCGTTAAACGTTGGTTTTTGATTGGTGTATTTCATTTTTCAAATTGCAATTTCATTCGCTAAATCTAGCTTAATGATCACAGATGTCATTTTATTGGATGTTTGGTCGTACGAATAACTGACAGACTAACAAAAGCTCCATAGTGTAATGAATCTGTGACTGGTCATTGGCTATTTCGATCCGAGCTCGGTATTTGATTGGATAAAATTGTGACTTGTAGTTGCCACCAACATGGACGCCGAACACGGATTGGTTCCGCCTGTTTGAACGTATTTGATTGGTTAAAGCAATGGCGTTCGTTTGTAGCTTGTTATCGTCACAATTGTTAAGTAGACCATACATCGAGTGACCGACAAATAGACGTTGAAGCTAGTATCACCATTCTGAAAATATTGCAATAAAATTAGCAATTTTAACACATTATAGCCAAAAAACAATGACCTGTATTTTCAAATGTATGCAGCACCAATCACCACTTGGTATAAACGAGTGTATGGTGAATGGTTCGGTTCAAAATTCTGCACATTTCTCACCATTTCATTTGCCTTACACTTCTGTACCAAGTTTTCAAATCCGCAATTGCAGAAGTTTGCCAGTTCGATGGCGACAGGTGTTGTACACATTTGAGAATATGGGCCTATGTTCACATGCCAAGCCTACGGCGTTTAAAGCTACAGTCAGGATAATCCTTACGTGAACGGCACAAGACCTTTGCCTTTGAAGTGTCAGTTTAATATTCGGCCGTATTGAATATTAGTAAAAATGATTAAATTAATTCATTTAGTTTATTTCTTGACTAGTGCTGAACGTTTTCAAATAGAAAAAACCCCTAAACATCTAATCATTTCACCGGAACCAGTCTACCGGGCACGGTCTACCGGTCCGTGAGACAGTGCACGCCAATTTCTCATCTGTGGGGATGGCCTTGGGTTCATGCACTTGAAAATAAAAAGTACTTCTTTCTAAAGTTTGCCCGGAAACTGCGGAATTTTCCGCTCAGGGTCGAAACCGCTGTATTTTTATTGATTTTCATGACGCGGTGAGAACGTCTACTCTGTGGCCGCAAGAGAGTGGCCACAGAGTGGGGCGATTCTAAGGCGTCCAATTTAGCGGTTTCAAAATTTTTAGACCTTCAGTCACAATTACGGGTGCACGCATATGCGGTTGTATTCGAGCTTGCAGTTACCTAGATAGAGTGGGTTAATAATTTCCTATGCCTACCCGGGGTCTTAGGCGTTTTTACTCCCCCGTCCTGCGCTTAACTGTTACCCCCTATTTGTTACTTATTGTTATTGTTGTCGTGTTGCTTGGGTTTGTTTTGTTTCTTTTGAATTTCCCGGCTTATGCAAATCAACAGCCGGTTTTTAAAATTTTGATAAAATTTTAAAATTTTTCGGAAGCTTATGCAAATAAGCTTCGGTTTATGCAAATTTCTGTTAGCCAATATTATGGGTATAAAAGCAGGTGCTGTCTTAGCACTTCAGGCATTCAGTTTATTTTCATCTTCACATTGCCAGTATGGCACTCAAACTTTTGCGAATGCCTACTAAGCGTTATTTCATTGTTGTTAATTTGCGTTTTACCGTTTTCATTTGGTAGTGTGGCCGGCTTCGAGCACAGAAGTCGGCTACGGAAAATTTTATTTTGCGTTACATGTTTCTCGAGTACCGGTGGCCAGAGGCGTCAGCGGTATCGGGAAATATGATAAAAATTTAACGTGCTTAATATGTATTGGTACTTACAAAATTCTTTAATAATAAAACTCGAAGGTTCAGTTCAAAAGGGGTAGTCTATTAGACTTTCCAAGAAGCTTCCGAAACTTTGTTGCAGTTGAACTACAAAGAGAGCTGTTTTACCCTTGTTTGTTACTTTCCTGTTGCTTTTGACGCGTCAATCCCCGCTGGACGGGGCTGTTTTTGTTGACTCTGACTCGGACTGGCTCGATTCGCGACCGAGCGAGTCCGAATTAGAATATGTTGTTATTGTCCGGACTAGGGATGGATATTTTTCTTTTTCCTTTTTCCTTTTTCTTTTCCCGGCTAATTTTTGGGCCCCGAGTATTGAACGATTGTTGCGTATAGTAAAAATTTCTACAGTCCTAAAAATGGACGGTGCGGGTCCCCATTTTTCTTTTTCCTTTTTGACCAAATCCTTTTTACCAAAAATTTATTTTTCCCCGCGCTCCGAATTTTGCCTGCCCACCGGATGGCGAGGGAGTCTCGCCGCGGTGGTCAGAAGTTTTAACCTGGGGCAGGAAAGCGCGAGGATAAGAGTCTCCTAGCTCGGATCGTTGCGGCCGAAAAGTCCAGCCGTGGTTCGGCTGGCCGGCTCAGCAGCCGGTTAGACGTTGATTTGATTGCTTGATTAAAGCAATCCACGGATCCGGTGATAATGGGTATGGACTATAGGGGCCCTCTAGGTCTGGGCACGGAATTCCTATCCCGAACACGGCTAAGCAAGCGCAGCTGAGCTGACTTTACAAGTTACTATAACACTACCATAAGATTGGGATCGCCAAGGATAGGTGGCTCAGGCTTAAGTGCCGGGTCCCAACCTTATATGGGGGCTACGCCGTGAGTGTCTTATGTGTGAGTTATTTTTCTCACATATGAGGCATTCCAGACCTAGAGTTTCGGTAAGAATATTTGCTAAGTTCGAGCAAATTGAAGGCATATCACCGGACCTAGAAACTGATCTCAATCTCTTATATATTGTACTCGCCCCCTTAGCGTATTCAACTAACTTTTTTACCAGTTCTTTTTTCTCAGCCTAAGTTTTTTTCGGTATTTAAAGACATAAAATTTCAGTTAAGGGCAATTCGTTTCGTATGCTGATCGCACATTTTTTATGCAATTTCCTTCATGCATTACTTTCTGCCGTTTAAATTCAGGTGTAATGGTACATCTTTATACACAGTTTTAGGTCACTTAATCGACCAGGATCCGAGAACAGCCGTTGATTCAACAATACGCAAGTTCGTCACATTATATGATTCAAATTCAGTTATGAACGCACTATTCAAAGACAAAAAAATTCATCTCTTACAGTGATTGATCTCAATGGTTTTTTTTAAATTCGTTATATTTTTCTATAAATGTAGCGCTTAAAAATTTTGGGGAGTAAGCTTGGTTTTCTATATTCATTTAAACAAAATCTTTTGTCCTACCCAAATTTGCTAGTTATATCTTGAATTTTTTAATGGCACATTTGTTTATGCTCACCCGCAACGGGCACTCTGATCAAGTGGTATGTACCCAGGTCCTTCCCTTGGCGCTCCTTTGGGCATTATTTAGAAGTTGCCTCGCAACCCCTTGATGGGGACATCAAGCCTTAAGAGGAGGGGATGTGGGGATGACCTTGGGTTCATGCACTTGAAAATAAAAAGTACTTCTTTCTAAAGTTTGCCCGGAAACTGCGGAATTTTCCGCTCAGGGTCGAAACCGCTGTATTTTTATTGATTTTCATGACGCGGTGAGAACGTCTACTCTGTGGCCGCAAGAGAGTGGCCACAGAGTGGGGCGATTCTAAGGCGTCCAATTTAGCGGTTTTAAAATTTTTAGACCTTCAGTCACAATTACGGGTGCACGCATATGCGGTTGTATTCGAGCTTGCAGTTACCTAGATAGAGTGGGTTAATAATTTCCTATGCCTACCCGGGGTCTTAGGCGTTTTTACTCCCCCGTCCTGCGCTTAACTGTTACCCCCTATTTGTTACTTATTGTTATTGTTGTCGTGTTGCTTGGGTTTGTTTTGTTTCTTTTGAATTTCCCGGCTTATGCAAATCAACAGCCGGTTTTTAAAATTTTGATAAAATTTTTAAAATTTTTCGGAAGCTTATGCAAATAAGCTTCGGTTTATGCAAATTTCTGTTAGCCAATATTTTGGGTATAAAAGCAGGTGCTGTCTTAGCACTTCAGGCATTCAGTTTATTTTCATCTTCACATTGCCAGTATGGCACTCAAACTTTTGCGAATGCCTACTAAGCGTTATTTCATTGTTGTTAATTTGCGTTTTACCGTTTTCATTTGGTAGTGTGGCCGGCTTCGAGCACAGAAGTCGGCTACGGAAAATTTTATTTTGCGTTACATGTTTCTCGAGTACCGGTGGCCAGAGGCGTCAGCGGTATCGGGAAATATGATAAAAATTTAACGTGCTTAATATGTATTGGTACTTACAAAATTCTTTAATAATAAAACTCGAAGGTTCAGTTCAAAAGGGGTAGTCTATTAGACTTTCCAAGAAGCTTCCGAAACTTTGTTGCAGTTGAACTACAAAGAGAGCTGTTTTACCCTTGTTTGTTACTTTCCTGTTGCTTTTGACGCGTCAATCCCCGCTGGACGGGGCTGTTTTTGTTGACTCTGACTCGGACTGGAGAATATGTTGTTATTGTCCGGACTAGGGATGGATATTTTTCTTTTTCCTTTTTCCTTTTTCTTTTCCCGGCTAATTTTTGGGCCCCGAGTATTGAACGATTGTTGCGTATAGTAAAAATTTCTACAGTCCTGAAAATGGACGGTGCGGGTCCCCATTTTTCTTTTTCCTTTTTGACCAAATCCTTTTTACCAAAAATTTATTTTTCCCCGCGCTCCGAATTTTGCCTGCCCACCGGATGGCGAGGGAGTCTCGCCGCGGTGGTCAGAAGTTTTAACCTGGGGCAGGAAAGCGCGAGGATAAGAGTCTCCTAGCCCCGATCGTTGCGGCCGAAAAGTCCAGCCGTGGTTCGGCTGGCCGGCTCAGCAGCCGGTTAGACGTTGATTTGATTGCTTGATTAAAGCAATCCACGCATCCGGTGATAATGGGTATGGACTATAGGGGCACTCTAGGTCTGGGCACGGAATTCCTATCCCGAACACGGCTAAGCAAGCGCAGCTAAGCTGACTTTACAAGTTACTATAACACTACCATAAGATTGGGATCGCCAAGGATAGGTGGCTTAGGCTTAAGTGCCGGGTCCCAACCTTATATCATCCAGGCCAGTTCCTTCGCCCCCCGGAAAAATTGACCCTGACCAAATTCTCCTGCGAAGGAATCCGTTGGTCATTTCTGCTGCGAGCGTAACCTGAGCGAGTTCCTCTGGGGCGAGAAAATGGTCTGCGCTGATTTTTCCGTGGTAGGAATTGGTCGGTGGGGAAAATTGGCCAATGACACCGGCTCCATTGTTTACGAAACGTTTAGATGCTAACGCGTGTTAGTTTTTAGCTTTGCTACACGTTAATCTTTCTTTTAATAATTGTTGAACCAGGCCAGATGATAGATTAACCCCTTCTTACATGGAGTTGCCTATAGGCAACTTAGCGCAGTGTATATACGTTAAATAATATATATCGCACGGTGTTTAACAATTGCAACACGTATACATAGTACTAAATCACCACAAGACGTGAGAGCCCCCTCGGGCTCGAGCGTCAAGCTCCTATAGCTGAGTGGTGATGGTATACGCCTCCCACTCCAGTCACCGGAGGTCGAATCCTAGCATAAAAGTAGGTCTCAGGGGAAATAGAAAATATTCATGTGAGAAAGGGTTAATCGTTACCTGCTAAGGATTGGAGACTAAAACTGGAATAGGCCGGCCGAATTAAGACGTCCCTGAGAATAAACATAGCTACGCTTTTATTATAGACAAGACGCTATGCTAGTCTATGGTGGGCTAATAAGGTGTTAAATGTATAGGTGAGACAATAAAGATACCAGCATACACTAAAATATGTAATGAAAGTAGGTACGTTAGATAAAGGGCCGGAGCAGCAACCCCTATGTCAGTCTAGGCAAGAACCGGGACATCAGACCATTCAATTAAGCAGCTGGAAAAGCGGGCGTCCAGAGCGGGGATGGAACTCTCAGTCTACGGATCCTTAAGCGAACACTCTACCGCTGCGCCACGTAGCCCGCCTCTCCAACTGTTTCTATCGTGGACTACATGTGTCGACGGCATGCTTCCAGCTAGTATACATACAGTGCACTGCACTATATTGCATGTGCACATAACGGACAAGCCTGTCTGACATGCTTACACCCCATACCCCAAATTTGAGGGGCCCCTACCCTACCCGGTTGAAACAAAAACTGCTATGTTTTAAAATGCGTCTGGCTTCTTGCTCGCTTCGTTCGCGAGTTTGGGGTCACCCCTCTGGAATTTGGGGGGAGCCCCCACCCTGGAATTTTTGGGGAGCCCCCACCCCTGCCTGCTCCGGCACTAGTTAAATAGGTGCAGTGACCCGAATAAGAAGGTGTTCCAATTTTGAGTCCTAATCAACATGACTCCATATGTCTAGTTAGAGCCCGTTTGCGGATAGAGTCTATAAAGTTCTAAATAAAGTCCATAAAAACACCAAAGTAGAACCATGGCATAGACTGCTTAAATATGTAACAGACCCTCTGATAACCAGTACAAACTTAATGAAATCTGGAAAACTAGACTAACGGACAGGGCAATCAACAAAAATGCTTCGAATCAAGTAAGTTTCGCCCAAAAAAGAATATAAAACACAAGAGTGTTATATGCGTGATTTACAACTAATTTTTGAACATAAAATTAACAGAAGTTCCAGTATTTCTATCAGTGGCGGATCCAGGATCTCAAAATGGGGGGGGGGCAAAATTTCACAGCTAATAAACTTATTTTGACCCATACAGTAGTGACACAAATAAGAGGGTGTCCCCATTTTGAGTCCCAATTAATACCAGTCCGTATCCCTAATAAGAATCCGTAAGCGGATAGAGTCCTTAAACCCTTGTTTAGAGTCCATAACTGTCTATTATCCCTAATTGTAGCGCATAAATGAGTCCTGGGCCAAAAAACTTTAAAACGTGCTTATACTTTGTGTATAAAACAGAGAAATAAACAGCGTAGAACAGCAGTTGACACTATATAATTTTTGTCGAAATGCTGTTGGGGGGCCACGGCCGGGGTGCCCCCACCGTGGATCTGCCATTGGTTT
The DNA here is from genome assembly GCA_030248215.1 of Enoplolaimus lenunculus. Classification (NCBI taxonomy): domain Eukaryota; kingdom Metazoa; phylum Nematoda; class Enoplea; order Enoplida; family Thoracostomopsidae; genus Enoplolaimus; species Enoplolaimus lenunculus. Next base: position 56,919 of record JASANG010001695.1, read on the forward strand.
CTATAACGGAAACAGAAACGGATACCGATTTTGAACGAAAACGGATATCCGGTTACACCCTGGCAATTGGTGCTCTGCGGACAAGTTTTTCGCAAGGAGCTAAGCTGTCGCAACACGGGAACGGAACCAAGGCTTGTTGTCCCAACGCACATAATCGGCAAATCAAGTATAAATTAAAATTTAAGTTCTTTAGCCAGCTCAACTGGCTAACAGAGTGCTAAAAACTTACAGTAGAAGCATCCAAGGATTCTCGTCGACATACAGCCTACTGTAGTGACTAGAATAAGAAATGGGGTTATAAGTGGGGGGTCCTCATTTTGAGTCCCAATCAGTCCGCATCCCTAATAAGAGTTTGTACGCGGATAGAGTCCCTAAACCCTAATTAGAGTCCATAAATGACAATTATCCGTAATTGTAGCGTATAAATGACTCCTTGAGTTCGAAACTTTAAAGCATACTTAAGTTTTGAAAGTACATTCCTAAGTATAACCTTGCATTATCGCTCAAACTTTTGATGCAAGGCAAAAAACGTTTAATTCAACGGATAGTGGCAATACCGGATATATATCAGTGACGAAGGGTGGCGAAGGGCGGGTTGAAAATAAATGTCCGTAACCGAATAACAGGGGGTACACTCTGGAAAGGCCAAATGAATATCAGTCGCCCCTCTAATTCGGGTCACTGCAGAAGGCTAAAACTTGTCAAGAAACGGTGGGTGGAATAGACTCGTTCTAGTGGGGATGAACCCCTCTGGCCCCCTTCTATGGCTACTGGCCTGTTGATTTTTTAATGTTTTGTTGTTATTTTATGCTCATGTTTAACTGTACAAAAATTGTAGAGTTAAATATAGAACTTGTGCAGCGCAAAAAGGGGTGATGCATGCATAATTGTTTTTGCAATCACTCTATGTAACACAGGGTGCAGGGATTTATAATTGCATAATAATATGTAATGATACACAAGATATTATGGGGTCTAAACCAAGCATATACTAATCTAAAGCTCCGACTATTAATGGTAGCGCTATATACCTTTTGATTATTTTAATGCTTCTAGAATGTTGTACTACCGTGCCGTATCAGGCGAAACCGCAGATCAATTTGTAAATAAGTTTTTCAATTTTCGTCGAGCAACACAAAACCTTGCTCAATCTGTATACGGACCCGTAGCCGGGGGGACAAGAGGCGTCAGCTCACCCGGAAAAATTTGCCCTTCCCCAAGAAAATTTTCAACTTTGCATGTAAAACCATCGAAAACCGGTGTATGCCCCTCCTAAAAACTTTTACCCCCTAGAAAGGTGAGCTGGCTACAAGCCAGTCTGCATATCGCTCACGTTAAACATATGTTTTACGAATTTAATAGGATTTGTTTACAATTTCAAACCGTTTTCTTTAAAAATATAATGCAACTTCAACAATAACATGCGTATACCAGGTGACTTTTGATGGGCAGTGTCATGGACACTGAAGCTTTTTTGGCTTCAGTATGTTGGATACTGAAGCTTCTTGGCAGTATTCTGGACATTAAGCCAAAAAAGCTCCAGTGTCCAGGATACTGAAGTTTTTCGGCTTCAGTGTCCATGACACTACTCCTTCAAAAGTCACCTGGTGTACGCATGTGATTGTGGAAGTTGCATAATTCATATTTATCTGTAATTTCATTACTTAAACACTCAGCTTCACTCGAATAAAACTAAGAAATATCTATTTTAAACCTGCGTTTAAAAAACGAATCTATACTTTAATCTTAACGCTGCCGTTCAGACCCGTAGCCAGCTAAACACACTAGGAGCACCGACGGACCTGGAAATTTTCACCAGGCTTGCTGTGTCATATATGATGGTGTAAAACACACGCGAGCAAAGCAAGCCAAAAGCCACGTGATAGCGTTGGGCTATAGCATATTTTGTGGCACCGTTGACAAAATTATTGTAAACGGCGCATAAAAGCGAGTCAAAAGAATTTTATTACGGGCACGCGGTGCTGAATTAGCAATTTTTATTAGAAATCAAACCAAAGACTTTATTTTGAGGCATAACCCTTAAAAAAATAGTTCATCAGAGTTTTTAACTTGTGTTTTCAATCGTTTGCAAGTGCAAAAAAAACTACAAGAATGAACAAAACACAGCTCCCAAGCACTAGCGGATTCAGAGATGGGGCGGGGGGGAAAGGTGTACGCCCCTATCAGAATTTTTTGTGTTAAAATGGTAAGGTCCCTCCTACGTTACAAGTTTTCCCCTCAGAAAATTTTTTGTAAGAAAATTTTCCCGCAGATTTTTTGTGGTAAAATGATAAGGTCCGTTACCTTACAATTTTTGTGTTTCATAACATTTGCCAGCCCGCCCCCCACTGTCGCAAATTCTTGGATCCTCCTCTGCTCCAAAGCATAGTTTAATAAAGTTGGTTATAATTCGTTGAGTTGTAGAAACCTAAGTTCGATTTTAGTTTTACGTTCTCACCACGGCCGACACAACATAGGGGCGTGGTGTGGGAATGACGCCTGTAGCGTATACACGATGCAACTTCTCCGCAAGATGTGAAAACGGCCTCGGGCTCGAGCGTCAAGCTACTGGCTAACTGGTAATGGCAATGCATTCCGCTCGAGATATCCAAATTTGAATCCAAGCTTGAAAGTATGTCTCAGATGAAATAGACAATATTCATGTGAAAACGGGTTACATGCTTACTTTACCCTAAACCTATTATCAACTTCTGTTCGTCGTCTGCACAAATTTAGCACTGCAAGGTTGCGATAAAGCGACAAAATCTCCTGTGTGCAACACCATAAGGATCCGCTTAGAGTCTTTTTGGAGTAATAAGACAAGACGATATCTGCATTTAAGTCTGAATCAGTACGAGTCTTTGTCCGTATAATGAAAGACTATAATTGTCAATTACCCTAGTCAGACCACCTAAACGGTTCCTGCGTTCAAACAGAATTCAGCGGTAGTTCGATTCTTATTTAGGTCACTACAGTATATAATTGTTTGAAATAAACATAATCATATTAAGCAAATGAGGTTTAGATTATAAATGTATTTTCGTGGGGCCCACACAATTGCAATTCAAGATTGTTTACTTTTAGACCGAGTCTATTCGGGGGGCACCAGCCAAGTTTGGTTGGAGGGCACGGCCTACCAATGCCCTCCGTGGTGGCGCTCTTGAGTTGCTAATTTAATATAATGGGTGTGAACAAATGCTAACAACAACAACGTAAACAATCTTTTATCAGATCGAAGACGTGGAAATCCGTAAAATGATTTATAAATATTTTAACAAATTTAGCAACTTATAATAAAGCTTCTCGATTGGTCGCAGCAAAGTGAAGTGATCATTCGCGGATCCAACGAGGGGGTCCAGTCTGGCTTGCGTTTTTCGGCCCATGTAAAGACCAGGGTGGAACGTTTTTCTGTGGGACTGCAATAGAGTAAGCTTAAGCTTTAGACTAAAATTTTTTACATGGCTTAGGCTTTGGGCTTAGATCTTAGAAATAGTGTCATTCTTACGCTTAGGCTTATGCGCGTATTTTCAAATGTGTGTAGCACCTATTACCAGTTGGAGATAGGTCTTGTAAACTTTCGAACCAGGAAATGGTGAGGTTTGAAATTCAGCACATGTATTACATTCGATTTAGTGAACTAGTGAGCAAATTTTGAGATCTGCAATTGCAGCAGTTCGTTAGTTTGAAGACCTATTGCTAACTGGCAATAGGTGCTATATGAATTGGGCCTTAGGCTTAGGAATATGCTTATAATACTGTTCCGCCCCTGTTCCTTATATTGGCTCGTTTTCCCACGAGGGTTCAAAGCCAAAATCTTGCTCCTTGTACTAAATATTTGAGTTTGGCTTCTTGGTCGCTTCGCTCGCGAGCTTTTTTCGCTATTTATATATCGCGCGGCTTCGCCGTTGGAAATTTCTGGATCCGACACTGCTACTGATAAATGGTACGCACAATTAAGAATATGGCATGTCAAAACCTACACTCGGAATCAAAACCCAGGCTTGAATTTGCCACTCATTGGTGTTGACCCAGGAAATAAAACCAAGAAGAATGACCTATTTTCAACTCTGACAGAGGACTTCATAAGCTAACGTTGGCTTGGACAGATTTACGTTTTGACTGCAGCCAGTTGTGTTAGCAATAATTCTAAACAGTCGTCCAACTTTGCGCAATGCACAAAAGTGTTTGCTATGACACTATTGTAAACAAAGTATGCTGAAAACTTGCCCAAATTACGCATGTGTGTAATTCCAGCTTTAATTATAATATAGATTAATAAAAATAATTGTAATGGAAAAATACCAAAAAAACAAGCTGCAAATTAAAGGGAAAGCATAGAAAGCATATAATATGTGCTATATGGAACACTTAAACTGTAAACATATATATTAAACGTAATGCAATGAATTGCAAAATCGCAGATTATGTAAAATCCGACTGGTAAAATATCGATCTATAAAATAACACCTTAGAAATGCCAGGCTTACATTCTGGCAAAAGATCATTTGCAGGCCCGTAGCCAGCTCACCTGGCGAGGGGGGGGGGAGCAAAAATTTTTCAGAAGGGACATTCAAGAGTTTTCAATGACTTACAAGCAAGATTGAAAATCTTCTACGGGGCCAAAAAATTTTCAGAAGGGGCATTCAAGGGTTTTCAATGACTTACAAGCAAGATTGAAAATCTTCTACGGGGCCAAAAGAATTTTCCTGGCCCCCCTTGGCTACGGACCCGATGATTTGCAAGAATTATGCAAATGACCATAGGTGATAGGAAAAATTTTATACCATACGAGACAGGCGAATGGTATAAATCGTGTAACAGTGCCTATATTTCTAGACATTGTAGTAATTTCGGTTATGCGGTCGTAGGTATACTCGGTACGGTAATTATCTTTGAACTCGCAACTGGGGTGGTGGTAAAAACCAACTTACCAAAAGCCCCTCTACTCAAGTTTTCACCTCCAATTAATTTGTTTACGTTTCCTAAAATTCAGTGTAGCTAAATACTGGCCAGTGCAACTGATGCTTTATTGAAAATTACGCAACCTGTCTGAATATTTTACAAAGAGCCGTACTTAGACGTTGGTACGTGTATGGACCCCCTCCAAATGATTTTAGAACGCCAATCTAAATGCATGTTTGGACATTAACCAAAATATTCCGTAATGCAGGGTTCACATTAGTACATTTTATGACGTCATCGGGCAGGGCATGCAGCGTAGTTCAGCAACGGTCAGAAAGATTTAGGCTATGCGTTGGTCCAATGCAACGAAGCCGTATACGACCTCACCATTTTATCACAAACAAATTTCTGTCACAGGGGAGTACACACCTGGCAACCCTTTGGATCCGCCAGTGTCTGTTTTAGCAGCGTATACATGAGAAAAATATGGATATATATATCCGCTTCCGAAATTCTGGAAATATAACAAGACACGCCCTTTCAACAAGCTTTAGCTAAGGTTTTATCATATTAATTACAGGGGACGAACCGTTCCCATGCTTAAATGGCTGGCTTTTCAAAAGTTGTTTCACATGAGATTTATACCGTTCCGACAATGAAATCCTGGCTATGTCCCTGTAACGTTGGTTCAAATATAGTCTGACATGACATATGAATGCGATTTGCGTTAATCATAAGTGCCAAAATAGGTCTAAAATAATGGAAAACCCACGGAAGCTGAAACTTTAAATTGGTCTGCGACAATTTTTACCAGATGCAGGCATGACCGAATTTCAGTGATACGCTTTTAAGTTTGTTGGCGCTCATACAAAGGCTCAAACTTAGGTGAAGGAATATGTTTAGGCTTTTTTGGCAATTCTTTTTGTTAGCCTAACTTAAAGCTAAAATAGGATGGAATTAACAAGAGCTTTCATGATGATTGTGCAATTCATATTGCTGTTACACTGTAAACTCCATTGAATTGATTTTAGTTCAGAATGAGTTGAATAACTAAGTCTGAATTAAGTCTTCCAGAAATTCAAATTCTGAATCGATCATTCTGAATTATTGAACTCACACGCAATTAAACCAGCTTAAAGTGAGTAAATGTTTACTGTTACTAACAAAGAAATAGCCAGAAATGACTAATTTGTTCTCTGAGTAGATTAATCAACTCACAGTGAATTTACAGTGTATATTTCGTAGGCCAATCTGCTAATCAGGTCAATTACTAATCGGCCTTGACCAATCTGTTATTCTGAGCAAATAGCAGTTTGGCCTAGGCCAAATAGCGATTGAGAGATGCAGCAAAACAATAATGATGTAATACTAACGCTGATTGGTTACCGACGACACGGCGTCTTTTCAAATAATCAAAACTGATTGGCCTATTAGTTTAATAGCAGTTTATCCTAGGCGAAACTGATAGCAGTTTATCTTAGGCGAAACTGCTAGCAGTTTATCCTAGGTGAAACTGCTATTACTCAAAACAGCAGAATGACCTAGGCCAATTGGTAATTGGCCTGAATAACAGATTGGCCTACGACATATATATTGATAAGCAGCGTAAGCACTGACTAGCTAAATTATAATTATACCATTGATACTTACTAGGCAAATATTGTGTTTTATTGACGAAAATTCGCATATATAAGCATTGGAACGAATGGAAAAACAGCGATAGAATAGGGAATAAGCTTGAAACATAAAGGACTGAAACTGTTTGCCTGATACAAACGGAAATAAATGGAACCAAGAAACAAACGTTAATTGAAGCAAATAGGTGCAGTACTGTAGCAGAGTGCGATTTCCATATTTTAACGTATTGTCATTTCTGAAATGTTACAAAGTTAATTGCTCGTTAATTACTTGGGCCTCATGTAAAGATCAGGGGTGAAACGTTCATCTATGAGAGTGAAATAGAGTTCCAAGCGTTAACTTTACACTAATTTCATTGCTTAGACTTAGGCTTAGATATACGCTCAAATTTTACGCTTATAGACTTTTAGGAATATGCTTAGACTACTGCTACGGCCCTATGCTACACGTTGGCGACCACTAGAAAATTAAATTAAATATATTGTCGATGCAAGCGTTACGGGTTTATATTAAAATGGCCTTTGCGATCTGTGCAAAACTGTACAAATGAAGATAAAGGGGTGAACTGTCAAAATAGGCCCAAACTGCATTAACTGCGTATAAAACGTATTTATTACTTTTAATAACGGTGGGTGAATCGTCAAAATCGACTTCATTTTACATTGTAAGCATGTAAGACATGTTTGTCCCGATGTATATGCAATATATGCAATGCACATTGTGTAGTATGCTACTCTAGTGACCCGAATAAGAGGGGTTCCCCATTTTGAGTACCAATCAATAGGAGTCCGTATCCCTAACAAGAGTCAGTAAGCGGATAGAGTCCCTAAATTCTAATTAGAGTCCATAAATGTCAATTATTCCTAATTGTAGCGCATAAACGATTCCAGGACCAAATAAAGTTGAGTTCGAAACTTTAAAGCGTTCTTAAGTTTTGAAAGTAGATAACCTAGCATTTTCGCTCAAGCTTTTGACGCATGGTAAATAACGTTTAATTCAACGGATAGTTGCAATACCGGATATATATCAGTAGGGAAGGGTAGAGGAGTGCGGGTTTGAAAATATATAACAGTCCGTAACCGAATAACAGGGGGCGTACCGCCTGTAGAGGCCAAATAAATATCAGTCCCCTTTTATTCGGGTCCATACAGTAGCCGGCAGTATACAGTCGACATATAGTCGACGATAGAAGCAGTTGGACAGGTAGGCTGCGTGACGCAGTGGTCCAGCGATTGCCTCGAAGTCCTTGACCGGTAGTACGATCCCCGTTCTGCAGGCCCGTTTTTCCGGCTGTGTTGTCAGAAATCCTGGTTCCTACCTAGACTGACATACATCATCGTGATTTGTGCAATTTAGGATTTCGTTTCAGCAATTGCGTTTATTCGCTAAACTCTTAAAAAACTGACTGATTTTTCGGGTTTTAACTTTTAACAGAAAACTTTAAGTTTTTCTCATTTCGTTGAAATCAAGCATTTAATATACAATTTTGCACATTTTATATATTTAAAGCAAGAAATTTGTTTCATTTTACACTATTTTCATTACGTTACCGTTGGTTCGAGTTGCACACACAATGTCCAAAGTTTACTGTACTGTATATGTAAAAGTCGTGAGAAGATTAATTTTGTATATTGTCAGTCCGCTGTTTGGTTTGATAGTACACTGCAAAATATGGTGAGTCAAATTGATTCTCTTTGAAATAGGCTCTACGGGACATCACAAATTGAGTCAAATTCGACTTCGTTAGAGTCAAATTCGACTCACTGAGTCGCACGTTTGACTCTGGCGGATTCGAATTTGACTCAGTTTGTGTAGTCCCGTAAAGCCTATTTCGGATAGATTAAATTTGACTCACAATTTTTTACAGTATGGGTACTAGACCAATTGAATATATATGCATAGCTAGGCTAATCCTCAGCTATAGGCAAAGGATTAGATATATATAATTTTGCAAATTCAATGCCCGGATTTTTAATTTGTCGTTATTTTATTATGCTGGTTCAGCCAGATGCGAAATCTATACACAAACATTCGTGTGCCGATGTGAAAATTCAAATATTTCAGAGCAGAAGCAAAGTAAATGGCCTGAACCAACTGTTTTTAGGCAAGTTTCAAGCGTACGTGGTTTTTTAACTCATCTGTGACCGTACCCTGTTGTTTTTTAATATTTCACAGTCCAACGAGTTGATTAATTTACTCAGAGAGATGATTAGTTATTTCTGATTATTTCTGAGTTAAATAATAGTAAATATTAACTCACTCTGAGGCTGATTTAATTCCGAGTTAGTTGATTAATTAAAGTCAGAAAGCGTTCAACCAATTCAGAGACTCGAAAGACCTAATTCAGAGCTCAGGCATCTGAGTGAATGCAACTCATTCTAGGTTAAAATAAACTCACTACAATTTACAGTAAACAGCAATAACACCAAACAATTCAGAATGTTTAAATTGTTGTATGTTTGAAAATTTTTTGAATGACTTTGTTTCACTGAACGCAATAATCTTCTAACCATCTAGAAGTGGCTACACCACCTACAGGTATAAATGATCTCAATGGTGGATCCAAAAATTTTCTAAAGGGGGCTTACGCTGTGAATTTCATTGAGTTGATTTCAACTCAGAATGAGTTGAACCCACTCAGAAGCTTGAGCTATGAATTAGGTCTTTCGCAACTCAGCATTCTGAATTGATTGGACTCATTCTGAGTTAATCAACTCATTCGGAATTAAATCAACTCAGTGGGAGCTACTATTTACTGTTATCAACTCAGAAATACCAGAAATAACATTCTCTCTCTGAGTTGATTAATCAGCTCATCGGAATTTAAAGTGAGCGAGATATATAAGTTGAAAAAACTCGTAAGCAATGCTAGCGGTAATGACAAACGACGTTTTAGTCGTAAATCCTAATACAAAATCTTGATTTTATTCCCTGTTGGGGGTGCAGTCCGAGGTCGATTCCCCTTCGATCCACCAATAGATAGTTCAAAATTTGTTTTTCAGTTCGTTCAACGTTGCTCCAGGATACAAAGTGTTAGCGCACACAAATTGAAAGAAATCTTTTGAAATTTCAAAGAGCACACTTCTACAATGTTTACCTTCAATATTGGTTAATGCAGCGACAGATTAAAGGGAGTGCCCAAGGGCTCGAGCCCCGGGCCTATCACCACCTTAGTCGGCCCTGTGTGAATAGCTTATCTGTCACGCCATCCCGGACCTCCTACCGCCTAAATCCGGCCCTGGGCCAATGTATAACTGAAAGGCTACCAACCCGAACGATAGAAAACGAATACATTCAAAATTACAGGAGTGTAAAAATTTATTGGTACTCCTGGATATTGTATTTCCACACTGTAAATTCCAGTGAATTGGTTAATCGACTCAGCTAGAGAGTTAGTTATTTCTGAGTTAATAACAGTTAACATTAACTCATTCTGAGTTGAATTGATTCTCACTCTGAGTTACGTTTATTACGGATAAGTTGAATAATTAATTCAGAGTAAATTTTATTGACTCAGAATTCTGAGTTCTGAAAGTCTTAACTCAGACTGAGTGATTCAACTCATTCTGAGTTAAAATCAACTCACTGGGATTTACAGTGCAGCTTCAGTTCGGTGACCATTAACTCATACATGGGTCTATGACTCTTATCATTTGCAGGCGATAACAGTAACCGATCCATAATTTCCCGGTGAGTGAAAATACCGTTTTGTGTTCCGCAATTTAATTGGTTTAAAGAGCGTTGTTAGCAAGTTTGATATATGTTAGGATTGATCGTTTGAGCCAAAGGCGTCGAAATTCGAATGCTTATTGTATATCCGCGGCATAGTTTGATGCTATTTGATTACAGCACACATTGTAAGGTTAAACGAGGGGAGTATATCCTCAATACCCCCTGGTTTCGCTATTGGAAGATTCCTTTCAATACAAAACAGAGGTTCAACTGGTAGCTACACTTTCGCTGGTTACTTGAAAATACTCATTATAATGCGTCGTTCACAATAATTTTCACCCGCAGTATATCAGAAACAGCGCATGGTAGAATTAAACAAGCGACAAAATTATAACTAAAAGCCCCCCATGCAACACATGCGATTATTCGATTTCACTTACGTCTACTGCTCTTCGACCGTGGTTTTGTCGGTTCACCAAAACCAATCGCGCCCATACCCGCGGCACCTGACGCGCCTTGCCCATGTGGACCACCGCCACCCCATCCTTTACCGCCCTGGCCATCACGGCCGCCTCCAGACGGCGAGCCAGCGCCACCCTCGCCCATTTCGATCGGGCTCCGTCGGACAGAGTCATGGAAATGATGCCAGAGCGCTATAATTAAATCAGTGACCATAATATCACCTGCGTGAGCGGATATCATACGTAAACAGAATACACCGTCGTATCCGAGGAATTTCATGACAAACTTTTTCACTGATTGCCTGTCGGTGATCATTTCGGACGCACGCAAATAGCGACGGACGAATTTTTCACGCGATGATGGCACAGCGCACAAAACGAACCAGTGGACAAGACTGAAAAAATACATAGCTAGGCTGGTTTTTTGTTATTTTAACCGAAAGGCTAAGCCTATTTATAAACCTATTATCCTCAGCGTAATCCGCTCGGATTTTTCACGTCATGACGGCGTAGCGCTCAAAACGAACCAGGACAAGACTGATAAATTACATAGCTATTAGCTATGCCGGTCATTGCTGTGATGTTGACGAGTCGTCTAAACCTACTCCTAAACCTATGTTTAAGCGTAAACTACTATTTTTCGCGTTAAATGACATAGCTAGTTTAATCTCTAAGTTAAAACTGAAATGCCCCACATACCTATTTTGGCTAAATTTCTTAGCATTACTTTGTTTACAACATTTTCTTAGACCAGAAAAAATGATTGTTCTGTGAAAAGAAAATTTGCATGCAGACTGCTGTTTATTCGCTAACATTTGTGCATTGGGCAAAGCCGGCTGACCAGTTAATGTTATTTCAGCGACATAGGGCTTAGAAGTAGGAAACAGTTTAAGCGCCAAACGTACATTTGAGATTTCAGTCCATATTTTAGGAACTTTTTTCAGTTGGCAACACGAGAAACCCCCTTTCGAAATTTTTATGTCACGCAGCTCGTTTCCAAAATTGTGGCTATGATCTTCATGTGTAATATTTACATTAAGCCTAAGCCTAAACATGGCCTTACGATTGATCCGAAGCATAAAACAAAGCCATAGTTAACTCTTGCTATAACTAAAGAAATATTTTAGGTTAACATCAAACAGACAACCAGCCTAACGTTTGATTAATTAGAAAGTGGATGATCAAAATATTGGAAACGGAAAACGAATAAAAGTTTCAAAGATGTTTTATTTTTTGCCAACACAATTGAGACACGCAAATATCCAACGGTATTTCTAAAATTTTACAGAAAACATCGCATATGCACCGACCGCATTTTTTGAAATTTTGGATAAATTTTGTAGTTTTTATTTCATTTCAAACAATTGCAACGTATTTGTAATGAAAAATTGTGAGATATGTTGACTTGATTGATAACTAATTTTTGAGCATAAAAATAACAGAGATTCACTGTATTTCTGTCACGAAAACGGACATTAATTTTCACCGGAATGGAATATTCGATTACACCCTGGTGCAGGCACTAGGCTCCCCTAAATTTTTAGAGAGATCAGTAAAAGGCACGTTGTACATGCTTTTAAATATTACCTAATTTATTTTAGACTGGTCAAAACTACATGTCATTATACCCACCCGAAATGAAATACTGCGTATTTGGCAGACAAAGATTTCGAGTAAACACCGTACCTGTTTTAAGCTTAGGCTTCGACTTGTGCCCAGCATAGGCTTAGTTTTTAGCTTTTGTTTTCGCTGAAATTTAGGCTTAGGCTTATATTTTACCAACACCCGTCAAAGTATTAACATTTCCCTGGACCCGAATGGCAGCGACTTACCTAAAGGCAGTTTAGGCTTAGGCTTATACTTTACCTACACCCATCACAGTATTAACATTGGCCCTGGACCTCAATGGCAGCGACTTACCTAAAGGCAGTGATTCCAGCGACCAGAAAGAACCAGAACCATAGAAATAGGAAAATTTTTTCATTGAACATATTAATCATCAGAACACACTGGACCGTATGATGATGTACGTTGCCGAGAACACGTACTTCAAAGTCACACATTGTTACTCGTGGAAAGTTGCCAGATTCCTTCCATTCACGGCCCAGCATAATATCGTACAATATATGAAATCCGTACAATAGATTACGTGTCCCCAGAAATGAATTTAGCACTAAAATTTGGCCGAGACAGTTCAGTGTGTACAGCGTTTTAATGAATAAATACAAAAATGTCACGTATGAACCGCAATAGCGACCGCAAAGTAGAATATCTTTTTCTTTACCGCCGACTTCACGTTGAACCTGAATTTTATAAATCAAATATTGTTAATTTCATAATATATGTCGTAGGACAATCTGCTATTCAGACTGTAATTATCAATCGATCGAGCGCTATGGGCTATTTCAAGCAGAGATGTAAGTGGTTTTGCAAACAAGTGGGTAGACAATTTTTTACAGTAGCATAGACAGTATAACGTGGACGACCCAATATAACAAGCGGGTCCGCAGCCAGAAGTGGTGCTGAGCGCTTGGAACAATTTCGTTTTCCTAGAAAATTTTCAACCTTGCTTGCAAATCATCAAAAAACCATATGTACGCCTGCTGAAAAATGTTTACCCCCTCTAGCAAGGTTACGGACCTCATACAAGAGTATGCCAACGAGTACATTCCGTGTGCCCAGGAATGTATTTACCGAGCGCGTGTTGCGTTTTGCGGCCATCGTCAGCTCCTCATTTATGTAGCGGGTAAAAACCTCCACTAATTTAATTGAGTTAAGTCGATTTTGCTTAGAACTATTACAGACATCGACCCCTTCCATAAAAGTGAGGTGAAGAATGGCCAAAATCAACGCACGCTGGTACTTTTTGTACCACACAAGTGTGCTACGTTGCGCACTCTTGTATGAATAGTCATCATCCACTCTTGATACAATCACGAGAGGATAATTGCTATTAACAAGAGTGTGCTACTGGGCACATTCTGTGTGGAAAAAAATGTACTCGGCACGCGTTGCGCTCTTGGCCAACTTCCTCCCTTTATTTAGAGAGGGTACAACCGGTGCAAACCATGGCACTTTATGTATTCGGCGTCAAACATGCTCACCTTAAAGTTTAATTTAGGGGTATTCATGTGATAGCGACCCCCTCTAAACACGGAAGGGGGGTCGGCCAAAAATGCAGCCCCCGGTCGTACATTTTGTACCTCACAATTTTCGGTAGTTGCACACTCTTGTTAGAGTGATCATCCACTCTACATACAATCAAGAGTGGATGATTTAAACAAGAGTGAGTTGGGAGGTACAGTTGACCGATTCTGTCTATTTCAGATGTTAAAATGTTCCAATATTCCGAAATTGTTCCGCTTACACTTTGAAAATCGATGCCTATTCAACGCTTCAAGCCTTAACTACACTCCCTGTCGCGGTAAGCCAAAAACGCAACACCAGGTGGTACATTTAGAACCTCAGAATATTTCTTCAGTTGCACTCTCTGGTCGAAAGTTATCGCTATTCACTCTTAATACAACCAGTCTGCGCTTATTCTGCTTTGTTTTAATTGGATACGTAATTGGATCGTCACTAAAAATCTTCCTCAGAGATTGCCGAACATCCATATTCACCGAATCCATCATCGGCGAAAAGTGGACGCTACCGTATTCAACTGCGAAAAGTAAATAATTAAACGTCACCTCAAGTGCGTCGACAACATGACCAGCGATTGTCCGCACCGTTGCGTGCCGCGAATCGACGTCCAGCATCCGAGCATCCACTGACATTTGAGTTAAATTTTGAACGTCAACACCTTTAAATTGAACGATACTCTGCGTAATATTTAATATAACACCGAACAGCAAAAAAATATGGGAAATAAATCAGTAGCGAATCCGTAGCTAGCTCACCTTGCTAGATGGTCTCAAAAAATTTTTCAGGACGGGCATTCAAGGGTTTTCAATGACACACAAGCAGGATTGAAAATCTTCTAGGGAGTGCCTAAATTTTTCCAGCCTGGCTGACCCCCCCCCCCGGCTCCCCCTTGGCTACGGACCCGCGGGTATGACATTTATTATACAAGACTTCAAAGCGATGCTAAAACTTATGTAGTGGAGCCAAAAAATGTTTTCTAAACGGGAGCTGAGCCGTTCAGGCCTGGCTCTATCCAGGGCCGAAGCAACCCCCATACCCCCATTCGGGGCGGCCCCCACCCCTGAAGAGTCCTCCACCATAACCGGTTGAAACCAAAACCGCTTATGACTGAAAACTCGTCTGGCTTCTCGCTCACTTCGCTCGCGAGTTTGGGGACCCCACCTCTGCCTGCTCAGGCGCGGTCTCTAGCTACGGACCCGAATTAACACTTGACTGGGAGCAAAATATCATCAAAGTAAAGTACCGAATGAACTTGCTTACCAGCGTGCCATGAAAGCATACCGCGCCACAAGATACACGGAATGTAGAACATTAATGCTTCAATTGCGAGCACAAACGGGACCCATTGATAGTAACCAATTTGACGAGCGTTACGTGCCGCATATTCAGGGGGTATTGGATCCATCATCGGGACAAAGTAAGTATTTTGGACCCAGCAATAGTTTTCGGTATACTGTTCCCATGCGTCGGTAAATTGCGCTGGCACCCAACATTGAATCGGATAGCCAACGTATTGTTTTGCACTGAAATATATTAAACGCTTTTCGTGTTTCAAACAGTATCTGTCAAAACGCTTTTTTACACAGCTGAGGAACGCTGAAACGCAAGTTTAATCGCTTTAGCATCTTCAGAAACGTTTTTTTTATAAAACATCGAAAAGTGTTTCGTATAAGACGGCTGCATATTTTTCGAAACCACAAGGGTGTTGATTGATTCGTTAATTTTCAAAAAACATTGAAATTATTTCAAACTTTGACTTCAATATATGCCGTTGTCGATTGGCGTTGTGAAATTCGTTATGGCGGTTTAGAGCGAGCTTAAATATACCAATGATTACTGTTGCAACTATTTTTGCTTAGTAGCAGAATTATGTTTTAAGTATTTAGATATAGAAAATTTCTTAAAAAATGACATCATTCAGTCAGCCAAGACCGGTGCGATACGGACGTGGGCACTTAATAGCCGCTTGTTTGAACGCTGGAATACTTGTTACGCTATAAATTCCAATGAGTTGATTAATCAATTCAGCTAGCGAGTTGGTTGTTTCTGAATTAATATCCGTAAACAATAACTCACTCTGAGTTGAGTTCACTCTGGGTGAGTTGTTTTAACATAAATAATCTGATTTTTTACTCAAAAGTAACATTTTGGATAAATACTCATTGATTTTTAGCAGGCGGATCCAGAAATATCTTACATGACGGCGGGCTGGCAAAAGTTATCAAACGCAGTTTTTACTATATGCTATATACGTGCTAATTTTCTGAGTGAAACCATTGTAACGGGAACTTACTATTTTATCACGCAAAATTTTCTGACGGTGGCGTACGCCCCACGCCCCGCCCCCTCTGGATCTGCTAGTGGGTAAATGATGCTGGTAATTCTTTCAATTTTCAGTTCAGAAGCTGTATTCTCAGCTTTTTGAAACTATTT
Source organism: Enoplolaimus lenunculus (assembly GCA_030248215.1). Classification (NCBI taxonomy): domain Eukaryota; kingdom Metazoa; phylum Nematoda; class Enoplea; order Enoplida; family Thoracostomopsidae; genus Enoplolaimus; species Enoplolaimus lenunculus. The sequence continues at coordinate 73,169 of JASANG010001695.1, forward strand.
TTGCTTTAGGCTTCGTATTAGAGTTAGATAATATGCTTATACTACTGTAACGGCCTTGTTCGATACATTGGCCTTTGACATACAAGAATTTTAGATGACTTATACGCGACGGTGAAAGTATCTCATAAGGGGCAAAAAATTTTAGGGCATGTCAGCTTCAGCTGCCCCTCGCTGCCTACCGGCCTGCTTCAAAAGTTACTAAGCCTCACCAATCGATGTGGTTACACTGCAACAAATGGAGAGTCAAATTGACTCTCTCCGAAATAGGCTTTCCCGCACTTCACAAACTGACTCAAATTCAACTCTGCCACAGTCAATTTAGTCGCTCAGTGAGTTGAATTTAACCCTGGCGGAGTAGAGCCTATTTCGAAGAGATTCGATTTGACTCACCGGTTTTTTGCAGTGTACGCACAATTACGAGAATGCCAGCCCTGAAAAATAGCTGCGAAATAACAAAGCCGAACGAACCTGACCACAATTGAAAAGGCAAATATAATGGCACTTGTATAATGATAATTAAGCTTATCAACAAAATCGTCATCCAATCGTGGGTTCAGTCCTTTGAATAACGCCGCCAAATAATACAGTATCATTGTTGACGCAAGCAGTTGCTGTTTATCTTGAGCACAATTATTCAAATATGACTGTTTGACCGTACAATGCTTAGGTTCACCAGGGCCTGCGGTATGAGGCGCGCTCGGACCGTCGTGTTTATGACAATATTTTAGTCGTGAAACGGTCCGCCCTCGGGAAATGGGCGTACCTCGAATATGACTCGAAGACAAATTGAAACCTGATCGGGAAGTTTCGTTGAGGTTGTCGCGATCATGATGATAATGATAGGCTGGTAATAGGTCATCTACCGGAACCGGATATTTTTTGAGCTGGACAAATTTGACACCACCGGAATTTGAAAAACTAGCAAAACGACGTGGGCGAGGGTAAAGAAATGTTGTTGTTGCTGGTGTTGTTGTTGTTGTTGTTGTTGTTGTTGTTGTTGTTGTTGTTGTTGTTGTTGTTGTTGTTGTTGTTGTTGTTGTTGTTGTTGTTGTTGCTGTTGTTGTTGTTGTTGCTGTTGTTGGTTTCGATTGATGTGTTGAGGTAACGGTTACTTGTTGCGGATTGATAAAACTGTTGCTGCCACTACTGACGCCGCAACTACTGCTATTAACTGCTGATAAACTGGCTCTATGGTGTAAACACTTGGCGAGTTGATTGTCGTGAGTGACATTTGTTGATTTTGGCTAAAATTTAACAAAAATAAAATTTTTAAATCAAAATTTATAACAAATTTACCAAACGAATTCTTAAAAATATATTTGGGTCCGTAACTAAGGGGTGCAGGGAAAAATGTTGCCCCACCCTGGAAAATTATCAACCTTGCTTGTAAGTTATTAAAAACTCTTGAATGCCCCTCCGGGATAAATGTTCGCCCCCCTCCTAGCAAGGTGAGCTGGCTATGGACCTAAATACAGTATAGAGCACTGGCCATTGACAGACTAGGAGACCGGCGGATTTAGAGACTGAAAGGCTTAAGACTAATCTTAGGATTAGAATTAGGTTTAAGCTTAAACTTAGCGGGCAGTCTGATATAGTTAACATTGGCCGGAAATATCATCGGATAAATCTTAAGTTAAGCTATATTTCTCGAAAAATATAGTATCGCTTTTTAAATCATTTTCTCGATTTGTCTAAGATAATACGCTTAATGCTTACGGCAAGGATATATTTCCTGAAGCTCAACAAGAACATAAGTGATAAAGCTTAAATGAATTAGTAATTGTTGAATTTTTCTAAATTTCGAAACTTTCTTCGAAATTTTTGACTCTATCCACTTACGAACTCTAATTTAAGAAATGCATCGTTTAGAACAAAAAATTTCATTTTGCAACCGAAAACACTATAAGATAAGGTTAACAAGTGTCAATTTGCAAAATCGCGATGAACAATTAGAACTCAAAATAGGGTCTTAATCCCATTGGTCGCGTCATATTCTGGTGACTACAGTGACCCAATAGAGTTAAATATTATTGGACAGATTTAAAAATTGAAAACAGACGGTACAGTTGATTGGTTGACTAATTGTTACTGTTTAATCATTGGTGAAACCATATTTTGGCAAAAGTTTGCAATCAGGCAAAAAACGGTCGCTTCATAGGTCAATTTCATCTCTTAGACTTAAAATAATCTTAAACACAAACAAAATCCGCTTTGGCATTTTGACATATTAACCGTTACGAGCGTATAGCAGCTGCAAGGATAAAACATGGTTTATCCCGAAACGAAAAATTTGGGAGAAACAAGAAAAAACACTTTTAGCAGATTTTAGAAGAATCTTCTGAAACCTACAGGTCAAAAATGTTTCGTGTACATAAAATTGTACTCCACGTGTTGAAACCTTAGCCCGTATCCTCAAATGTGCCTAGCACCTATAACCAGTTGGTGATAGATCCTGTAACTTTGGAACATGCTTACGGTGAGGTTCGAAATACAGCACATTGTTTGCGTTTAATTTACCCTACTTTTGCACCAATTTTCTGATCTGCAATCGCAGTTGTTCGTCAGTTTGAAAACCTATCGCTGGCTGATGATAGGTGCTATACGCGTTTGAGAATATGGGCCCTAGTCTATGGTAAAGTTGTCTCGTAGAAATCTTTAAACACAACAATTATGGTTTGGCAAAAATTCCAAAACACCGTTTAAATAGCAGAACACGAATGCTTATATTATAAATATATAAACAGAGGCGGATCCAAAAGTTTCTGACGGGGGGGGGGCGGGCTGGGAAATGTTATAATACGCAAAAATTGATCATTTTATCACCAAAAACTTTGTGAGGGCGAAAAATTGTCAGGCAGCGACCTTATCATTTTATCACCAAAAAACTTTCGGAGGGCAAAAAATTGTAAGGACCTTACCATTTTAACGCAACAGCTTTCTGACCGGGGGCGTACGCCCTCCCCCCGCACCCCTGTAGATCCGCTCGTTTATATTTATGTATCTTGTATGAAATAACAAGATGGAACCAAAATTAAATTTAAACCTGACAAAAGCACAATTTTGACAAATAATGCAACAATTTTGGTCGCAAATGATTTCACAACATTCCACTCGCGGTTTAGATGCTTCGAAGTTCAGATTAAAATAGACGAAAACGTGCGCCAAAACTATGGAAGGTAAAATGCGCGCCAAAATTATTGAAGATAAAATGCGCGCGCGCGGCTCCAAAAAAATACTAGCTATGTCAGCACGCGTACGAAAACAATGTGGTCGAAAACGAATAGTTGTTTGATGCCGCTGCTATGGGATAACGATTATTATTTTTGTAGGGTACCTTGGTGCGGCTTGGCTCTGATGGGCTATGCTTACTTTAAACGGTTTAGAGTGAACTAGATTCTTGGCACGCATTCGCAAATGTGTGTAGCACCTATCACCAGTTGGTTTAGATGATGAACTATCCGAATCATTTAATCGAAGTTAGTTTTGAATAATTTTATATTGATTTACCTACCTAAAACTGTACACCACATAAGTGTTCTCAATAATTTTGTCCTCAATAATTTGTAGCTTTCGAACCAATGAATGGTCAGCATCCAAAACCAGCACATTTTTTCGCATTTCACTTGCCCTACTTCTGTATCAATTTTGAGTTCTGCAATTGTAAGAGTTTGTCAGTTTGAAATTGTGAACTGGTGATTGGTGCTATAAGCTCATGCCAAAACATTTGACAAGATTTCAACAGGATTGTTGTTGAAATGTTACGATTTACGCCTCATGATCAATCTATTTTATGACCTCAGGTTCGGATTCGTTTCAATGTACCATTTTTGGTTAAAACATCCTACAAAATTGTTTTTATCCAAATTTGGCCAACTTCACCCGTAAACATTAACTTTTTGCTGCTCTTTAAAAACTGAGTCTAAGAAAATTTCTACGAAGCTTTTATACAATTTTGTTTCTGTAGTGTTTCCGACATATAAACATACAAATATTCCTACATTTCCTACATTCGCAATGCGTTTTAACGCTTTAATGTTGTTTAAACGAAGCAAAAAATAAACGCATTAAAACTCGGATCCCTGGATACAAAGTGCAATAATTTCGTACAACTTCACACCGCCGACGTCAGATGTCTAAAAACAAGACATAAACTGAATGAACTGTAAGCAATATTAAGCTTCCCCTTAAGAATTCTTCTTTGGTTCTATGGCCGCTGAATGATTTAGAAATACTGTAGTGACCCGAATAAGAGGGGGACTAATATTTGGTCTCTCCAAGCAGTACCCCTCTGTTATTCGGTTACGGACTGTCATTTATAACCCGCCCTCAACTGCCCATTTTTACACATATATCAGGTATTGCAACTATCCGTTAGATTAAACGTTTATTTGTCTTATATCAAATGAGCGATAATGCAAGGTTGTACTGAGGAATGTACTTTCAAAACTTAAGTACGCTTTAACATTTCGAGCTCAACTTTATTTGGCGCTGAAGTCTTTTATGCACTACAATTGGGTATAATAACATTTATACACTCTAAATAGGGTTTAGCGACTCTATTTGCTTACGGACTCTTATTAGGGATACAAACTCCTATTGATTAAGATCCAAAATGGGGACTCTCCTAACCCCCGTATAAACTCAATTTTATGCGTAGCCTTAGGAATATGCTTATATTACTGTTTTACGGCCCTGTTTAATACATTGGTCCAATCTTTCTACACAGACATAGGTTGACTTGCTGCTGGAGTCATAGCAGGTTTCCGGTTGTACTCTGACACCTACAAAGAACAAACTATGATTCTGTCAGTATAATATGACATCAGGCTAATTAAATCTCAAATGTATGCCGTTTGTTGCCCAAATTCGAGGTGGCTACAAAGTCACAAATTTTTATCTACAATTTGAAATTCTTTACCCGCGAATATACCCAGATGAAATTTTTTACCCGGCAGCATCCGTTTGCAAACTTACCAAAAGTGATTTGCTCATCCCTGTAGAAGTCCGACGGAGAACGCAATTACACGAGTTGTATAACACAACATCATACCAATAAACGTTATATTAAACATTTAAGAGAAGTTGTTATTAATAGATTTTAGGTTTAAACTCAACGGCTCTGCTGGCGAGTTAATCTTGACCAGTTTAGGATTTAACCTAAAAATACCATCTATTCATTTTTGGCTAGGGACTGAAATTTAGGCTGGGTTGCATAGATTTAACCTAAAAATACTATCTATTCATTTTTGGTTAGGGACTGAAATTTAGGCTGGATTGCGTAGATTTAACCTAAAAATACCATCTATTCATTTTTGGTTAGGGACTGAAATTTAGGCTGGATTGCGTAGATTTAACCTAAAAATACCATCTATTCATTTTTGGTTAGGGACTGAAATTTAGGCTGGATTGCGCAGATTTAACCTAAAAATACCATCTATTCATTTTTGGCTAGGGACTGAAATTTAGGCTGGATTGCGTACCTCGCATTGAATGCTAGAGTCTATTGCAAATATTTCGAACCATGTACAGGTCTCATGAAGGTTATTTATATCAAGAGTGCATGATACAAGAGTTTGTAACTCTTTGGTTTCCGCGTGGTACAAAATGTACCACCGAGCGTTGCGTTTTTGGCCCACCCTCAGACGTGAGGGTGGGCTGTCAAATGTTATAAAACGCAAAAATTGCAAGGTAGGGAAATTATCACTTTATCACCAAAAATTTTCAGAATGCGAAAAATTGTAAGGTGGACCTGGACCTTACCATTTTAACACAAAAAATTTTCTGACGGGGGCATACATCCCCTCCCCCCTTCCTCTATATCCGCCAGTACTTGCGTGTTTTTTCCACTATTATATCCTGTACAGCCTTCCAAGATGGATATATTCCTACTGTAGTGACCCGAAATAGACGGGGACTGATATTTATTTGGCCTTCCCAGAGAGTACCTCCCTTGTTATTCGGTTACGGACTGTTATTTATTTTGAACCAGCCCAGCGCCACCCTTCCTTACTGATATATATCCGGTATTGCGACTATCCGTTGAATTAAACGGTTTTGCTTTGCATTAAAAGCTTGAGCGATAATGCAAGGTTATACTTAGGAATGTACTTTAAAAATTTAAGTAAGCTTTATTAAAGTTTCAAACTCAAATTATTTGGTCTTGGTGTAATTTATGCGCTACGATTAGGCATAATTAACGTTTATTGACTCTAATTAGGGTTTAGGGACTCTATCCGCTTAACGACTCTTATTAGGTATACGGACTCCTATTGATTGGGACTCAGAATGGAGACCCCCTCTAATTACCCCCCTTTTATTCGGGTCAATACAGTATTTATATTCTCGCTTCCATAAGTCGTCTGGTCTGAATGCTACTTTAAAATGGCTAATGCTACAAGTTTAGCTCGGATTGAACCACAGCAAACCCAAACTAGCAGCAAATCCACTAAACCTAAATGTGGATAACCTCTATTTTCTACAGACGGTTAGTATGTCACATCATTTCAACGGATAATCAGCCAATATTTAATTACTGTCAAAATGCTTAAACATTAACACAAAGATATTGCGAGAATAAAATGTAAAAATCTAGGAAAAATGCTGGTTTAGGCTCATGAAACCAAAACAAAGCTTCACAACCGGATCTAAATGGGGCCCATCGAGAACGGACCGCAGGAACCGGAACCCAACAAGCACCCAATCTTAAAATTTTGTGTTAAAACTTGTACTAAAATTGCGTTCGGCTTGTTGATTGCTCCGTCTAGGAGTTATCTTCAGGAATATATTGCGAAACCCGCCCGCCGAAATTTCTGGCTCCGCCACTTGGTTTTACAATTATAGGTTGGCAGGAAATTTTCCAGCTGAACTTGCAGCTGCAATTTATTATTTGCAGGAGACTGTGGTAAGTAACAGAAACTAGTAATCCGTAGTTGCACACATGTGCAACTTTCTTGGCATATGTTTAGAAAGAATAGTTCTAGAAAGTCTGCACTTAAGCCTTGAAACTTGATTGACAATTAAACAAATAACAAAATAGAAGCAAATTTGCATATGGATAAACATATCTGCTAGAACGTTGCCCAAAATACGTATGTGGGCGTTCCAGCTTTAATATATAGATAAGCTGTAAATTATCAGTCCGGCAAATGCTATTTAATTCGTCATCTAAAAGATTGTAGGTAACATATATCAATTATTTACTTGCGTACATTGCATAATGAATAAGTTCAACTGCAAGTACTGTATTTGAATTTTTTAACAAACGTTCAGATACAAATGTCAGGCTGAAAAAAATATTTACACTTGAATAAAATTTTACTCGAAGTTTTTTGACTTAAAAACGCTTTCAGATTGGCAACTTTCGGTTAATGCCAAATAGATGCAAAACTGGTCAAATCAGGCTTGCCGTAGACTACTGCAAAAGATTGAAAAGGTTTGATATTTGACCCAATTCAAGACCCTTTAATTAACTTATAAAGCCTAAATTAATTTAGAATCGCTTATAACAACAAGGGTCCAGACTGGCCAATCCAATTGCAAGTGCAATAAATTCAACTGACTTGCAACTGTGTTCACTTCTTATGTGCTTGTTCATTAGTAGTAATTCTGGCGAGTTATTTGCAACTGCAAGTACTTCAAAACAATTTATTGCACGAGCAAGTTGTACGCGTACATGTTTTCGCTGCAATAAAATTTGCACATGTGAATAGGGCTTTTACACTTTAATGCCAAAAGTAAAACTAAAGCTGAAATTTCGTTAAACGTCCTTGCCTCAGGAACCTGCTAAAATATAGCCTTAGGGTGGCGTTATAGTTTTGATCACGTCCGGCGCCGTCCATCACCGTACGTCACCGTGCGGTAGTGTACGACAGCCAGGCTCGTAGCCAGCTCACCTTGCTAGTGGGAACTAAAAATTTTTCAGGAGCGCCATTCGAGTTTTTTCAATGAGTAACAAGCAAGGTTGAAAATTTTCTAGAGGGCCAAAATTGTTGCATTGGGCGCCGGGGTCAATCTGGCCCCCTCTTAGCTACGGGTCCGACAAAAACTACTGACGTACGCTATCGTACCGCGACGGACGGTGCCGGACGACATTAAAAGTATAGCACCAACCTTAAACTTCACAACCAAAGTGCTACATGAGTGCTAAACAGCTTAAAATACGACGGAAACGCAGTGATTTCTAAACTTTGTACTCCGTCAATTTGAATTTTTTTAATTTAAACCAATAAATATATTCTGCAATTTTACAATCGCAAGAAAATCCCAACGGCAAACGAAACGCGAAAAAAATTATTCGCCTCAGCTTCGCTGTTTAAAATTACGAATCTGGCACAAGTGGTGACACAACTGCATTAGTTGCAAATAACTAAGCTACACCAAACTTGTGTGACTGTGTCTATAATCTTGTTATAGACACCAGATTCGTTTTCTTTCAAGCCATTGGTTGGCAAATTTTGGCGTTCAAGAACAGCGGCCCTTGTAAAGATCACGACGTTTTTCTGTGGTACGACTGCAATAGAGTAAGCTTAAGCTTTAGACTAATCTTTTTGCTTGGCTTAGGCTTAGGCTTAGGCTTGTGAATATGATCATTCTTACGCTTAGGCTTAGGCTTAGGCTTAGGAGCATGCTTATAATACTGTTCCCCCCTGTTGTTTACATTGGCCAGAACAGCTAACAACTCTGCGGTCTACTGGGCTGGTATTCTCAAATGTGTGTAGCAACTATCACCAGTTAGCAATTGGTCCTCAATCAAGCGAACCGGAACAGATGTTAAAATCTGAAAAAATTTACCATTACACAGCGTACATTCATTTAGAAAACGTGGCCCATGTATAGAACAGGGCCGGAACAGTAGTATAAAAGCATATTCCTAAGCCTAAGCCTAAACCTAAGCGTAAGCACAATAAATTAGTCTAAAGCTTAAACTGACTCTGTTGTAGCCCCTCCGGAAAACAATCCGGCCCTGTTGTATACATGGGTCAAAAACGTAATGAATTGCCAAGCTGACAATTTATTAGATCAAAAGGTACACGACCTATCATCAACTGGCGATAGCTTATATAGCCATTTGAGAGTACCGGCTCTAAAATAAGGGGTCGTATTCAGGCCCGGAGCAGCCATCCCCCTTACCGTCCAAATTTGCAAAATATTTTGATTATCCTAAAAGGACTCTAACCCGGAATTTTGGGGGCCCACCAAGGCTGCTGTGGCACTGCCCTTATTATCAATTCAGTATAACGCTTAACATCAGTTGTCAAGTATGACATGGATATTCTATCTACAATTTGGCCAATGCCTAGGAAGATTGTGCAAGGCATTTTTGAACGGTTCTGAATGAACGTAAAAGGACTCTATTTCGGGACAGGATAACCCCGTTTAGAATTTTTCTATAAGCGAAAGTTGCAAGCAAAAAATTTTTGACCTCAGCAGGCTACAGCCTACACTGCAAGAAAATGGTGAGTCAAAATGGCTCTCTCCGAAATAGGCTTTTCACGACTACACAGAGCCAAATTCGACTCCGTCAGAGTCAAACGTGCTACAGCAGTTAGTCGAATTGGGCTCTGGCGGAGTCGAATTTTGACTCAAGTCAATTTGACTCACCATTTTTTGCAGTGTAGAAAACTAGCTGTTTGTGAATTTCTCCAAAAATTTCCGGGAGATGTATTCCACTTCCTTCAACCTTTGTTAATGTCCCTGAGCATCACGGCTTGCCCACACTGGAAGAAGATTTAAGAAATTGTTTAAAATGTGTCTATTATCATTATATTCTCAAATGTATATAGCACCTTTACAGTTGACGGCCAAAGTTACTTTTAGGGCCGTAACAGTAGATTAAGCGTATTCCTAAGCTTAAGCCTAAACCTAAGCGTCGCAAATGCGTATTCCTAAGCCTAAGCCTAAGCCTAAGCCTAAGCCTAAGTCTAAGCGTTGCAAAAGCGTATTTCTAAGCCTAAGCCTAAACGAAGAAATGTAGTCTAGAATGTAAGCTTAGTCTTTTACAGACCCACCAGATACCGGAACGGCCCTAAAAGTAACATGGGCCCAGTTGACGACAGCTCCTGTAAGTTTCTTACCAGCCAATGAAGAGTTTGCCGATTTCACTCATTATTAGCACTCGTTTGGCTCTATTTAAAATTCGTGTTTGACATTTGTACCACCTTCAGTTGACTTGTATTAAAACCTATTACTAACTGGGGTGATATATGCTACACAAATTTGAGAACACGAATGCCAGATTGCCAGGCGTACCATACAGTAGAAACGTTAGCGATGCAAATAATTGCAACCGTTTTGGGTTGAAGTCCAAATTTCAATCGATTAAAACTTCCAAAACACATTCAAGCTTAGAAAAATCGCTAAATGTCTTTAAGTGTCTTACTGTGCTGAATGAACATAATTTTGACGGGCGAAAACGATCAAAAATTAAATGTGAGATAAGCTAAGCGAACAAGAAGCTAAACGTAATTTTAATACTAAATTTTTGCTAAAATATTGATTTTTGATCTCCGTTACTGTTTGGGAAGACCTATACCTGATTGAGCCGTTGTCTTTGACTCGCCTGCGGGTGCGAGTGCATAGCATAAAAAGAAATAGTAATGAATAACCTAAAAAAGTTTTCGTATGGCATGCGCGGAAAAATGCCACCAACAGGTGGAAATATAAAGTTTGAACTCCAGCATATAATATTCATTCATCACTTCCGCAAGCGACAAAGACCAGTATTTCCGGTGCGAACGGTAGCACCATTTGTGGCTGCTCGCTGGAACTGACAAGGAAAGGCAATAAAAGACATTGCTGGTCACATAACGAAACTTTATTTGTTATTTATATCAACCGTGGCATTATAAGATAAACCGGCCAACCAATGATTATTAAGAAAAATAATTAAATAGCAAGATTATTAAGAAAAATAATTAAATAGCAAACGTAAGGAAACATACAAGTTCTGTAAAACTATGCAAAATTTCACTACTCAAATTGACGGAACTTCCGCGTAGTAATTGTAGCCAGGTCGATTTTTTGCCGGAATTTCCACCAATTTCAGTAGTGAAACTTTTTAATCGTTTTTGTACAAAAGTTCTATGTTTTGTTACGTTTGCTATTAATGCCAAGGTCGATTTTCTGCCGGAACCGGAAGCAAATATATCCGGTGATACCTATTTTGTTGGCAATTAACACAAATAATCACGATGTTTCTGGTATTTAAAAGATAACCAAACCAAACACTGAATCCAACTATGCATCGTTCACAATATCTTTTCTCAGCTGCGCACCAAAAACGTCATATGGTAGGGTTAACGAGTGTCAATTTTAAAAATTGTCACTCGTTAACCCTACCCTAACATTGAAAACATATATAACCTTACCCGAACGCGTGTAACAGCTCTCTCTCTCTCTCTCTCTGTGACACACTTACAATACTTTATTTGTTATTATATCAACGGAATCCACTTTGCCGTCCCACTCTACAAGAGTTGTATGTATACTCAATCCACATTTAAATGCTTAGACAAGAGTTTAGCGAAAATCCTTGCTCATAGGTAAACCTTTGCCTAAACCTAAGCATTAATACGACAGAAATATACAAGTAAAAGCCACAGGCTTGTACCGCAGCGAAACCTGCCTACCCAAAGGACATTTCATCAATTGTGTTGTACAGGTAGCGTAGTGTCTTGCCCAACCTGGGCCGGGTCTTGGTTTACCTGTTCGACAGTTACGAACCCGAACTTTCTAAGCGGTAAAAAATCAAAAAAACTTTTGTTCAAAATTAATACAATCCATCAGTTCAATTGTCATTATAGCGAGCCAGTAAAAGGCAAACTTAAAGCATTGATGAATTTTGATGTAATAAATTTCACATTCAATTTTAAAAAGTGACCCTTGTTTCGGGCAGTTCCGAAGCAGGCTGCGACCGGCCAACATACAAAACTACAGGGTGAGATGCCCCTGCGACGATTAAAATATTTTTCTAACTGTGATTTATATTAACAGCTATGGTTTGTTTTAAAATCTAGTTAGATTGCGAACCTCCTCGCTGGGGTGAGGCCCCCAAATGGGGGTATGGGAGGTGGTTGCTCCGGCCCAGGTTCCTGGCGCCGTATTTTCAACTGTGTGTAGCACCTATTACCAGGTAATAATAGGTTTTGAAACAAGCGACCTGTGAAAGCTGTCGATTTGAAGTTGAACATACTAGTCAGACGAGCGAAATACTTCATTTAAAATTTCAAACTCGCCGCTGATTGGTTAAAAATTACATATCCGGTTATTATCCCGCGCTAAAAAATGCGACTAACAAACATAGACACAGGTTCTATGTATAAATATACTCAGGGCCGGAGCAGCCACCCCATACCCCGCATTTGGGGGTTGCCCACCCCAAAAGAGGCCCACACCCTAACCGGTTGAAACAAAAACCGCTCAAGTTTTAAAATGCATCTGGCTTCCCGCTCGCTTCGCTAGCGAGTTTGGGGGCCGCCACCTTGAAATTTGAGGGAAACCTCCACCCCTGCCTGCTCCGGCACTGAATATATGAGTTATTTTTGGTTTAATAAAAATTACAAAATGGTAAATAACGCAATACAAAACAGTTACCAAAATATACAATTTTGCCAAAACTTCAGAACAAACAGTTGCAACGATTCTGATGACACCATTTAAAAAAATTTCACCTTAAACTAAAAATTTCTACCACCAAACTGTTTTCTCCTGCCGTCGTAAAAGTTTTCTAAGAGGACTGAACGCGCTCCCGGCTTCAGGGCCATGTGTTTGCCAGGCTGCGAAAACCCTAAACAAAACAACGATTGGCTCTTGCATAGCTGTATTTTTCTCATTCTCTGTTTTGAACTGGTTCTTAGACACATGTTTTGGTGCCAGAAACCAAAAATTTACACCATACCAGGCAGCTGTGAGTTTTTGAGTTTTGGTTTCTAAACACAACTTTCAACTTTTGCGAGTTTCAATTTAAAACTTAGTGTTGTTTTTCGATGATACACTTTTTTCTCAACAACCCAGCATTAAACATCGCGTTCAATTGAATATCATTTTTAATACTTGTATAGTCGATAAATTCTTGTGAAAATATACGGCAAAGAATGTGTCGTTTTAATATATATTGGAGAGTAAAATTGGCTTAGTGATTTAGTAGTTGAACAAAAATAGAGATGTTAAGAATTTAGAAACATTTCCTGCTTCACAACTCATTTTATTTGTTCCCACTTCCACACACTTGCCCTGTTATAGTCAAAACTTTGACGGCGTCCGCGATTACGGGGCAAATTTTAACATTTTTCGCATATCGCCTAGAAAAACAAATACATTTTACAAGTTAACAAAAAAATTTTAGTTTAGTACAAAAATGTTAGGTTTGTGATACGTTACCAATTTGTTCAAAATTTTCAAATAAACAGAAAAATTTGAATTAATTCTTGCATCAAAACTCTTTAACATATAAATGGCCTAGATTTTTTTGGTGGGTTATCGTGCCCGAGCCCGTAGCCAGGGGGAACAGGGAAGCTCAGCCCCGTAGCCAGGGGGAGCAGTTGGGTACAGCTCCCATGAAAAAGGTAGGGGCCCCCTTCAAAATTTTCAACCTTGTTTGTACGTCATTGAAAATATCGTCAAAAATTGTTAGTCCATTTAGCAAGGTGAGCTATCTCCGGGTCTGATCGTGCTTTTGTCAGCATTATAGAGTTAATCCGGCGCTGTCTGAATCGAGATATGTTTATCAAGCCAAAGCTTGTAGGGGACACATCCTTTATCCACTTTTAGGATCCTCCCGTACACAAGCCAGCAGCTATTCAACCAATTAATCGAAAGAAAGCTCAGAGGGTAAATTATCGTACATACCCGTCGTATTGTTCCGTGTTTTGGCAACACGAACAGATCGTTTACGGGGGTACAATAAAATACCAATATTAATGACATAACCTCCATACACCAATTAACAAAGCTGGACGACCCTACGCGCCCTGGTTCATAATTTTTTGGGGCTGCCAAAGAAAAACGCTGATTTTCAAAGTAGGTTTTTTCAAAATCATGTTATATGATGAGGCAAAATTGCAAAAAAACATATAATTTAAGCTGCCGTTAATGTTTGAAAGGAATGCTTCACGGAGTCGGTTGTTAATTGTATATTTTTGATCAATGTTCAACGCTCTGAATTGTAAGCATTTTTCACAAAGCTTAAAAAGTTAAACTTAAATAACACTATTTAACTAAACTTGAATTTTAGTTTAAGTAAAAACTTAAATGGCTGGACGAACTAAATTTTAACAACGATTGTAAGTTTAACTTAGACTAAACATATTTTTCAGTTTAACACGAGTAAATCAAACTTATTTTTGGGATATTATGTAACAAGTGCAGAACAGAAATTATGTGTATATAAGAATTCGTTAACTTTAGCTTAAATTAAAAATATATATGATTATAAATGAGTTCAGCGCAAACCGATCTATTTAGTTAATCTAGAAAGTTAGTTTACGCTGCTGGATTAGCTTAAGCTTTTAAATCAAGTTAGTTTTTTGGTTTTAGAGAGTAGGAATCAGGTACGAAAATCAAAAATTTGCCGTTGCCACAGCGTAAAGATTTTTCGACTTGACCGCATTTGCCCATCTCAGCCTAATATTCTAACTGCGCCCATGAGACCAATGGACCTCTGACAGGAACACAATTCGAGTACCAGAATCGTTCCTTGTTACCGGTTCAGATTAAAGCCTAATCCTAAAATTAGGCTTAAGTCTACGTCTAAGCGTAAGCCTAAACGTAGCCTAATCGTAAGGATCGTGTTATGCTCACTGTGTGCCGCTGGATGCCACCGCGCTCCGCCGAATGCCACATAAAATTTGTATATTAAAATTGTCGCACGCCATTAAATACATTTTGCCTATGTTATTTATAACAACTGTAAGCGGCATGCGGCGACGCGCGGCGGCATCAGGCACAATAAAGTATAGCGCATTCCTAAGTCTGAGCCTAAACCTATAGTACAAAAATAGTTAGAGAAACTGTGAATTAAAAAATAATATCACAATTTGGCGGCATCAGGCACGGTAAAGTATGGCGCATTCCTAAGTCTTAGCCTAAACCTGTAGTGCCAAAATAATTAGAGAGTGCCAAAATAGTTAGAGAAACTGTGAATTAAAAAATAAATTTTACAATTTACGTGAACGACACTGTTTTAAAACGTACATTATAATACAAATATCGGTGATATTACAAACTAGCGACAACCCTTACCGGATGCGAGAGGAACCACCATAGAATGTTGGAAGCGGAAACTTTCAACCGGAACCATCAAAGACCGGAACAGGAAACTATTATATGTGTTACAAGTTTGATACGTCTTATTTTAAATTTTAGCTTAATACGTGGAAACTGATGTTAAATTTTAATAAATTCAACAACACTGAAACGACAAAAAAACAACACGATATTGGCCCAAGAATTTTAAACTACCACCCACACCTCACCCCACCCCCAGTGATAAACATCAATGTTTTGTGTGAGGTGACCCAGCGAGTTGCCCCTTGAAATTCTTTTATAATTTACCGAAAGTATCGATTGTTTACGTAATTCGAAAGCTGTTTACCAAGCCAGGGCGTCATCACGAGGGGGCATTGGGGTTGCCGTGCTCCTTGCCCAAAGTTGACTTGTACCCCTTCCCAAATAGACTCGATCTAAAAGTAAACAATCCTTCAATTGCAATTATAGGCCCCCACAAAATTAGCCGGTGCCCCCTCAAATATAATTTTCTGCGGACGCCCGTGTCGCGAGGGTCAAAATTCTGGACAAATCGAGGAAGCGTAGGGCACACTTTTCTGGTTTGGAATCGCAGCTGACCAGTGATAGCCGATATTTTGTCTTGCTGTGTTTTGCTAATGCCACAATTTCGGGTGTGCGGTCGGAGTAGGGGGAATGGGGTCGATGAAAACATGAAAATGAGCAAAACATACATTTTTCCGTTAAATGTCAGTGAAAAGTGACGACACAATTTCGAGCCACGTCACCAATTAGAAGCGAATCTACGACAATTCGTCACCCGACAACTTGTCGCCCAAAAGTGTCCTAAATGAACTTACCGGTCAATGTTACTTTAAGGGGCGTAACAGTAGATTAAGCGTATTCATAAGCCAAAGCCTAAGCATAAGCAAACGCGTAATCCTAAGCCTAAGTCGAAACATTATGATGGGCGACAAATTGTCGAATGGATGAAATTTCGGATTAAAAGTTGTCGAGCGACGAATTGTTACACCATTCCATGCAGGTTGTTTACGGTTTTTAGACCTAAATATAACCTGCTTTACCAAATTATGAGCGTATGGGCCATATTTTTCCTTGAAACAGCGTTCAATTATTGACCTAAGACATAATATCTCAAAAATCTTTGCAGTCCAATGCGTCGTTAGCCCTAAAAAATAACCTCAACAAATTTTGGCCCAACTGTCAAATCCCGTGAATCCTTGCATTGGCCGGTGAGGAAATATTTAGTAAACAGACCAGCTTCTGTCCAACTAAAATGCGGTTTAAGTACCGTGTAACGTACAAATTAAATGGAATAATTCTTGCTTTAAAATCATCCGCTTAAGTATTTCAGCACAATTTGATGGTTGATGTTTACTACGCTATTGTATACTCCGTCGTTAGTATGGCCCATGTTACTTTTAAGGCCGTCCGGGTTTGTGGTGGGTCTGTAAAACAGTAGGCTTACATTCTAGACATTTTTGCTTAGGCTTAGGCTTAGGCTTAGGAATACGCTTTTGTAACGCTTAGGTTTAGGCGTAGGAATACGCTTTTGCAACGTTTAGGTTTAGGCTTTGCCTTAGGAATACGCTTAATCTACTGTTACGGCCCTAAAAGTCAACGGCATATAAAGGTGTAAAACAAGAAAAAGCAGTTTGAACCGACTTTAGATTAACTTTCTCGGTGCCAGAACTGGAAAAACGGTTTATGAAATTTAGTTCACAGCCGAAAATATATCCTGGCTAAGACCCCTGGTTACTATGTTAGCTTAGGGATCTAGAAAGCAATAAAGACACCGTAAACGAAGTATCCAAGGAGTGAATGATACTTATGAACAGAAAACGTGTGTTTTCCGTTATTCTCCTATATCGCGGCCAATGCAGTAGTATAAGCATATTCCTAAACCTAAGCCTAAACGTATTAGCGATAAGCGTACACCTCAGCCTAATCCTAAATATAAGCAAAAAATAGCTAAAAGATTAAGCTAACTCTATTACAGTGCTACACAAAAATGGTCCGCTCCTGATATATACATGGACCCTTCCTCAGTAACGTTTGCCCAACAATTGTTCAATTTTGAAAATTTTACCGAAAAACAACCAACTTTTTTGTGGTGGTGGTGGTGGTGCTGCTAGTTTACTAGCCATCCTTGCTCTCACTCTGATTACGAGCCTGGTCTGAGTTTGAGAACGTCAACACGTAGGAGGAGTATGTGAATGGCTTCTTGCTTCATTTCTAGGAGTAGAAAATTGTGCTTCATAAACTCGAAAGTGTTTATATATTTAATATTTTATATATAAATATATATATAAATATATATAGATATAGATATATTATATAATATATTAAATATTAAATACATATATATTATATATGTATATATATATATATTTGATTCGGAAAACTTCATCTATAACGTCATCGAGTAAATAATATAATATTAAATGATTAGTGTTTTTACAGCATTACTAAATTGTGGTTTACTCACCATAAGGTTTCAATATTTGTGACTTTTTGATTCATTTCAACGGAATAAAATTGAAATTTAAACGAAAAACATAAAGTTGAATTATTTTCAAATATAGGCACAGTGTCAAGTTTTATGATGAACACTTGCAAGACACGCGAGAGCCGTGATGTCTGGGCCATCAGCGACGTCCACGTGCAGGCACGCGACAGCTGTGATGCCTGCGGTGACTGTGGACACCCTTGAAAAAATAAATGAAGCTCGCTGATGTTTCTAAAAACTCGCAAGCGAGAATTGAAGAGGCTTTTAGCTCGCTTCGCTCTCGACGGTTTCTAATCCCCTCTGCCTGTGTTTTGACTCTTGGTTTACCTTCCAAAGATCGAGTTCCGCACTTGAGACTGGCTCAAAACGAAATTGCTTTTTATTACTGCTTGGCATTCTTAGACAAAATTTGTTCTCACGTTTTGGGAAGTAGAGCGCACAGTGTCTGTCTATTTCATGACACTCTGTACCAGAGGATCCAGCCATCCATCACAGACAGGAGCCTAAAGTACCGTTTTCGAACCTCTTATTTTTGTGGGCATTCAGGTTGAGTAACAACACGTATCCTCACTTTATCACTATTTGTTTGCTGACCACTTATACCACCAATTTTTCTTAAATTACCAGCAGATTATGTTTTCGGGCCCGTAGCCAAGGGGGGGGGGGGCAGGGAGGGGAAGCTCAGCCCCGCTGGACAATTACGGGCCCACCTAGAAAGTTTTCAACTTTGCTTGTAACTCGTTGAAATCCCTTGAATGCCCCTCCTGAAAAATTTTTAGCACCCCCCTACTCTAGCAAGTTGAGCTGGCTTCGGGCATGTATGTTTTTCTACATTTTTGTAAAAACTTTAAATCCGTTGTATCTGAGGCAGGCCATCAATATTTCTGAAGGAATGATAAAAATAAGCACTTTAAACATTTTTAAAAATTTAAGCCGATTTTGTGAAGTTCAAATAAGTTTCATGGATAAATCAATTTTTCCAGGCTCAACAGTAGAGACTGTATCATGAAATTGAATTTTTCAATAATTCAAATTTAAATGTTACATGTTGTGAGTGATTGCTCATATAAACTCTATGACTTGATTTCCGAAGCCCTACTTAAGTATAACTTCACACTTTAAAGCATGCGTCAAAGCGGTTTACTTAACACCTGATTTACTTATCGCTTCTGAAAGCGGACTTCTGCTTAAATATGTATTAACAGGCATACAAGTAACCCGCATGAACTCTATTTAATCCGGTCAACTCGATTAACAGGCAGGGCAATCAACAAATCAGCCTTGGAGCCGGTCAGTTCTGCACAAAGGAAAGATTAATTAAAAAGAAATAATCCGCAAAAGAATATGAGGAGGCTGCCGGCTCTGGAAGGGAAAAACAAACAGGTAAATGAGTAAGTAAGATTTCAGATATCCTGCCTATAATGTTTAAGTTACCCAAGAATGATCGGTGAAAATTTTTTGAATATTTGAGCTTCTCATGATATCCACAAAATGGCACATGTTACTTTAAGGGTCGTCCAGATTTCTGGTATTGTTTTGCTTAGGCTTAGGCTTAGGCTTAGGAACTCATTTTTGCAACGCTTAAGCCTAGGCTTATGCTTAGGAAAACATTTCACCCTTAGTCTGAGGTTAAAGCCAAAAGCATGTGATAATAAATATAATAATTGAAACATCGTGCCAGAAAAATTTCGCCTCGGACAAACCAACTTGCTAGGCGAATCTAAAAAATTTTTCAGGAGAGGAATACAAGGGATTTTGTTGACTTGCAAGCACGGTTGACACTACTTTAGGGGGGGGGGCAAAAAATTTCAGGGGCGTTGCTGAGTCTTCCCTCCTGGTCTGACCTTTGCTACAGTTCCGATTCAGCTGTTCTCTGGCAGAACCAAATGTTTCAGCTGAAATCGTAAGTTCGGTATAGTTGTTGACACTATTATATAACAGATTACGTCGCTAATACTATTAATTGCTACCAGTTCCATCCTTACAAAATAACTACTGGATATGAAATGACTATAATTGTTTTAAATTTTGACTAATTTGAGCAAATATTAGCTTAAGCAATCCGAATGACACCCTATTGGATGACCGATACACCCTTAGGTGGGAGCAGGACTGAAGCCAAGGAATGAACGCAGGGGTGAGCTCACACCCTGGAACAATTTTGGCCCTTCTAGAGAATTGTCAATTTTGCTTGTAAGTCAACAAAAACCCTTGTATGCACCTTCTTAAAAAATTTTACGCCCCATAGCAAGGTGTGCTGGCTGCGGGCCTGAGTGGGAGGAGAGGCTGGCGGTAACCGGATGATTTTTCAACTGTATTGACCCTAATAAGATGGGGTTTCCATTTTGAGTCCCAATCAATAGGAGTCCGCATCCCTAATAAGAGTCCGTAAGTGGATAGAGTCCCTAAACCCAAATTACAGTCCATAAATGTCAATTATCCCTAATTGTAGCGCATAAATGACTCTAGGACAAATAAAGTTGAGTTCGAAACTTTAAAGCGTACTTAAGTTTTCAAAGTACATTCCTAAATATAACCTTACGGACAGCGCAACCAACAAAAAGGCTGCCGAAGGTCAGTCCTGCATAAAATAGAGAATGACATAAGAAATGGGTGTTACGTCCAATGTACAAAAGCCGGCGGAGGCGGGTTAAAAATAAATAACAGTCCGTAACCGAATAACAGTGGGGTACCCTCTGAAGAGGCCAAATAAATATCAGTTCCCTTCTTATTCGGGTCACTACAGTACTTAAGAACATATTATTGAACCGTAGCCAGAACATCCTTGGCGTCCCAAAATGTTTATAGTAGTGTCATGCGCGACATTCGTATGACTTACAAGCGTGGTTAAAAACTACTGGGGCGAAACATTTTGATAAGGGGTTGATCCCCCTGGCCCCATCTGGATACGGACCAGGATACCATGTTACTTCACGGGGCGTCCAGGTTTCTCGTGTGTCTATAAAAGTGTAGGTTTAGATTCCAGATTTCATTTTTTTTTGCTTAGAGTTAGGCTTAGCCTTTAGGCTTGGGAACACATTTTTGCAAGGCTTAGGCTTAGCAATACGCTTAATCCACTGTTACGGCCCTAAAAGTAACATTGGCCATGCATGCTAACGGAAAAAATATACAAAATGAAAATAATATTAAAGCTTTTACCTGTTAATTTCTTCGTGACATCAAGAGCACCATTAATTGAGTTGAATCTGGCGTTGAATATTATTGCTTTTGAATTAATGGAAGTTGGCTTCGTACCTGAATTGTGTTGCAGTTTTCGCTATTAAAAATATATATACAACAGTCGTTTAGAATCACATATTTAAATTTGCTATTTTACTATTTGTATAAATTTAATCTGAAAATAACATAGCTAATGAGAATAAGCCACTTTTAAGTACGTAGAATTTGGAGTGGTTTAAGCATTTCAAGCATTGGCATCAGGTGAAGCCCTAATCATACTCCATTTGAGGGATACGAGGCGCAGCTGCAGAAACGGCCCAAGTACATATAAGGGGCAGAATGTTTTTCTGCGGGACTGCAATAGGATATACTTTAGCATTTGACGAATTTTTTTCCTTAGGCTTAGGCTTGTTTATAAGCTTATTGTTACGCTTAGGCTTAGGCTTAGGGATATGCACTACTGTTAGGTCCTTTTTATACATTGGCTCAAAAAACCAAAACAAATATCCGAATTAACCGTGTTCATACGGTAAGTACGGACCAAGTGCGTAAGGAGGGGGCGGATTCAGGGGTCAAATCCCGTCTTTGGGATTGTTTCTAGGTGTTTTTATGCATTTTCCGTTGGCAATGCAAGATTTCAGATTGGGTATGTCTTTGGAAGAACGCTTAAGGCTAAATATATACCTTGACGAAGTTTTGGGCTTTAGTCACAGTAACTGGATCCCTGATGGAGCCGAAGCTCGCGACTGGGACCTTGTACAAGTACACGATGCGCTCAGCGGCGAATCCTTAAATTTCTGTCGGAAGACGGGCTGCTAAAAGTTACGAAACGTAATTTTTGCTGCTGTATATGTGCTAATTTTTTGAGGGAGAAAAATTGTAAGATAGGGATGGTCCATATCATTTTATCACAAAAAAATTTTCTGACGGAGAAAGGCGTACGCCCCTGCTCTTCAGCATCCGGTGCTGGTTACGTTGCCCTTGTCAGGAGCAAACCGGGGCACCGAATTAAAACTGTGCCATGGCTCCAAAAGGCATTCATATCAGATTTCGCAAGCAGCAGCGTCATTCAGCAAATCACTGATAATAATCGCTCTCTATGCCCAGAGTTTCACCCCATCTGACCGGTGCGTTCGGTATACGACCGGGGCCGCAGCCACCATGGTAACATATGTGGGACATATTGTCTTCTGAAATTGCTAAGAAAACTAAACAAATTGCATTTACAATCGCAGAATTTATCTCGATCGCTGCCCTCGGTGGATAACAATTTTTTCGCCATGTCGTTATACCCTGCCGTAATCAAAGACTGGCTACGCTAACTGTGTACGACTGTTTCAAAACCAGAAATTTAGCTTTAGACCTGTTTTTCATCATTTGCCTATAGAACTGTAAGGGTTTAGGGCCTATGGGTATATGTACGTCATAAGGTATTATTTTACTACGTCTAAGTATCGTATTACCTTTTCACAGAGGACCAACACCCGTTTTCACACGCTTTAGCCATGTACTCGCAGTGCTATTAAGTACAACCAATGGGCCTCTTCATCCTTCAGGTTTAGGTTTAGGCTTAAGCATTTGATTAATTTTAGATTTAGGTGTTGGGAAACGTTTAACTATTAAACCTAAGCCTATAACCTTTGTTAAATTTTTTACCTAAGCCTGAATCTAAGCGTAATCGTGTACTCGTAGTGCCATCAAATACAACCAATGGGGCTCGTCTTCCTTCAGGCTTAGGCTTAGGCTCAAGTATTTGATTAATTTTAGATTTAGTTTTTGGAAAAGGTTTAACTACTAAACCTAAGCCTATAACCTTTGCTAAATTTTTTACCTAAGCCTGAATCTAAGCGTAAAGCGTGTACTCGTAGTGCCATCAAATACAACCAATGGGCCTCTTCATTCTTCAGGTTTAGGCTTAGGCTCAAGTATTTGATTAATTTTAGATTTAGGTTTTGGAAAAGGTTTAACTACCAAACCTAAGCCTATAACTTTTGTTAAATTTTTTACCTAAACCTGAATCTAAGCGTAAAGCGTGTACTCGTAGTGCCATCAAATACAACCAATGGGGCTCGTCTTCCTTTAGGCTTAGGCTTAGGTTCAAGTATCTGATTAATTTAGAATTTGGCTTTGTAAAATACTTAACTGTGAAACAAACCTAAGCCTATACCGTTGTTTAAGCGTTTACCTAAGCCTAAACTTCAGCGTAAGCTTTGATCTTAAATGTGTGTCAAAAATTGCTCAAGTACAATACAGGTACGATGCCGGACGATAAACGGTGGGTGAATGTAAAGCGTAGCCCGGCGCCGCACAACTTGTATAATGAAAATTTAATCTGATCCTAAACAGCAAAAAAATTTATTTCTATGTTGGGGGACATAGCAAGAGTTGTGTTTTAAGAAAATGCTTTTCACGCCCCCCCTCCCATAAATTTTCTTGATCCCTCAACGACCATTTGTCACCCGACAACTTGTTGCTCAGCAGTGTCATAAAACCTTCAAAGCATTAAATCTTAAGCCTAAGCGTAAGTCTAAGCATAAAATAATGAACGACAAATTGTCGCGTTGATCAAATTTCAGATTACAAGTTGTCAGTAGACGTATTGTCCTGGCGACGAATTGCTGTGGCACCAGTTAGAATTCGTGCGACTGACCCATTCAAGAAAACAAAATATTCCAAGGTACAAATGGCAAACCAACCAAGCCAGAATACCAATAGCTGACTCGCCTTTATTAATTATATTACCCCAACTCAGTCGTAATAGACAAATTGAATTAAATGTTATCAAAGCTTAATATTGGTGATGAAATATATATCCTATAGAAACAAATATCAGATGGGAAACTTGAAACAACTTTCATTTTAACTCGCTTTATTACGAAATCTTTCGTTTTAAACTAGAAGCAACAAAATAAAGCGGATTAGGTTTAGGCTATAACATGGTAGAATATTGTACTATATTGCCCGTGTCACTTTAGACGTGAGCCTAAATTTTGCTTACGCCTAGGTTATGGCTTAGTTTTAAGCTTACCAAATAAAAAGGTTTAGGTTTAGGCTAAGATGGTAGAATATGGTAGTAATTGCCCGTTTTACTTAGACGCAGAGCTGGACGTTACCCGCGGGTACCCGCGGGTAATCCCGGGTCGCGTAAAGAATTTCAGACACGGGTATACCCGCGGGTAAAGATTTGTATCACGTGGGTAAAAAATTGGCGGTTCCTACCCGCGCCAACTTTTTATGTGTTAACGTGCAAAATATACGCTAGTAACTTAATGTAGTGACCCGAATAAGAGGGTGGACTGATATTTATTTGGCGTTTCCAGAGTGTATCCCCCTGTTATTTCGTTACGGACTATTTATTATTATCTGTAGCATAATTGTTAGGGGGTTAGATGTGATTGTCCCTCCCCCAACAGTTCTCTGCTCTCAACATTTTCTGCTGTAACAAATTTTGCGGACACTATATATCGTCCAACAATTAACGTGTGTCTGATTTCCGGTTCGCCTCGCTGTCTCTTGCAAAAGTTTAGTTTTCACTCTAAGAATATTTGCCTACTGCACCCAAGGATGAAATATGGCGTAGAATATATGGCCGTCGATAAAAAATTCTATGTCTGCGATGACTTTGACACTTCCACACCAAAAAAATTCTATTCCTAAAGGGGGTGTGATATTTTATTTTCATTTTGAAACTACAACAACAATCTTAATGCATTACATTTTTTCATAATGCCAGATTTACGAGCGCAAAATCGCTAATTTAATCTAAAGCTTTTTCTGTTTTTTTTTCTCGACGTACTGGCATCACTATGGCGGATCCAGAGAGGAAAGGCGTACGCCCACCCGTCATTTTTTTGTAATAAAATGGTAAGTTTGTTACCTTACAATTTTAGCCTCTCAAAAAATTGGCATATTAATATAAAGCATTCAGTAAAAATTGCGTTTCATAACTTTTACCATCTCTTACGTCAGAAATTACTATATCTGCGACTGACTGGCATCTATTAATAATCTGGGAAACACACTAATGCTAACATACGAATCGGGTACAATTACTGATACGGGGCGTGGCGAGGGTCAACAGCGTGCCAAATAGCTATGACGGCGACTCCCATCCCAATGTAAATGTGATGGGCCGTTAAAGTCAACCAATGTTGAAATTTTTTCAGATAAATAGCAAATGAACACTGCCTACAAAGTTTTAGCCTAAACCTAAGCCTAATGCAGAACGAAAACCTATACATATATAAGCCTAAACCTAAAATATCGAACATTTGCTCAAGTGTAAAACGCCTTAAGCCTAAGCCTAAGCCTAAGCCTAAGCCTAATGCAAAACGAAAACCTATACATATATAAGCCTAAACCTAAAATATTGAACATTTGCTCAAGTGTAAACCGCCTTAAGCCTATGCCTAAGCCTAAGCCTAAGCCTAATGCAAAACGAAAACCTATAGATATATAAGCCTAAACCTAAAATATTGAACATTTGCTCAAGTGTAAACCGCCTTAAGCCTAAGCCTAAGCCTAAGCCTAAGCCTAAGCCTAATGAAAAACTAAAACCTATACATATAAAAGCCTAAACGTAAAATATTGAACATTTGCTCAAGTGTAAACCGCCTCAAGCCTAAGCCTAAGCCTAGGCCTAAACCTAAGCTTGAGCCTAAGCCTAAGCCTAAGCCTAATGCAAAACGAAAACCTCTACATATATAAGCCTGAACCTAAAATATTGAACATTTGCTCAAGTGTAAACCGCCTTAAGCCTAAGCCTAAGCCTAAGCCTAAGCCTAAGCCTAAGCCTAATGCAAAACTAAAACCTATACATATATAAGCCTAAACGTAAAATATTGAACATTTGCTCAAGTGTAAGCCGCCTCAAGCCTAAGCCTAAGCCTAAGCCTAAGCCTAAGCCTAAGCTTGAGCCTAAGCCTAAGCCTAAGCCTAATGCAAAACGAAAACCTCTACATATATAAGCCTGAACCTAAAATATTGAACGTTTGCTCAAGTGTAAACCGCCTAGTCTCAAAGTCCCTTAGTTCCAATGGCTGACACTGGGCAAGCCCCATATTACTAACATGGGCCGTAGGCATAAATTTGAACCAAAATTTTTATATTTTTTTCGGCCCATGTATAGAACTGGGCCGGACTATTTTGCTGCAGGGCTTAATAGTGTCAAGTTAAGCTTTAGACTAACTTTTTTTGCTTAGGCTTAGGCTTACGCTTAGGCTCATCCTTACTCTTAGGTTTAGGTTTAGGCTCAGGAATAGGTTCATCCTTACGCTTATGTTTAGGAATAGGCGTAGGAATGGGCTCATCCTTACGCTTATGTTTAGGCTTAAGCTTATGAATAGGCTCATACTTACTAGGTTTAGGCTTTAGGCTTAGGAATTTGCTTATACCACTGTTCTGGTCTTGTTCTATATCTACATGGTCCATTCTATCGAAGAATTTAAAGTAACCGTTGTAAATTACATTTTAGCCAGTTGATTCTAGAAACTGGTGTCAATGGAGTAAAATGTCCAATAGTTCGTCAATTAGAAAACCTATCGCTAACCGAGTAACTGGTTATTAGTTCTATATGCATTTTGAGAATATGGGCCTATGGCCCATATTTTCAAATGTGTGCAGCAACTATTATCAGTTAGTAACAGGATTTTATACTAACTAACTATTGCAGTTAGTGAACTCAAAATTGGTACAATAAAAGACCAAATAAAATACTAAAAATGTTATGAATTTTGAGCCACAGCATTTACTGGTTCGAAAGTTATAAGACCTATCGCCAACTAATGGTAGGTGCTACAAACATTTGAGAATACGGGCTGAGATGTTAAGTTAGTATTAAAACGTTGCACTGTGGCTTGTTTATTTTTAGAGTGTCAGGTAAACGGCCATTACTGCACCCATGCGAAGGTACATGGTCCCGATATCTCTAAAGATTCAAAATGTATTCCTTACTCTCCATATCGTCTACCCAGCACCTGCATCCTCATAGCTCAGGATGGCCAGGGACCTCAGTTCCCATTTAACAATTTTACCCATTAATAGGTTTCAACCTCGCTTGTAAGTCATCCGAAATCCTAGCACGCCCCTACTGATAAGTTTAGCGACTTGTACGCGACCTAGTACGCTGAGTCCGCTACACAGGCTAAATTTTTTCAGGAGGGACATTGTAAGGTTTTCAATGACTTACAAGCAAGGTTAAAAATTTTCTAGGGGCGCCAAAATTTTTCCAGGGGACGTCTGATCACCGCCTGCCCCCCGTTGGCTACGAACTCGCCCCAACAGGGCGCTCAGGGGCATGATTGACGTTTCCCAACACGTCATTTCCCTCAAATGGTGTGGAAAAATTTATTTAGTATTAACATATTAGCAGCAGAGATAAACTGACTTAAATACAAACAATACAAACATATATCATTAATATGATCACCCTAATCAAGGGTGTAGCGAGGGTGAGGTGCCCCGACCCTAATTTCAAAACCAAGATTTAAACCGAAATAGCGTTTGTGATCTCGCTCGTTTCGCTCTTGAGGGTAAGTGCCCCACTCGCTTTGATGGTTCCGCCTTTGACCAGAAAAGCAAGAGATACAAACCAGATACTTCCTAGTGTGTGTGTGTGTGCCATCCCTGACACAAAGTCGAGGGTGGGTGTCTTGTTTGTTGTGATTTGATTAAATGAACTAAATTTGCGGTGTCTTCTGGCAGAAAAACAGAGTCAAACTTAAAGACAACAAAAACAGCAACCTCAGCCAAAACTGTTTGTTACTTATAAAGAGTCAAAAAGTTTAAGACTTAAGAACGCATAAAGGAAGGTAATCTTTCATGTACTCGAACATATATCACTCCATTATGTTTATATAGGTATTATAGATTAGTGATATCAAGAGTGGATAATCGCTATTTAACAACAGTGTGCAACTGGGCACATGCTGTTTAGAAAAGAATGTACCCGACACGCGTTGCGTTTTTGCTCTACCCCCTATATTTTGAGCGGGGTGCAACCGGTGCGAACCATGGCACTTTATTGCGGCGTCAACCATGTTCCCCTTATTAGTTAATTTAGGGGTATTAATGTCATAGCGACCCCCTCTAAACAAGGGGTTGTCGGCCAAAAACGCAACGCCCGGTTGTACATTTTGTACCATTCGGGACGCCAAGAGTTGCACAGTCTTGCGGAACTCGAGCTGAATGCAGACCACTGGTTTGAAAAATGGACAGTATACAGCACAGTGCAAAGCGGAACTGAACCATATCGAAAACGGAACTGAAAAGTGTTTATATCCGGAATTCATATCAGAATCATAACTTGAAGTTTAATAGCGACATTAAATTTTCATTTATGGCCAAAATTAGCGATGTGGACCGGGGTAACATAGATCAATTTCCTTTCGGCGTAGGCTTTAGAATTCGGCATAGGAAAATGATTTCGTCTACAGATTAATATACTTAGACTATGGGCATAGGCAAGCTTTACTTTATCTACCCTAATCTTGAGCCTACATTTTAACGCGAAACTTTACCAAAACCTAATCATAACTGAGGTGGCCAAGTGTGCGAGACAACAAATGTTTACGCCTGTACTCAAGGTTATCATCCCTTGTGAGTGATAAGGAGTAAGTCGGAGCTGGTTTGCAGATCCGCATAAGCTCGACTTTCAGATTTTTAGATTTCGCAATATAATGGAACGTAATCGATTGCAAGCATGAATTAAAAAGTATTATACATACATACATACATATATACATATATATGGCGAAAACTTTTCACTTTAAGACAAGAATTTAATTAAGAATAAAATTAAATGTCAACTTTCAATAGACAACACTAATTTGAAAATTGCGTCTTAGTAACAGCAATCGCGTTGGGACCACCCCTTCAAATAACGGTTCCAGAAATTTCTCGAATGGGAGAGACCGTAGGATGCATAATAATAAACCAAACTTCGCAACCAAAGCGATCGAGAAGTGAAGCGCAATTTTTGTACTAAATATCATACTATGATTGTAGTTGTGGTCGCAGCTGGCGGGTCAAATGTCTGGGTGGCCTCACTTTGATCCATCAGTGACCACTGTACAGGCGGCACAAGCTCCATTGGAAGATGGCTAAAACATTTCATGAGGCCATGGTGAGACTTAGCGTAATTTATAAGCCAGTTTAAATGATTTTTTAAAAGGTTTGGGCAAAAGTAGAGAGCAAAATTGTGCACCAAAAAACGCCTCAAAACGTAGCGAAAAACTGTAAGAAATTGATTATTTTCCATTCCCCCCTAGAAAATAGTTACTCTTAGATGTGTGTGCTTAATTGAATATACTAAGCTGTGATTGAGCTGAGTAGAATTAAAAATAGATGTATAATTTTCGAGTCCTAATTTTAGTCTCGACGTTTTTGCTGCTATTTTTTGATCTTAAAACGATTGCTGCCTGAGCTCTCAAATCCGTATGTTTGTGGTCAGCTGGCTGGTAGATGACATTTTTGAGACAGTTCACATATCTGTAGTACGCACCTATACTTATCATGTGCCATAAAATGTTGATAATATATACTTAGTAAAATAGTCACATGGTTCTATTAAGCCATATTCACACGTGCAACTTTTTGCAGCAAAAACTTGTACGTTCAACTTGCACGCGCAAGTTTTTATCATAAAGCAGCTTTGAAGCTCTCGCAGCTGCAAATTATTCACTCGAATTCATGCTACTTTATTTAATTCGCCTGTGAACGCAGTTGGAAGTCGCTTGAATTTCTAGCACCTGCAGTTTGATTGGTCAACCGGAATGTTCGCTAAATACTTGCAGCTGCAAGTATTTCATGCAAGTTGCAACTGCAAGTTCTCGCTACAATACTTGCACATGTGAATGGGGCTTTAGTATCAGTTTCGACCAGACTTAGCATCCATTAACGTCTTTGCATGTGTTGAAAGTTTAGTTCTTCCAGCCTTTATGCTTAGGCTTAGCTTTGGCTTAGGCTTACTACTAGACTTATAGTCGAGAGTTAAATTTTCAGCGAACTTACTAAAAGAATCTAACCTGAATATAAAGTATGGAAAAGAATTGTTGGGCTCAAGCTGAGTCAGGTCCATTGCCAGGTTAACCAGCTGTGGGATGAATCCAAAACCATTTTATAAGATTACAAGTCGAATTATCAATTTTCTGCGTACCCAATATCTCAACCCCGCATTGGCCACTCTTTCTCTGGCTGAAGCATTTTAAACATTCACGGTTGTTTTCCTACTGCTCAGTCGTGTAACAGGGACTTTTAAAAATTAAACCCAAATAATTGATTCAAATAGCGTCCTACCCGTTACGGCCAATCCCAACGGTGCCTTCCAAAAAAGCATTCGCGTCATCAAAATTCTAAAACAACGCACAGGGCAATGGGTTTTAAAAATGTGTCAGAGTTCGCGTGTTCCAAACGGTTCATTTCATAAATTGAAAACTTGTCAACACAACCGTTCTGGGGTCGCAGTGGCGAAAAGTCTTGACGGTGGAAACCTGTGCAATTTGTAGAAAAAAAACCTTGTGAGCGAAGCGAGCAAGAAGCCAAACGCAATTTTAACACTAAACACAAAACTTTGGTTTTGATCGGAGATCGCTGTCGGAGGCGTTGGCCTGCTGTGCGACCCAGTCCTACTCCGCTTGACTCCGCCAGTCTCTGATGGGTATACTTCAACGTTTGATATTGTGGGTGAGACCCAACTGGGACGTTCCAACAGCCGGAGACAGTATCTGACGAGTTTCAACACTTCCTGGAAATATTTTACTCTTACTAGCGCAGTTTTAAGTTTTGCCTGTTAATTATATGAAATCCTTTATATGAAATCCTTTATATGAAATCCTTGCATGCCTCTCCTGAAAAATTTTTTAGCATCCTTAGCATGCTAAATCTAGCTACTGTCAATCAACTATGAGACGTCAGTAAAATAGGTACAGACCCGGGTTAAATCTCTTCAAATGTGAAAGGTTTTCTATCGGTTCATATTAAAGGTGGATGTTTTGGAAACCACCAGAAAAAATTCGATCGTTACACCCAGGCATGTAGCCAGTTCACCTTGCTAGGGAGCAGTGGCGGATCCAGGATCTCAAAATGGGGGGCCAAAATTTCACAGGTAATAAACTTTTTGACCCAAACACAAACCACGAACTATTGTCACAAAATTGCTATATAATTTTTGTCGAGATCCTGTTGGGGGGGCCACGGCCGGGGTGGCCTCCCCCATGGATCCGCCATTGCTAGGGAGGCGAAAAAATTTTCAGTAGTGGCATACAAAGGTTTTCATAGACATGCCAGCAAGGTTGAAAATTTTACAGGAGATGCAAAATTTTTCCACGACGCTGAGCCCCCCCTGGCTACCGGTCCGGTCTGCCCTCTCCACCCATCGAAATTTCTTAGACTGATTGTCTAAATTTTAAAACAGCTAACATCTGCCTGCCAACTCTATAAAGCCAAGCATGTATAAAAGAATAACCAAAAACACAGTTCATTGTATCCGTTGTCCACGTTACTTTGAAGCGAGTGCCATTTATATAAGCTTTAGACTAATTTTTTGCAAGCTTAAAAATACGCTTATACTACTGTTACACACCTCAAAAAGTAACTTTAGCCGCATCACCGATCAACAGTTAAAAAAGCTTAAATTGGCAAACCATACAAGTTGCAAATATTAACAAACGCGGCGTGCATATTGCATAAAATTGCACAAAAACAGCATCGATATCGTTAAATTGCACCAACGCAAGCCTGGGTTATCAGTTCTTGGTATCATCATCATTAAATCGAGGAAAACTTAACACACCTGGTGCTGATCAGTAAAAATGTTATGATTTATTGTAACTCCTGTGCGCACCTTTAAGTGATTGCAATTGTTTCGAAATATATATAATTATATGCATTAATAAAGATATATAAATATATATTATATGTAGATGATTATATATAAATATGTAGTATATAGATATATTGTATACATAAATATATATAAATATATATTATATATTATATATTATATATGTAATATATCCTTTATTTTGAAATTTATTACATAAAACTGCTAAAAACATTTTTGCTAGTCAACAGATTAGAGATGAAAGTAGAGCATTAAATAAATATCTGGCAAAAACCAGAAGAATAATTTCTCTCGATTATAATATTTTAGCTAAAAAAGTACCTAAAAGCTGAAAAAGGTTTCGGCAGATTGGCTGTCAAACATTTTTTACCGTTCACTGAATTTTTCTATTCTTCCAATTCACTATGTTCACCGTATCAATAGTTCAATTTTAGTGCAAGCTTTGATTGCCGGAAATGTATTACAAATGTTAAACACGTAAAGTTAAAATGTAAGCCTGAGAGCCTGATCCTAAAACCAGAAGCATAAACACTCTCCTAAGCCTAAATTTAACCCAAAGCGATGGTTCTATTTTAACTAACCAAGAGTGCCATTGCCTTCATAGCCCGTTATAAGCAATGTTTCCACGGCAGCAATAAGCCAACCTTATATCACGTCGTCGTCGGGCCCACATCCCTTCAGACGAATTAATCATTTGTGAAAAGTTTCAAATTATTTGAAGCAAAATTTACGGTTGTGATCACGTAAAAACTGTATTTTAATACAGTTTTAGGTCACAACTGTAAACTTTGCGTAAAATAACTTTGAAACGAAACATTTATAAAACAAGACCAGATATTCAAGGAAAATGAATTGTAAAATTTATACCTCGGTAATTTGGACTCATTGTAAAAGAGACGGCCTTCTCAGGCCGTCTCAAAAATCCCTAATTCCTCTGTGGGATTTGAGCGGAACAAAAACGGGATATTACACCAATACCGGCTTAATTACACATCGCAACTGCAAGCTGTGACTTTTATCAGTGGCGTTGCTTAAATATTATCATCATCATCAAATATAGCATTATTTGTCCCTGGTTTACGCGAAAACGAGGAAAAAACAAAGCCCGTAACCTCATTCTCAATACCTTAAATGAAATATTTAAGGGTCTCAGAGAGAGCAATAAATGGCTAAACATATACAACAAAAAACACTTCAAACACCGTATGGAGAGGTACAAATGAAAACAAAACCAAACAATAACCATAAAATAATACAAAATAATAATAATAATAATGATAATAATAATAATACTAATACTAATAATAATAATAATAGACAATATATGAAAGATCTGGCTTCATATTTTTGAACACAACAATCGCAAGGTCGGACTCACACGTGCCCGTAGCCAGCTCAACCTCCACACCCTGAAAGAATTTTGGCCCCCAGACAAAATTTTCAACCTTCCTTGTTTTTAGTCACCGAAAACCCTTGTATGCTTCGTCTGAAAACTGTTTCGCTTACTTGCAAGGTGACCTGGCTAAAGGCCTGGGGCTCATGGCGGCTGTGTGAACCGCGTATCGTAAGTTTATCCTCTTCTAAGGTTGGTGCCTTTTTACCGTGGTCGAGATTGCAACTGCACTCACAGAAATTATGCAATCCCAACCTGCATTTTCACGCTGACAGACATTGAGGATCGGATAAATTGTCACGGTCAACTGTGGTGAAAATAGCAGTGAATTGTGATATTTTTGCATATTTTGAGGATGTCTATTGGAGATAGCAACGAGTTTTGTGTGTGTGACAGTATCGTTTTTGCCGTTTGTGTGTAAAGTAGTTGTCTAGAAAAGTCTGAGGTATGGGTTGTTTGTGCTTTTGGCGATTACGAGTACTGCAATTTTCACCATATGGTTTTTGATAAAATTCAACGTTATATTAAAACGCAATTACACAACTGATATCCCGATAATTTGCGTTGAAAATTCAAAAAATACTCAAAAATACAAAGTTGCATAAAATATTGGTTTACCTTGATTCTACATTTTAATTACATTGCTTTGCTGGTTTTAGAGACAAAGAACTGGTGGACTTAGAGACTGGGACGCTTAGGTTTAAAGATTTAGGCTAAGGCTCAGGGTTAAGCTTAATGGACAGCTTCTTATGACTAACATCGGTATGTTTTTTCCTTTGTATAATAACTGTTATCATGGGCAATAGCTATTCTGACGCTGGCACATGTAAAGATCAGCTATAGAACGTTTTTCTGTGGAACTGCAATAGGCTTAGGTTTAGGCTTACACTTAGGAATATGCGTTTATGCTATTGTTACCGCTTTTTTCTACATATTGACACTGACGCTTACGGACTTACGCACAAACAGTGCCGCTAAAAACATCAATTGTTCACTGTCAACAGTATTCATTATAAACACCAGTGGAACAACTGTGAACAGGCCCATAACCAGCTCACCTTGCAAGCGGGGCTTAAAATTTTTTTCAAGACGTGCATATAAGGATTTTTGTTGACTTACAAGCAAGGTTGAAACTTTCCTAAGTGGGTCAAAATTTGTTCAAGGGGGCTGACCCCACCTGTCCCATGCCCATCCTTGGATACGGGCTCGAGTGTGAACCTGCGTTCAACCCAGGGCCCCGTTCAATGTCAAAAGCGACAAAAAAGAGTTGGTCATTTTCTGCAAATTAAACCAATATTTTATCATTAATGAGACAACGTTGACTTTAAAACTCAACTCGGCGGTGTGGGTTTTAACGCAACTTTCACAATAACATGCGTACACCAGGTGAATTGTGAGGAAGTAGTGCCATGGACACTGAAGCCAAAAAGCTTCAGTGCCCTGGACATTGAAGCATTTTTGGCTTCAGTATCTTTGACACTGAAGTTTTTATTATTTCGTTCGGCAAATTTGGAAACAATACACAATTATTTATTTTTACAAAAAATATAATAATAATAATAATAATGATAATAATAATAATAATAATAATGATAATAATAATGATAATAATAATGATAATAATAATAATAAATAATAATAATAATAAGGTAAAATAACTTTATTCCAGACTTACTCAAGTACTCATCATTCCCCGATATTTTCCATATTTTGACAAGCAAAAATTTGAGGATTTAGGCTTAGGCACAGGAAAGTACAAAATAATAATCTGTTACATGCAGTTGCTATTTTCCCAGGTTCATTAGGTTCTAAAGATACGATCGATGCGTACGCACTCACTGTATCATTTAAGCTTAACCAAACCGGCTGCCGTGTAAGCCAAAACGGTTCCGTTAAATTTGGGAAAAGTGTACAAGAGGCCGGTGGCCTTTGGTTTCAACCTAAGGCTGCGATACGGGGTTAAACTGGTATCCCTGAAGTATCAATGAACAGCTGGAATTTTACGTATTCAGTATCTTTACCGGCCCATGTATAGAACAGGGCCGGATCGTTTTCCGGAGGAGCTATAATAGATTCAGTTTAAGCTTTAGACTAATTTTTTTGCTTACGCTAAGGCTTAGGCTTCGGCTTAGGCTTAGGAATAGGCTCATCCATACGCATAGGCTTAGGCTTAGGCTTAGGAATAGGCTCATCCATACGCTTAGGCTTAGGCTTAGGCTTAGGAATAGGCTCATCCATACGCTTAGGCTTAGGCTTAGGCTTAGGAATATGCTTATACTACTGTTCCGGCCCTGTTCTATACATGGGCCTGTTTTTCTGTCCCTGGGGGCATAGACCGGTGCTCGACACGCCAGTGGTGCAATGTGGTTTATCCGCTGAGGATATAATAAAAAAAACGTAGGCGAATGTTGAACATAACGGTGTGTTTAATGTACAATATTACTGGTTAATATTTCCACACTCAAGCCTAAAGTTTGCCTTTGTGCGAAATTTTGAAACCGAGTTCAGGTCACAGCTGAATCTGTAAGCTGTCGTTTGCAGGGATGGGAATACCGGTCTTGGTTTCGGTATTTGGAACGTCTGAGTCTCGGTTTCGGCAAGACTCGGTATTTCGAAGATCTCGGTCCAATGAAAGTCTCAGTATTTGAAATGGTTCGGTCTCAGGAAGTCTCGGTATTTGGAAGGTCTTAGGCTGGGTCTCAATATTTAACCGAGACCGCATATCCCTGCTGGTTTGTGTCTAAATTATAGCGTTATCCTTAAACACTAATGCTTTGAAAACCGTGTGTCACAGCGGCGTATACAAGGGAAGTAATAGGATGATATGTACCATCTGAAATTACCAGACATGCAGAAAAGAGTATTTTTATAAGCACATTCGGATCCAACAGATTCAAAACGACTTCTCGCTCGCTACACTCGCTTACAAATACGTTTATTTGACGTTATCCCTACCTCAGATGAAACCCAGTGTACGCCTCTTGTACGAACCCGTAGCCAGAGCAGGGGCAAGAGAGGCTCAGCCCCCTTGGATAATTTTTAACCCCGTAGAAAATTTTTTAACCTTGCTTGTAAAGTCATCAAAATCTCTTGTATGCCCTTTCTGAAAATTTTTTAGTCTCCTAGTATTAAGGTGAGCTGGCTACGGGCATGCTTTGGTATGTTAGTTCCGCATTAATTTGAATAATTATTGTTTTTTAAGACTGAAGCTAATTCTTAATGTTTACAGGTCCAATTAGTTTTATTGACGTTTTTGCTATTTACTATAGGACCAACGGCCCATGTTACATTAAGGGGCGTAAAGGTTTCTGGTGGGTATATAAAAGAGTGGGTTTAGATTCTATATTACAATTTTTTGCTTAGGCTTAGGCTTAGGCTTAGGCTTAGGACTACGCTTAATCTACTGTTACGCCCCTAAAAGTAACATTGGCCGGACCAACTATAATCGTTTCAAAAACTATTTCACTTTAAAGTTTCAGTTTAAAATTTTTTCAATATTCTAAAATCATATTAATTAATCATATCGGTTTCAGGTCACAAATCTACATATAAAAGTTGTCACGTGGTTTTCATTTTTGCTAACATTTGGCGTTGGGAACAACGTCTATTTTGCCAATTAACGCACTTGCTGCCAAGGAAACTAATTTAACGAATTTCAGCAATTACCTTTAATTAATGAAAAAACAACAAATTGTATTAATTATAATTGAAATGGCTCACGGGTCTGCCCATTGGGAGATAGGATGGCAAGTGAACTGAGAGACTGCGAGGCTTAGACTTATGATTATGATTGGACATATGTTTTTGGCTTATGCAGAGGTGGATCCAAAAAATTTTGACGGGCGGCGGGCTGACAAATGTTATGAAACGCAAAAATTGTAAGGTAGGAACCTTATCATTTTATCACCAAAAAGATTTTGAGGGGGAAAATTGTAAGGTCTTAGCATTTTAACGCGCAAAAATTTCTGCCTGGAGGGCGTACACCCTCCCCCCCTTCTGGATCCGCTAGTGGGCATACGCTTAGGTTTATACTTAGGTTGATGTTTAGGCTTTGGTTTAGTGGGCACGCCGTTATAATTAACATGGCCCATGGTACATTAACGGGCGTCCAGGATTCTGGTGGGTCCATAAAAGAGTAGGTTTAGATTCTGGATTACATTTGTTTGCTTAGGTTTAGGCTTAGGCTTAGACTTTATAGAAACACATTTTTGCAACGCTTATAGGCTTAGGCTTAGAAATACGCTTAATCTACTGTTACGCACCTTAAAGTAACATTGGCCATCCAGACAGGAGTAGACTGCCTGTGTGACCTAAGTACCGGGTTATTGGCCAATAGGCCGGTTGGAATTCGAACCACTCGACAAAATGAAAAGCTCATCGAAATGTAATTATTCTGTGGAACAATCCGTGGTGAGCCAGATTATACAAAACTGTCAGGGCCAAATTTTACCGTCATCTTGGTTTCAGGCAAAGTTTTACTTTGCAAATTTATTGTACTTAATAAAACTTCATAACTTCGAATGGATATTGCAAATATAAACAGTTTGCAATCAACTCATTTTTTGCTCGACATTAATTAAACCTTAAAAAATTGAATTTTTCAAAAATTCAACTTTATACGCGAAACAATCACTGATTGAGTTGTGAAAGCAAAAATGAAATTTTTGGCTGGCGATAGCTACAGTATACTTTTTCGCATAGTCAATCAGACAAGTTAGCCTGCCATCCAAATGCGGTGGCCTAAAGCTGTTCTCTTCTGCCCGGCTCCACGAGCCCGAATTACAATCCACACTTCGAAGCTGGTTAATAACGCGGTGAAATTCCAGTTACAAGTTTACAGAATAATTTAAACAGCACTTAAGCCATTATGCTGATTTTTGCAGACAACTAATATTAATAAAAAGACATATAAGTAAATAAATCAATATAACAAACAAACAACCGAACAAACAAACAAAAAACAAACAAACCAAGAAACAATCGAGCAAACAAACAAACAACCAAACAAACAAAGAAACTAACAAATAAACAAACAAATAATTTACGCGTAAAATCACTCAATGCTTATGTCAGATAGCCAAATTTTGTTGTCACAGCGCTTCCGGACACTGTGACAACCGGATATACAAGGAACACGAATACAAACCTGTTCCTCGCTTAGAAAGTTACGCTACCAAATCATTCACAAAACCACGTTAATATTGCACACAGCGTAAATATCAATTTTTGCATTTAGCCCGTTGCCAGAGGGGGCTAAGGATTTGTTCAACCCCCAAAATGTTTACCCCCGGAAAAGGTGTTCGCCTCATGAGTTGTGAAATTGAAACATACGCTTTTTTAAATTGTTTTGCAAGTTAGCCAGAAGCATTGCTAGCATTTCATTTCGGCATGGATAACCAAGTCTAAACGACGGCTTTTTGCGAGCAAACCTACCAAGGGACAAGAAAATTTTTTGCATCTACAGGTATTTAGCCTAAAAAAGGCATTTTTCAAGACTTTTCTGAAATTTCGGAAATCTGTCCTATATTCGCCATATTCTCACAAATAGGATGATACACCCCTGCATACAGACGTGGCAACGAGCCTGTTTTGACTATATATTTCAACAAAAGTACTATTTTGCGTTACCTATAACTATACAACTCTTTAAGTCAAGTTTAAATAATACTTAATTGGTAATGAGATTAATGACACTACTAAACTCACGTTAAAATGTGAGGGCGGTTCGGGCTACAGCGCAACCTGTAGTAGTACCTGCCGATTCCTGCGTTAAGCAGTCAGTGACGTATATATATATATATATATATATATATATATATATATATATATATATATATATATATATATATATATATATATATATGTTTATGTATATGTGTATACATATTATATATTTATATTTATTTATTTATTTTTAAATATATTTATATTTAAATATATTTGTATTTAAATATACGTTTATATATAACTTAAAATCACGACCTAATCATACGTAGGAACGCAAGACGAACCCCCATATACTTCCACCCCCCACTTTTTGATAAAGGCTTGGCTCCGCACCACGATCACACCCGTAATGTATACGAAAAACCCCGTTAAACCATGACCGGAAGAATAGAACATGCAATTCTACAACATGACCCTGGTATCTTTGTTGCTTTTCATCTGTATGTACTTGTATTTCCATACAATGCCGGAACAGCCACCCCCATACCCCCATTTCTAAATGGACCTGCATCCTAACCGATTGAAACTAAAACCGCCGAAGTTTTAAAATGCAGCTGGCTTCTTGCGAGCGAAACGAGCGAGTTTGGGGGGGCCCACACAGGAGTGTGGGGCGAACCCTCACCCTTGTCTGCTCCGGCACTGTTTCCATAGGGCCAGTAATTTCCATATCAAGACATTTACATGTTTTTCATTTATTCTACACCGTATTCTACGGTTAAATGTTACCTCGCTGAGGTTGCGGCTTGTCATATATGCTGATGGGGGAACTCATTTAGTGTTTTGATACAAGTATACACACTCGAAATAATATTTCTGATATATATAACGCAAAAACAGTTGATTTGACCATAACTCGTTAAATTGACGTCTAATTGTTAAAAATTTAAAACTATTCGACTAAGTTCGCCGCGTTGCGTCCAATGATATATAAGTTGTATTGTTCTTGGGCCAAAAATTTTTTGACTCCCAAGTGGGATCATGAAACCTGGAAAAAATCACATTTTTTAAAAATACAGTCAATCTTGTGTAAGTCGATAGTAAACGAGAACAATAACAAAAACCAATCTTGATTATAAAATAACGGAAACGAAAACCGATAAACCGAACGGATATTTCAAAGTTTAAAAAACATGTGTTTATTCTTTGCGATCTTTTTTAAATTTACAGAAATATCGCGAATGCACATGGCCAGCATTACAATATCCTACTGGGGCTCCGGTATATGGGCCAGGGTACTATAATGTATAAAACCTTGAGCAATGTAGAAAAAACGACAACCTGTCAACAGTTTTTAATATCTAAAAGGTTATGTACAATATACATATATATTTATATTTAGATATATGTAAGCTAAAGCTCATAGTTAATCTAGCGTAAGGCCTTTTTGAGCAAAAGTATGGTATGCGAACCTCTCATTCGTTATCGATCAAAAAAAACTTCGTCAGTTTTAAGCCAGAAATGTACTTTTTTTGGCGTTTGGCTGAGTTTCTGAAATCTTACTGACGTATTTGCTTTTAAGTTTAGCCGAAATACTTAAATCAGCAGGCACAGTTGGCTAGAATACAAGCGAAAATGCCAATTCAAGTTTGAGCCTGAATTGATGATGATTTGGGCCAATGTTATTTTGAGGTGCGTAACAATACTGTAAAGCATATGCCAAAGGTTGCGGATATATTTTGTTATTTCAAATCAAACTAGTTCAACACATCCGGTATGCGAAAGTTGACTTTCAAAAGGATTTTTTCAACTTTAGCGTAAAAATGACGGAATTGGCGGCATTTGTGTAGCCAGTGCCGGAGCAGGCTTAGATGGGACCCCCAAAATTCTTAGCTAGAGACTTTCCGCGACAATCAAAATATTTTTCAAATTTTTTGTTTAAAATCTTGTTTATGGTAGGGGCCCCTCTTTGGGGTGGCACCTTCAAGTGGGGGTATGGGGAATGGCTACTCCATACCTGTCTATAGCGGAAACAGACACTGATTGTTATTTTTGATTGTTAATTTGATTACAGTTTCATATTTTAAATTGTTACAAAATAAGGCCAATGTAAAGAACAGGGGCGGTACAGTATTATAAGCATACTCCTAAACCTCAGGTTAAGCTTAAGTCTAAGTCTAAGCCTAATCGTAAGAATGAGCATATTCCTAAGCCTAAGACTAAAGCCTAAGCCTAAGCCAAGCAAAAATTTAGTCAGTCCCATAGAAAAATGTTCCGCTCCTGATCTTTACATGGGCCCAAAATAATTACTTCGTCAATTTTTTACATAACTTTTAAAATTTGAAACATTACAATTTTCTGCCAGTATTGCTTAGTGTAAATTCGTAGCTCCACACTGCAAGAAATGGTTAGTCAAATTGACTTTGTCCGAAATAGGGTCGACGGGACTACACAGTCGGAGTCAAATTCGACTCCGCGTGAGTTTAACATGCGAATCTAGTGAGTCGAATTTGACTCTGGCCGAGTCAAATATGACTCAGCTTGTGTTGGCCTATAGAGCCTATTTCGGAGAGAGTCAATTTGACTCGCCGTTTTTTGCAATTGCAAGAATCACAGGGTTGTTGTAGTCATTGGTGGCAAGCACACTACATCCACCGGTGTAGCTTAGATTTTAAGTCCAACGGAAATAAACACGTGTAAAAAGTTTATTGCGACCGAGCGTAGTGAAACGAGAATAATTTTCACTTTGGCAATTTTTCTACAATTTGTAAAAGAGTTTTTTGAAACTTTCCAGAAATTTTGAAAAGACATATTCCCACATGTATACGTCTGTGGCTACATCGCATTAGGCTTAAAATTGTAACGTTACAAAAATTTTGAAGTTTGATATTAAACATTGCGATTGCAAAATTCATAAACACACCACTAAGCAATAAAAAATAAAATTTAAGCCCTTATTTACATGTGCAAGCTTTTGATGCGAGAACTTGCAGCTGTGAATTGCACGCGAAACTTGCATTTTTTCGTCAGTCAATGACAAAACGGCTGCAGTACATTCAGTGAACTTGCATGGTTATTCACACATGTGAACTAAATTCTTAGCCAGGATTTTTTAATAAATTATCTATAACTGTACATTTTTCAAACGGGATTTTGGACAAAGCTTGCAAGTGTAAGTTGCAACTGCGAGTTCTCGCCGCAAAAACTTGCACGTGCGAATAGGGTTTAAAAGTAGAAAGTTCACTTTTAATATATTGACGTTTAATATTATAAAACCTATACCTCAATTTAATAAAGGACTAGTTTAAATTATAACTTAATAATAATATATAGCCATATCAAGAAGCGCATGTAGAGGTCGGGGGGCGTGAGATCCCCTCCCATCAGAAACTGTTTTGTCATAAAACGGCAAAGCTTCCGTCATACAATTTCCCTTTAAGAAAATTGGCACATATATAACGTACAGTGAAATTTGCGACTCATAACGTTTGCCAGCCCGCCACCTGTCAGAAATTTCTAGCGGCTGCAATAAATGCAGTGAACTTGCATGGTTATTCACACATGTAAACTAAATTCCTAGCTATGATTTTTAAAACATGATTTTGGTCCAAGCTTGCAAGTGTAAGTGGCAGCAGCAAGTTCTCGCAGCAAAAACTTACACGTGTGAACATGCGTCTCATAACGTTTGCCAGAGCCCGCCGCCTATCAGAAATTTCTAAATCCTCTTCTATCTATTTCTATATCTGTATTAACATCTTTACAGAACCCTGCATATTTTCTTTTAATATCATTTAGCCTCGAATTTAGAACGTAAAATATAAGCTTCATAACACCAAACCCCAAATGTAACCCGAGTCAAATCATACAACGGTTCTTACTGGAGGTAAGCACAAAGGCAAGAAAACAAATATTTCCGAAAACTTTCTTTGAGTCGCATTTTCACAAAATGTCAATTTTGTATGCGTTTGTTTTTCTTTGTCAGGCAACACCGATCGAGGTTCGAATACATACCACCACTGAAAGAAAGCCCAGAGAAAATTTTTGACCTTCAATATTTGTGGTGTGAGTCAAATATTGCAGAGGAACCAAACGCCTACCCTTGTAGAGTGCTTTATCGTAGATGGGTTAAGCTGATTCTTTCAGTGTGACACATTTTTCTGAGGGTCACAAACTTTCAGCACCTTTGCGAAATGACTCAAAAAAATTTCAAGTTTCAGGAATGTTATACGTGTCGTTAGTATGGGAAAAAACCCCTGTGGGTCGAAGTCGGTGAATGACCACTAACAGAGTTTTATTTGTGTGTAGAGTAGAGTAAGAAATTGCCAAAAATAAAACGCTATTTTAAACACTTTTCGCATTGCAAACGCCATCATTCAAAACGGGTTTGCGTAGCCGCCAGAATCACGAGAATGAATCGTTCGAGTAGCAAAACGCCGTGAACTTAACGCTTAGCGCTCGTCAAAACGCTTATTAAACGTTAATGCGTTTTTTCAAAATGCAAAATACAGTTCGTATTTTTGGCACGACTCTTAAATTTATATTTCAATTTCAAATGAGACCTAATTTCAAGGTAAGATTCGAACACCAGTCTCGCGGCTGAGAAGCGTTTGCGATGACCACTGAGCTATAGGAGCTTGACGCTCGAGCCCGATGGGGGGCTTTCATGTTTTGTGGAGATTTTGCACTGCACATATATGCTAGAATTGTTCAACGCTGCTCACAGTGTCTGTATTGCTCGTATATTATTGTATTTAGCTGCTCATAGTATACTCTATGAGTGAGAGGGTTAAAGAGGGGCATAACGACTCTTCGATCAGTATACCGGAACCGGTATTAATATCTGTGTAAGCTATTGCTTTTAGGTTAGCTTAATCAATCATATGATGGGTTACAAATAAAGCGCTATTTTAAACGTTGTTCGCATATCGAATAGAATCGTTCAAAACGTGTTTTTGTATTAATCTGAGTGAG
Organism: Enoplolaimus lenunculus; assembly: GCA_030248215.1. Lineage (NCBI taxonomy): Eukaryota > Metazoa > Nematoda > Enoplea > Enoplida > Thoracostomopsidae > Enoplolaimus > Enoplolaimus lenunculus. Next base: position 116,966 of record JASANG010001695.1, read on the forward strand.
TAAACTATAAAACGAATCGGTTGTGGAGCAGAACGCTAAGAAAACCGTTTTGAGCGTTGGTCAAAATGCTCATTTTAGGTTAACTAAAAGTTTTTTTCAAAACCCTAAAACGGGATAGTAGTTTTGACACTATTCCTGGCGCATGTATGGAACAGGGCCGGAACATTTTCCTGCGGGGCTGTAATATAGTCGTCAGCTTATGCTTAGGCTAACTTCTTTGATTAGGCTTAGGCTTAGGCTTAGGCTTAGGAATAGGGTCATCCTTACGCTTACGCTCATTCATAGGCTTAGCCTTAGGCTTAGGAATACGCTGGTACTGCTGTTCCGGCCCTGTTCTATACATGGGCCCTAATATACTAAAGTTTTATGCAAGCTACAAGTGTTACGAATTCAACTGTAATTTGTTCAACATCGACGTATATTCTGAAAATCATTAAGTTTGCCGGATTGTCAGCAGGATGTGAACGAAATGTCGATTCCTGTGCAATTTCAAATTCATTTTTTCAGGTTTCGGTACGGCTGAGGTATATTAAATGCAATTTTTTAGTTTGCAAAAACGCCAGTTTAGAAAACATCCGACAGCTGCGCGAATGCTTTCAAATGTACCCAATCGAACGATTTGTTCATCAGTTTTATTATCGAATATATAACTCATTTTGCACCGACTGTAGTGACCCGAATAAGAGGGGGCTGATATTTATTTGGCCTCACCATAGGGTACCTCCTGTTATTCGGTTACGGACTGTTATTTATTTTTAACCCACGTTCCGCCACCCTTCGTTACTGATATATATCCGGTACTGCAACTATCCGTTGAATTAAACGTTTATTTGTCTTAGGGTCAATAGCTTAAGCGATAATGCAAGGTTATACTTAGGAATGTACCTTGAAAACATAAGTATGCTTTAAAGTTTCGAATTAAACTTTATTTAGCCGTGGAGTCATTTACGGACTACAATAAGTGATAATTGGCATTTATGAACTCTTCAAAATGAAACCACCTCTTATTCTCCTCCCTCTTATTCGCGTCGCTACAGTATTTTACATGAGAAAGCAAATTTTGTCTACGCGGTAGAAAAAATGGTTTTTATTGAATTAAACTTCAAGTTTACTACATTGCCGCTGTGCCGTAAAATGACAATATATAAGAACATTGGCCAATGTATAAAGCAGGGCCGGAACAGTAGTATAAGCATATCCCTAAGCCTAAGCCTAAGCCTAAGCGTAAGAATCAGCATATCTCTAAGCCTAAGCCTACTATAAATTGCAGTCTGACGTTTAAATTTTAGTGAAATTAATTATTTTAAACTTTTTGTTTTGGTCGCAGATGGTAAGCGTTCAAATATTGAGTACGTAGAAAAAGATTTTGGCACGAATTGAAAAAAATTGGTTTTATACCAACCTCGTCATATAAGTAAATATTAGGTTTAGGCTTTAAATTCTAATATTGGTTACATCTGATCAGAAATTGAATATATATATACAATTACTAACATTGAGCTCAATCGCCAACCAACCAAAAATCCTAAAATTTATCGTCAAGCATTTTGTCACAATTGGTGGCCAATGTAAAGAACAGGGGCGGAACAGAATTGTAAACATATTCCTAAGCCTAAGCCTAAGCCTAAGCGCAATGATGAGTTTATTCCTAAGCCTAAGCCTTAGCCTAAGCGCAAAAATTAGTTTACCTAAGCGAAAAGCCTAAGCGTAAGCGTAATAATGAGTTTATTCCTAAGCCATAGCCTAAGCCTAAGCCAAGCAAAATAAATAGTCTAAAGCTTAAGCTTACTTTATTGCAGTACAACAGAAAAACGTTCCGCCCCTGATCTTTACATGGGCCCAAACGGTAAACAGGCATCAAGTATTGGCATGTGCGGAGAGCGACCCGCAAAGTCAAAGTAAGGGTGGCTTAGGCTTACTTTATTGCAGTCCCACAGAGAAAAACGTTCCGCCCCTGATCTTTACATGGGCCCAAACGGTAAACAGGCATCAAGTATTGGCATGTGCGGAGAGCGACCCGCAAAGTCAAAGTAAGGGTGGCTTAGGCTTACTTTATTGCAGTCCCACAGAGAAAAACGTTCCGCCCCTGATCTTTACATGGGCCCAAACGGTAAACAGGCATCAAGTATTTGCATGTGCGGAGAGCGACCCGCAAAGTCAATGTAAGGGAACCCCCGTGATCAAAGAAATGTTGGATTTTTCCCAACGTTATACATTAAAATTGAAAAGTAAATGAAGAAAACTTCAAGAACGAAACGAGAGGGGGCACTCGTGCAATTAGTCTGAACTCGAATAAAATTAACGGAATTTTTAACTAGAATTTGTCGTCCGATTAGCATAACATTGCCCTAAGCATATTTAACCTAAACCTAACCCTAAAATATACTGATCGTCGACAAACGGTCGAGATCGGCAATATTTTGAATTACAAGTTGTCGGTCGACGAGTTGACGTACACTGCAAAAAATGGTGAGTGAACTTGACCGTAAAAGGTTAAAATTATATGGTTACTGCAAAAGTTTCTTCGTTTTGTAATTTGGTGATGGGAATCGTTGGGTACGACTGTGTGAGAAAGTTAGCCAATTTTTGGGGTATAAAGGTATGCCCGTAGCCAGCTCGCCTTGCTAGGGGGGGCTAAAAAAATTTTCATGAGGGCATTTAAGCGTTTTCAATGAGTTACAAGCCAGTTTGAAAACTTCCTAGGGGAGGGCAAAATTTATTCCAGGGGGGCTCAACCCCCCCCCGGCCCTCTCTTGGCTACGGGCCGGTATAAAAGGCACTAAGTACTTATGACGATGCATTTGCTAAACACACAATAAACTAACGACGAATACGGCGGATCCCAAATTTTCAAGTCACACAACAAGCGTTTGTGCACAACCTTTCAGAGATTTTCCAAAATTTCCAGCAACAAATGGGCCATTGGTTTTTGGAGCCGAAACACAAAATGCGCCTGGCGTGCTCTCGACGCCTAAACGAAAATTTATAGTCTAAGCTCAATATTACGAGTGTTTTGAGCGAGTAAACGCAATATGCTGCTAATTCTGTTGTCCGCTACCCATACTCGAATGCTGCCAGCGTCCCTAAATGCTGCCCCGACTACTAACACCTGCATAGAAAGATTAATTCAGTGACAGCTCGAGCGCATCTGTACCTTGGTATGCCGGAAATCTTGTAAACAAAAACCCGCGCGCGCCAATACTAATGCGCGCCCATTTCACTAGCTAAGACATTAATAGCTATAGTGAGTTTGGTGGCGGTAACATCCGAACGACCTTCGATTCATTCACTGGTGTGATTAATTCCGGATAGTTAGTAGCTAACGGTATGAAACTATCACAATGGTGCTGACAGAATGGGTGTCCGTTCCAAGGCCACTGAGGCATCTTGCCTTCACAGAATCCTGCAAGTAAATTGCAAATTTGGCTGGAAAGTAATTGTGTTCTGTTCAAAAATTTTTCTTCAACCACCTCAAATTGATAAGGTTCCGAAGACGCCCTTGTGTGGTTGTATAATAAGTAAAGGTTTGCGAATTGTGGTTCTCCCTAAGGGACATTAGATACAATTGGAACAAATACATTTTAGCCTGCGGTGTTTCGTTTTCCCAGCGTATCAAACAACAGCTTTGAGCTAATCTGGCATTTTAATGGATACTCATTTGACAAGGACGACGGCCGACTGTGTTTGAAGCTAAATGTAACCAGTTTTTTTATACATTAGAGCCCGTATTCTCAAATGCGTGTAGCACCTATCGCCAGTTGGTGATAGGTCGTGTAACTTGTCAACCAGAGCATGGTGAGTTACGAAATTCAGCACATTGTTCGCGTTTGATTTGCCACACTTCTGTACCAAATTACGACGTCTGCAATTGCAGATGTTCGTCTGTTTGAAAACCAATCGCTAACTGATGATAGGTGCTGCACGCATTTGAGAATATGGGCCTAGGTTACAGTATCTGTGTATAAAACCTGTAGAATAAAAGAAAGGTATATTATATCACGAGTGGATAATTGCTATTTAACAAAAGTGTGCAACTGGGCACATTCTGTATAGAAAAGAATGTACGCGGCATGCGTTGCGTTTTTGCCTTACTCCCCTTTATATTGAGGGCGGTACAACCGGTGCCAACCATGGTATTTTATGTATGCTGCGTCAAACATGCTCCCCTTATTGTTTAATTTAGGGGTATTTATATGATAGCGACCCCTGTCTAAACAAGGGGGGTCGGTCAAAAACGCCACGGGTGGTGGTATATTTTGTACCAAGCGGGACCCCAGGAATTACACACTCTTGTCATTACCCACTCTTGATCATACTAAGCATCATTACCAGGGTGTAACCGGATATTCGTACCTGTTTCCAGTAAAAATCGGTGTTCGTTTCTGTGATTATAAAAATACCAGAAATTATGGCCCATATTTTCAAATGTGTATAACAACTATCATCAGCTAGTAATAGGTTTATAAACTCACTAACCATTGCAGCTGTTGACCTCAAAGTTGCTGCAGGAGCAGTGCAAATCATGTGCGAAAGAAGTACTGAATTTTTACCATCAGCATTCACTGGTTGGAAAGTTATAAGACCTATCACCAACTGGCGATAGGTGCTACACACATTTGACAATATGGACCTATATTTTAATGATCATAGTTTAGTTGTAGATCGCTTATAAATAAATAAATCATTCAATTTTCTAATAAAATTCTTAAAGTATTTCAACATTTCAAACATTTAAGGCGCATACGCTATTCGTTATTTTATTCCCAAGCCTAAGCCTAAGCCTAAGCAAAAAATTAGTCTAAAGCTTAAACTGACTCTATTATAGCCTCTCCGGAAAACGATCCGGCCCTGTTCTATACATGGGTCCAAACTTGTAAAACGAAAATTTAGTTATCGAAAATCTTGACCAATATTTAGTACAGGGGCTTCCGATTTTCCAAGGTAGAAAATTTATAGCCAGAAGCGCAGTCAGGCACTTATGTGTTAAGCCTATGAGTTGCGCTGGCGTGATTGAGGAAATCAAAGCGTAGGATCTGTTTGGAAGCAAGAAAACTGAAACATCCAAATGAATAACCTTTGTTTTGATCCTGTAAGGACGGTCAGGTTTGGTTGGTTTGTCTGTGACATTATATATATGGGGATCTGCCGTTCTGCTCAAAAAACGGGAAAAGTGGAAGATTCCAAGAATGTTTTCTCTTGGCCAGGTAGGGAAAATTAAAAGGTTTCCAAGCGACCAACCTTATTTGAAAAACAGAAAACGTGGAAAATGCAAAAGCTTACACCTTCACCGGTTTGGTGGGAAAAATCTGATGTGTGGAATTGTGTTTCGAACCAGCGTTTCAAGCAAGAATACCTGAGATGCCCTCCTGACCATAAATTTTCTGTCTTGACAAATTGGGCGCAATGTACCATGCGGGTGACGGACGGTGCCGTAACGGGAGGGGGACGGCGCCGGACGGTACCGTGAGGGTGACAGACGGTGCCGTAACGGGAGGGGGACGGCGCCGGACGGTACCGTGCGGGTGACAGACGGTGCCGTAACGGGAGGGGGACGGCGCCGGACGGTACCGTGCGGGTGACGGACGGTGCCGAACGGCGCCACAAATCAAAAAAGTATAGCAACCGTTTTCCATAATAATTTGTGCAGTTTATTAAACATTTTAAACTCTAATCTTTCATGCATTTGTACAGCAGAGGCCACACAACCTTTTGCTATTAACTAGAAAACCTTTTGACAGATCAGGCGACAATCCTAACTCAATTGATCAATTTTAAATTCAGACTTGACTTCGATAAGAAAACACAACCAGCTTAGGTATAAACTTTGTAAAGCATGCGTCGATATCGAAAAAACTCAGATCGTGCCTAAACTGACACACACAGCCTACAATACACATGAATTTTAAACGATATTTAATAAATCTATGACGTGTATCGGTTAAAATTTGACGAGAATAGATTGTTATAATTACAATAATCACATAGCTAGTTTTTTGGCGCGCAAAATGCTTAAATTTTTTATGAGTAAATTTAGTCCAGATTTTGATGGTTGTAGGTCGATACGTAGACTGCTTATAAAAGTTTAGTCTGACATTTATAGTGACAAGAAACGTTTGTCGTTTAATACTACACGTATGCATTATTTCAGTCGGAGTAGGCATGATTTTGGCTTGTTACGAAAGTCGCACCGAACCGGCATACATAAGTGTTTAATTTACACTTTGGGTTGAGTATTTTGACATCGAAAAGCTAACATTTTATCATTAACAGAACGTCAAAATCATTGGCTGGGGTCGTACACCGACTCGTACCCTTCTGACTCGGCTCCTAGCGTTTAAAGGTACGTCGAAAAACACAAAGTGAACGATATTTAATAGATATTTAAGCTTTAATCGAGTGTTTCACACAAAATTATACCTTCTCCTATGGTTTACGACGTATTCTAAACCAATCATAAAAGTCATCAATCAAAAGTTTTTTCATTCGGTGTATTAGATTGCATATGCAAGTTTACGCAAACCCTACGGGTGAAATGGTGAAATGTACGCAGCTAATATCATGAACTTTATATTAAAAAGGTCAATATTACATAGCTAGTTATATATACATACATGTATAAGCATATATATAATATATTTTATATGTAGGCTTAGGCTTAGGCTTATATATGTATATAATTTTTAACAGAATGGTAGGTTTGTGGACAAAAATTAATCAGTACGATACGTATTACTGTGCACAAACTATCAACGGTATGTGTAAAATAATGTTTGTAACCCTTAACCAGTTGTCCGATTGGTCTGTAATCAACCAGAAAAAAATTAAATAATTTAGCGATATTTCTTTAGTTTTCGTTCGATTGCCTTAAATGTTGCCTAATTTTTGGTTACAACAAAAATTCAAAATGGCAAACTACAGTATCATTTATTTCATAAGTTAACCATCCACGATGCAGTAATAATTGGCAGTCAATCTTTAAAATAACATTGCAAGTTGAAAAACATTGTTACTAAAATAACACCTCTGGTATTAACTTTATTTTTTGACCAAAAACAGAGATACATTTTTGGGCCCGATGTAGGTATAGAACAGGGCCGGATCGTTTACCGGAGGGGCTATAATAGAGTCATTTAAGCTGTAGACTAATTGTTTTGCTTAGGCTTAGGCTTAGGTTTAGGTTTAGGCTTAGGCTTAGGCTTAGGCTTAGGAATAGGCTCATCCATACGCTTAGGCGTAGTGCTTGGGCTTAGGCTTAGGCTGAGGAATATGCTTATACTACTGTTCCGGCCCTGTTCTATACATGGGCCCATACTTGTGCGTTTATTTAAGATTTCGTGACCAAAATACTGTTTGCGTGAGCGAGCGATACCTCGAATTATTTGAAGTTTCAGGTAAAAATTGATTGAAACATGTAAAACAAAACTTGTTTTTCTACCGGTTGAAAATCAGTTTTTCAGTCTAAAATATTGTTTCAGGTACGGGCGTCTGTGCCGAGGGGACTGGGAAGTCACTGCCCCTCCCCCCACACACACTTTTTGAGTATGAATCCTGGTAATCGTTTTTGACCCCTGTTTTTTGAAAGACAAAAAACTTGACGGTCTTAATACCCAAAAACGTCTGACAAGCTTATTACCCGATAAAAATTGGATTAATGCTAAAACTTACCTGGTAAGTTTCTGTCAAGATAAAGTCAAAATTTTAGCAAAATGCAGACACTGGTTTCGCATATTTTAGTTTTCTGATGCTTTAATCATGTCTAATAGTATTGTATGGGTTCGCGTTAACAAATTGTGGCTTGGTCAACCATCGCTTCTTGGAGAGGGTGAACATGTCGTAATTTATAAATTGACCCCCACTCGCTTTTGAGAACAGATTGGCTCCCAGAAAAGAAATTTGTTTTTCTGCCTGTTGAAAATAGTTTTTCAATCTGAAGTATAAGCTAATCTGTATCGGTGCTTTTAAATATGTATTTATTTGAGTCATTTTATAAAAATACGACTTTTTGAGTACAGTGTTGTTGTTTTGCGATTGGTTAATATTACAGTGACGTGTCAAAAAATTTGAATTGGTGAGTTGACCCATGTATAAGAACAGGGCCGGATCGTTTTCCGGAGGAGCTATAATAGAGTCAGTTTAAGCTTTAGACTATTTTTTTGCTTAGGCTTAGGCTTTTAGGCGTAGGCTTAGGCTTAGACGTAGGCTTAGGCTTCGGAATATGCTTATACTACAGTTCCGGCCCTGTTCTATACATGGGCCGGTGAGTTCTGCCATCATCTAGTAAACCTACTGCAGTGTAAAGTTTTAAAATGGAATCGGCATTCGCTACACGATACCGCAATGAAACGGTATCCATTATTCGGCAGGACTGAACAACGTCTCAAAAGAAGGGCTACGGGATTACAGCAAATCAAATGTGAAAAATGTACGCAATTTTGAGCGTCAGCATTCACTGGTTCGTAAGTTACCAGGCCTATGACAAAACTGGTGATAAGTGCTACACACATTTGAGAATACGGGCCTATGTTGTTGTTATATTTCGTCTTGTTTTGCAATATGAACAGCGATTGGTTTTACAAAGTGGCTTGCATGGAAAATCAATCATTGCCCCAGCAGTATTTACGACCGACCTTTGAAATGTCATCGTTTCAAGCGACCTTGTGTAAAAAATGATATAGATAACTCGGCCCATGCTACTTTAAGGCGCGTCCAGGTTTCTGGTGAGGCTATAAAAGAGTAGGTTTAGATTCTAGATTACGTTTTTTTGCTTAGGCTTACGTTTAGGCTTAGGAACACATTTTTGCAACGTTTAGGCTTAGGCTTAGGCTTATAGGAACACGCATAATGTACTGTTACGCCCCTTAAAGTAGCATTGGCCGATAACTCTATAACAGTCGTTCATTTTTCAAACCAAAACCAGCTGAATTTTTATTGTTCCGCCAATTTATGGTTTGGTTTGAGGTTACGGAAAACCCACTATGAATAACGTTAATCGAGCAACAATCGGTGTAAAAGAGTAATGTGTGCCATTAAAATAGATATTAGGCAAAAAAAGGTTTTTTTGGGGAGAGCTTGAACTTCTAGAAAGAGGTATTATGTTGTGGCAGGATATAAATCACTAATGTGACTTAAAATAGCTGTCCGCCAGAAGCCAGAACGAAGTTTTACGAATCTGGTTTGCCTACTGCAACAACAACATGTAACAGCTTTGAAAACTGGCTTAGGTTGGTAGGCAAAAAATGATTTTTACAGTGCCAGTTTTGAAAGTTGGTTTAACATTTTACCATGCTGGTATATATCTGCAAGGGTGTCGATTCGTTGCGGAAAATATTTGACAGTACAGGACCGTAGCCAGTTCACCTTGGTATATTTTTTGCAAATTTAATTGTGCAATAAAAGTGTTTCGATAAAAATATTACCGTAAACAGTATTGCATTGGTGCAAAAATGGTCAAAAAGTTTAGTATTTAAATCCTCCAATCGAATGGCGAAGTTCAAAATTTTTGACCAAACTCCACTGTTGCCATTCAAATCCATCTGAACTGTACCTGTTTAACAGATGCTACTGCAGATTAATCCAAACTCTTTCGTATCACATTTCGAAAAATATTTTGCCGTTTTTTTCAAAACTTAACGTTTTTACTTGCGTTTTGTAAAAATTGCAAAGCAAAAAAAACTATTTTTAACTTTTAGCATTTTAAGTAAAAAAATTACTCAAATTTCGACAAATGTTCTAAACTATCGAATAGGAGGTAATGACAAAACGAAGACGTGTTTCTTCCAGGCACAATAGAAAACTTTCGGTTGTGAAATAATTGAAAACTCAACAGCTCAAGGTACACTTTAATAACATTGTTATGATTACAAAAGCCATCCAACTACCGTTCAACTTTGTATAGTTTGTATTTATATATATGTATATAGTATATATATAACCACAAATATGTCGAGTATGCCCGTAGCCAGAGAAACCATGTTTCCCATCCTCCGATAGAAGAGTTTTGCCCCTTGCAAAAGTGTTATTTTCACTTTTAGGCAACGTAAATCCCTGTATCCGCCCACCTGCGGGCCCTTAACCCGAGGGGGGGCAGGGGGGCTCACCTTCCCCTGAAAAATTTTTGGTCCCTTAGAAAATTTTCAATCTCGTTTGTAAGTCATTGAAACCCCTTATGCCCTTCCTGAAAATTTTTGTCCCCACCCTAGCAAGGTGAGCTGGCTACACCCTGCGTACCTGAGAACATTTTAGCGTGTGCCTCTAACATATTTAGCTTCAAACACAAGGCTTGGCTCGCAGTTCTTTAAAAGTTTATTATTAACTTCAACGCGCAGATAAAAATTGAATTCCCAAACTGTGCGTTTCTTTTTCAATTTACAATAACTGAGCGTATGTGTGATTGCGTTCCAATTCACTGTGAAAATTAATAGAAAATTGCCAAAAAAACCTGCAAAAAAGAATTTATTTAATAAGAATTTTGGAAAAATAATTGAACAACGAAGCACCACGACCTGATTGCGAATATCAGGACTGGTTCTATGATGTTTAGGCAAAACGTTTAACCAAAACAGATGAACTTCTATAGAGTTGGGGTAGTTTTTGAGAAAATAGTATAAGGGCGGTTGCTATTCCTGAACCTTTGTGTAAGTTTGAAAGTAATAATTTTGTTTTATTTTAAGCATCGTTCGCTGCTGATGCCCTTTTATGCTGGAAACAAAATACCAATCACCATTTTAGCTCCTGGGTCAACCTTCTTAAAATTATTTGGCCAATGATTACTTTAAGGGGCGTAACATTAGATTAAGCGTGTTTCTAAGCCTAAGCCAAAACCTAAGCGTTACAAAAATAGTTTTCTAAACCTAAGCCTAAGCCTAAGCAATAAAAATGTAACTCTAAAGTCTAAATCTCTCTTTTGTGAACCTGCCAGAAACCTGGATGCCCCTTAAAGTAACATGGGCCAATTATTTTATAAAACAAGTACAGGTGGAGGTACGGATGAGCCCCCTTGGAATTTAATGAAAAAGCAAGTTTTATAGAGTTTGACGCAGAGTGTTCAGCGGTATCATTTTTCGGGCTGCAAGGCAACCGGTTTAGAAGCTATGGCCATTTAAATTTTAACTTTTTAGTACACAAGACATGTACAACCGTGTAAAATTGTTCAATGAATAAACCTGGTAAAGCTTATACTTTACGAACATGTCAATGATACATACTCCCGCTTCAAATATATACGTGTTAGCACTACAATTTTCAGGGCCGAACTCTGCCACTTGATGCTGGCGATATAATCAATTAACGCTTTTTAATCTATATATTAAAAGCTGGAACGCCCCGCATAAGTATTTTGGGCAAAATTCCAGCGTTACTTTGTTTACATTAATTTCTTAAATAAATATACTGATTGTTCTATGTATTTGCAATGAAATTTTTATGCTTTTGCTAACTTTTGCGCATTGCGCAAAGCTGCAGACTAGTATCTATTAATATTTAACATTAATCTAAGTTATGGTGCATACAGTGGAACTGGAGCTGAACTTTTGGAGCCAATACGCTGATGAAACCATATAGGCTTCGCTACGTTTAGCAAAGATTTTATTTGAACTGTTGACAAAAATTTGTTCTTAGGTTTAAGATTACACCAAAACCTGACTAAAAATATTACTTTCAGAGAAATACGATAAAATTCCACTATTAAAATTGTCCAAAGCCAGAACTGGATGTCGTAGCATCGTAATTACACAGACTACAGCCTGTTTACAGCGCGAAGCCTAACTGTTTTTGGAAACTTCACTGTATGTAAACAAATTTAATTACTAAACGCGCGCCATGTTCGGGATATTTTTGACGGAAGCAATCAGGTGAGCCCCGGGGTTAGTGCTTTAAACTGCGCAGCCTTAAAGTGGATTCAAATTAAAATTAGGGGTGTTTAGATTGGTACCACCAAAGAATAGGAGAGATATATAGTCATTCGTACATTCGAAGATGGTTTGATAAATGGATAATTTTTTTGCTTGATACTTAATACTATGGACCCCGATTGGAGATTTTAAGGGTTGTCAGTGGTCAAGTTGGGGCGAGATGGTAAGAAGTAAGTATGATAAATTTAGTAGTTTGTTTTATGTATTATGCTATCTCGGAAAAATAGCGGAGCAAAAAAGGGCAAAAAAAGAAAAAAAAAAAAAAAGGGCTAGGGGAAGGGGGAGATAGTCTCTTTTTTTCATGGGGAGTCTTATAGTTACAGTTAGTCCGTGAATGCTACAGGAAAAAAATTTAAAATTTTTTATTTATTATTATTATTGTTCCCCTATTTAGAAGGGAAATTAATAAAAAAAAAAAAAAAAAAAAAAAAAAAAAAAAAAAAAAAAAAAAAAAAAAATTAAAATGAAAATAATCATTTTCTGACATTATACAGTTGCATCTAGATAAGGTTGTTAACCTAAAAAAAAACAAAAAATAAAAAATATTCTAATTAAGGACCCGGGTCCTAGGAATGCGTATGTGAAATAAAAATTAGGTTCTTGTTAAAAAAGAAAAATAATTAAATAATATTAAAATATATATATAATCGTTTATAAGAAAAAAAAAAAAAAGAAAAAAAAAAAAAAATTGAACTATTTAATGTCATCAACCGCTTTCTGGTAAGTATTTGTAATTTTTCAATATGCGGGTTCGATAGACGAAATGACTCGGTTGTTTATTTTTTCTCACCCTATAAAGAAAAATTAAGCAATATGAATTTTGTAAAATGTTTTTACGCCATTTAGATAAATAAAATATCTTTTAATTTGTTTTCTCCGAGCAGGAGACCCAAAAAAAAAATTAAAAAAATAAAGTGATATTTTCACTTTTACCTTCTAGCTGGGCTCACGCACTGTGCGTACATCCCGGCTCCCCCATATTGGGGGCGCCACAGAAGAGCAAATAGAAAATAAAAAAAAAATTAAAAAAATTTGGGGTGGCATTTTGCTGTATGGCCAATGAAGTCCCTAGGTCTGCGGGCTTGTCTGTTAATCGTGTTAGTTTAAACAGGAAAAGAGAGATGCAATATATAAAAATAAAAAAACCCGGTATTATTAAATCAATTTGTATTTGAGGTTTTGTTGGTTGGGGTCACCTCATCCGCGAAAGGACAAAAAAAATTAAAAAATAATAAGAATTATCATTTTCTCATCAGGTATATTTTTAGTTTATGAGGAACCACTATTTTTATATGAAAATATATATATTTTTAGTAAAAATATAATAAATTTTTTTTAATAAAAAGTTTAAAATTTTTAGAAAAAATTGAAGGAGCCTGCAATTTGCAGATTCAAAAAATTTTTAAAGCTGTTTTACATTTGTAATCTAATTGACGTTATGCTAAAATGTCGTTTGACTTTTCATATCATTTTTCGCTCACAAAGGTTCTATATTGCTGTAATATATTGGGGTTTCCCGAGATACTTCCTCATCTGTTATACCTGTAAACGGTAAAAAGTAAACAACCGAACTCATGGGCTACCGGAACCGCATATTGAAATTTTTACCGGAACGGGATATTAACCGGATATAGCATGTAATGAGCACTGTCGAAAGTAACTCAGTCGCACCAAAAGTATATGTTTACTGAATTATTAATATTGTTAGCTTGGATTTTTCATTCTATTACACCTGCACTCTCCTGGGTTTCCTAAACAATTTTTTGTATGTCGATATTATAGATATATATAAATATATTTATATATATTTATATATACATATATGTATATATATGTATATATATATGAATATATATGAATATATTATATATGCGATTTGGTATATATAGTTTAAGTTTGTTATTTCAAATGCATATTATGCTTTAGCCTTTCTGTTCAACCGAAGGCAGAACTAACAAATTAGTGTTGAAAAGTATTTTTTCACATTCAGCTTATAAACCACATTCTCTTAAGTCTCACCGGAAACTAAACTGCTATTTGTACCTGCCTGGTTCGTTGTTTAAACCATTAATACCGTTACGTTTTGTATTTAGGGTTAAAAACCTTATCTAAACAGTTTTAGCGAGTTAATAGATAGTTCCAACTGTATAGTAATTTGTTATGAAAACTAGAATAGCTAATGGTGTTCCGGCCCTGGGAAAAATTTTACCAACCCTTCCCCTTCGAAAATTTTCCAACTTAAGCTTGTAAAGTCAACGAAGATCCTTGTATGCCCTTTCTGCTAAAATTTGTAGGTCTCTTTTGCAAGGTGAGCTGGTTACAGGGGAATTTCAACTGATGTTTTTTCGGCGCAATTGCAACGAAGTTAAAGATTGAAATTTGGTTATTTAGTAAATTTTTGTTTTAACACAAGATGTGGGAGTTCCTTCGGGCTCGAATGTCAACCTCTTGTAGCTGAGTGGTGACGGCAAACGGTAAGGTTGGAATTAGGTTACAGATGAAATAAAAATATTCGTGTGAGAAAGTGTTAGTTAATCTTAAATGCAAATTGTTTTACCTGTTTATATACACTGTTTAACAGCCAATTTCTCAGCTGGTTACCTACAGCGTGTGCGCCTGTGAAAGATGCTATTTGTCGGCTACAGGTGCGTAGCCAGCTGAACTTGCTAGGGGGGGCTAAAAACATTTTCAGGATGGGCATACAAGGGTTTTCGTGTATGATAATATTGTAGAAAAAATCCTTCCAGACGGTGAGGACTGAGTCTCCCCTACGCCTGCATTCGCTACGGGCCCGGCCTGATAGGTACAATTTCATCTAGGTGCATGCTGTATACAGTGCTCAGAGCGCTTCTGAAATTATCGACAACCTGGCTTCAGCACGGGATATGGTGGTAACTACTCAGAAAGACTCGCAATAACTATTTTCCACGAGCAGTTAAGCGATGATGGACATAAAACCTACAAACTGACGTAAATGTTTATCATTACTGTACAATTTGTTCTCTGTTTCGCGAATTCTCGCGAGAATTCACCGCCCGAACGCCGCAATCGTGACCATCTCGACGAACCTTTGAAATGCTCTCGCGAGAATCCAGGGGGGGGTCACATTGAGTGCTCATGGAACCCCGATTGAAGTATCAAGCAAAAAAATTATGCCAGTTATAAAATCGAAACCGTCTTTCGAGATGGTACGGAATAAGTCGTGCGTATATATCTGTCGCGTATTCTTCGTGGGTGGTACCAATCTGAACAGCCCCCTAAATTTTAAACTGGATCCAGCGGTTGAAATGGGTCCTCACGTTTAAGGCTGGCGCAGTTTAAAGCACTAACCCGGGGCTGACCTGGTTGGTTCCGGTCGAAAAATATCCAAACATGGCGCGTTTAGTAATTAAATTTGTTTACATACGGTGAAGTTTCAATAACAGTTAGGCTTCGCGCTGTAAACACGGCTGTAGTCGTGTGTTATACGATGTACGACATCCGGTTCTGGCTTTGCGACAATTTTAATAGTGGAATTTTTCGTATTTCTCTGAAAGTAATATTTTTAGTCAGGTTTTGTTGTAACCTTAATCCTAAGAACAAATTTTTGTCAACAGTTCAATTAGATCTTTGCTAAACGTAGCGAAGCCTATATGGTTTCATCAGCGTAATTGGCTCCAAAAAGTTTTGCCAGGCTCCGGTTCCGCTGTATGCACCATGACTTAGATTAATGTTAAATATTAATAGATACTAGTCTGCCAGCTTTGCGCAATGCGCAAAAGTTAGCGAAAGCATAAAAATTTCATTGCAAATTTTCTTTACATAGAACAATCCGTGTATTTCTTAAGAAATTAATGTAAACAAAGTAACGCTGGAATTTTGCCCAAAATACTTATGCGGGGCGTTCCAGCTTTAATATATAGATTAAAAAGCGTTAATTGATTATATCGCCAGCATCAAGTGGCAGAGTTCGGCCCTGAAAATTGTAGTGCTAACACGTATATATTTGAAGCGGGAGTATGTATCATTGACATGTTCGTAAAGTATAAGCTTTACCAGGTTTATTCATTGAACAATTTTACACGGTTGTACATGTCTTGTGTACTAAAAAGTTAAAATTTAAATGGCCATAGCTGCTAAACCGGTTGCCCTGCAGCCCGAAAAATGATACCGCTGAACACTCTGCGTCAAACTCTATAAAACTTGCTTTTTCATTAAATTCCAAGGGGGCTCATATTCCGTACCTCCACCTGTACTTGTTTTATAAAATAATTGGCCCATGTTACTTTAAGGGGCGTCCAGGTTTCTGGCAGGTTCACAAAAGAGAGATTTAGACTTTAGATTACATTTTTATTGCTTAGGCTTAGGCTTAGGTTTAGGAACTCATTTTTGTAACGCTTAGGCTTAGGCTTAGGCTTAGAAACACGCTTAATCTAATGTTACGCCCCTTAGAGTAACATTGGCCAAATAATTTTAAGAAGTTTGACCCAGGAGCTAAAATGGTGATTGGTATTTTGTTTCCAGCATAAAAGAGCATCAGCAGCGAACGATGCTTAAAATAAAACAAAATTATTACTTTCAAACTTACACAAAGGTTCAGGAATAGCAACCGCCCTTATACTATTTTCTCAAAAACTACCCAATTCTATAGAAGTTCATCTGTTTTGGTCAAAAACGTTTTGCCTAAACATCATAAACCAGTCCTGATATTCGCGATCAGGTCGTGGTGCTTCGTTGTTCAATTATTTCCAAAATTCTTATTAAATAAATTCTTTTCCAGGTTTTTTTGGCAATTTTCTATTAATTTTCACAGTGAATTGGAACGCAATCACACACACGCTGAGTTATGTGTAAATTGAAAAAGAAACGCACAGTTTGGGAATTCAATTTTTATCTGCGCGTTGAAATTAATAATAAACTTTTGAAGAACTGCGAGCCAAGCCTTGTGTTTGAAGCTAAATATGTTAGAGGCACACGCTAAAATATTCTCAGGTACGCAGGGTCGTAGCCAGCTCACCTTGCTAGGGTGGGGACAAAAATTTTCAGGAAGGGCATTCAAGGGGTTTCAATGACTTACAAACAAGATTGAAAATTTTCTAGGGGACCAAAATTTTTTCAGGGGGAGGTGAGCCCCCCTGCCCCCCCTTGGGTTAAGGGCCCGCAGGTGGGCGGAATACAGGGATTTTACGTTGCCTAAAAGTGAAATTAACAGTTTTGCAAGGGGCAAAACTCTTCTATCGGAGGATGGGAAACGTGGTTTCCCCTCTGGCTACGGGCATACTGCGACATATTTGTGGTTATATATATATACATATATACATATATACATATATACATATATACATATATACATATATACATATATACATATATACATATATAAATACAAACTATACAAAGTTGAACGGTAGTTGGATGGCTTTTGTAATCATGAGACGATGTTATTAAAGTGTACCTTGAGCTGTTGAGTTTTCAATTATTTCACAACCGAAAGTTTTCTATTGTGCCTGGAAGAAACACGTCTTCGTTTTGTCATTACCTCCTATTCGATAGTTTAGAACATTTGTCGAAATTTGAGTAATTTTTTTACTTAAAATGCTAAAAGTTAAAAATAGTTTTTTTTGCTTTGCAATTTTTACAAAACGCAAGTAAAAACGTTAAGTTTTGAAAAAAACGGCAAAATATTTTTCGAAATGTGATACGAAAGAGTTTGGATTAATCTGCAGTAGCATCTGTTAAACAGGTACAGTTCAGATGGATTTGAATGGCAATAGTGGAGTTTGGTCAAAAATTTTGAACTTCGCCATTCGATTGGAGGATTAAATACTAAACTTTTTGACCATTTTTGCACCAATGCAATACTGTTTACGGTAATATTTTTATCGAAACACTTTTATTGCACAATTAAATTTGCAAAAAATATACCAAGGTGAACTGGCTACGGTCCTGTACTGTCAAATATTTTCCGCAACGAATCGACACCCTTGCAGATATATACCAGCATGGTAAAATGTTAAACCAACTTTCAAAACTGGCACTGTAAAAATCATTTTTTGCCTACCAACCTAAGCCAGTTTTCAAAGCTGTTACATGTTGTTGTTGCAGTAGGCAAACCAGATTCGTAAAACTTCGTTCTGGCTTCTGGCGGACAGCTATTTTAAGTCACATTAGTGATTTATATCCTGCCACAACATAATACCTCTTTCTAGAAGTTCAAGCTCTCCCCAAAAAAACCTTTTTTTGCCTAATATCTATTTTAATGGCACACATTACTCTTTTACACCGATTGTTGCTCGATTAACGTTATTCATAGTGGGTTTTCCGTAACCTCAAACCAAACCATAAATTGGCGGAACAATAAAAATTCAGCTGGTTTTGGTTTGAAAAATGAACGACTGTTATAGAGTTATCGGCCAATGCTACTTTAAGGGGCGTAACAGTACATTATGCGTGTTCCTATAAGCCTAAGCCTAAGCCTAAACGTTGCAAAAATGTGTTCCTAAGCCTAAATGTAAGCCTAAGCAAAAAAACGTAATTTATAGACTCACCAGAAACCTGGACGCGCCTTAAAGTAGCATGGGCCGAGTTATCTATATCATTTTTTACACAAGGTCGCTTGAAACGATGACATTTCAAAGGTCGGTCGTAAATACTGCTGGGGCAATGATTGATTTTCCATGCAAGCCACTTTGTAAAACCAATCGCTGTTCATATTGCAAAACAAGACGAAATATAACAACAACATAGGCCCGTATTCTCAAATGTGTGTAGCACTTATCACCAGTTTTGTGATAGGCCTGGTAACTTACGAACCAGTGAATGCTGACGCTCAAAATTGCGTACATTTTTCACATTTGATTTGCTGTAATCCCGTAGCCCTTCTTTTGAGACGGTGTTCAGTCCTGCCGAATAATGGATACCGTTTCATTGCGGTATCGTGTAGCGAATGCCGATTCCATTTTAAAACTTTACACTGCAGTAGGTTTACTAGATGATGGCAGAACTCACCGGCCCATGTATAGAACAGGGCCGGAACTGTAGTATAAGCATATTCCGAAGCCTAAGCCTACGTCTAAGCCTAAGCGTACGCCTAAAAGCCTAAGCCTAAGCAAAAAAATAGTCTAAAGCTTAAACTGACTCTATTATAGCTCCTCCGGAAAACGATCCGGCCCTGTTCTTATACATGGGTCAACTCACCAATTCAAATTTTTTGACACGTCACTGTAATATTAACCAATCGCAAAACAACAACACTGTACTCAAAAAGTCGTATTTTTATAAAATGACTCAAATAAATACATATTTAAAAGCACCGATACAGATTAGCTTATACTTCAGATTGAAAAACTATTTTCAACAGGCAGAAAAACAAGTTTCTTTTCTGGGAGCCAATCTGTTCTCAAAAGCGAGTGGGGGGTCAATTTATAAATTACGACATGTTCACCCTCTCCAAGAAGCGATGGTTGACCAAGCCACAATTTGTTAACGCGAACCCATACAATACTATTAGACATATGATTAAAGCATCAGAAAACTAAAATATGCGAAACCAGTGTCTGCATTTTGCTAAAATTTTGACTTTATCTTGACAGAAACTTACCAGGTAAGTTTTAGCATTAATCCAATTTTTATCGGGTAATAAGCTTGTCAGACGTTTTTGGGTATTATTAAGACCGTCAAGTTTTTTGTCTTTCAAAAACCAGGGGTCAAAAACGATTACCAGGATTCATACTCAAAAAGTGTGTGTGGGGGGAGGGGCAGTGACTTCCCAGTCCCCTCGGCACAGACGCCCGTACCTGAAACAATATTTTAGACTGAAAAACTGATTTTCAACCGGTAGAAAAACAAGTTTTGTTTTACATGTTTCAATCAATTTTTACCTGAAACTTCAAATAATTCGAGGTATCGCTCGCTCACGCAAACAGTATTTTGGTCACGAAATCTTAAATAAACGCACAAGTATGGGCCCATGTATAGAACAGGGCCGGAACAGTAGTATAAGCATATTCCTCAGCCTAAGCCTAAGCCTAAGCACTACGCCTAAGCGTATGGATGAGCCTATTCCTAAGCCTAAGCCTAAGCCTAAGCCTAAACCTAAACCTAAGCCTAAGCCTAAGCAAAACAATTAGTCTACAGCTTAAATGACTCTATTATAGCCCCTCCGGTAAACGATCCGGCCCTGTTCTATACCTACATGGGCCCAAAAATGTATCTCTGTTTTTGGTCAAAAAATAAAGTTAATACCAGAGGTGTTATTTTAGTAACAATGTTCAACTTGTGCAATATTTAAAATTGACTGCAATTATACTGCATCGTTGTGCAATTTTAGTTTTGGTTTATTAAACGCAAGGGTTCCTATGGGACCATCATCGTTAACGACCCCCAAACCTTTTGGTTTGCGAGCGCCTGCGCCCAAGGCTAAAGTTGTCTGACGAATTTGAGTGCAAAGTATGCGAGTCCGATGTTGCTCGCTTTGCTCGCGATATTTTTTCAACTGGAACAGCTCAGTCACCTTCAACATCGCTCTATAGAATTCAAAATGAACGTATTTTAAATCTATAGGACTCAACTGAAATGGTATGTTGGATCTCTTTTGCCAGGGGCTCGCTCTGTGCAAGCCCAAAAATTAATGTTACTCACTAAAAGCCTAAACTTAATTTATAGCTTAACTAAACTTGAATATTAGTTTAAGTGAAACTTTAATGACTGGACGGTCTAACGAAACTAGAATTGTTTGTTTGACTAACATATTTTTAAATTTAACACGAGTTTAAGTTAAACTTATTGTTAATTTAAGTATCAAATGCCGTCCAGAAATTATGTGTATCTATGAATGCATTAAAGTTTAGCTTAAACTAAAAAAATATGTAACATTTTAAATGAGTTTAAGCGTAAACCTGCCAGTTAGTTTAGTTATATTATCTAAAAAGTTAGTTTAATGCTGCGAGATTAATTAAGTTAGTTTAAGGTTTCAGAGAGTACCCAGTGTATATACGTTTGTAAAAGGCAGTATAGGTCTGTATTCATTAAATTAAACACGCTAACTTGAAATAGACACTGGCGCATGGGAGGCATGTGTTTCGCCCTGCAATAGGGACCAAATACAAAATTTTAAATTAAGATTTAGTACTACACTGTACATTTCAGTGAGTTAATTTTAACTCAGAATACGTTGAATCACTACAGTCTGAGCAGAACTCAGAATTTTAAGTTGAGTCAATGCATTCTGAGTTAATTAATTAACTCACACACTGTCAACTCAACTCAGAGTGACAATCAACTAGACTCAGAGTGAGCTAACGTTTAATGATATTGATTAAGAAATAACCAACTCGCTAAGTGAACTGATTAATCAACTCAATGGAATTTACAGTGTAAAATTGTGGTTTCTTCCACGTTCGCTTTGCTCCTATTTCACATTACATTGAGTGTAGCATCGGTTAGAAATTTTTGGATCCGACACGGAATATTAATAATTAAAAAGTTGTCGACAATAGTTGTCAAAATCAGGTGGAAAAACTACATTTAGCTTGTAAAAGATTTCATATCTTTTATTCATTAACAGCTTTAGCACACCTTCTTTGAGTGTTTTGGAAACAAATATCCGATTTTTGAAAACGGTGAGGATAACTGGAAACTCACACATTGTGCAGCCTTTGCAACACGTATTTGTAGACTATAATGTAAACCAGGTTTATTCGATTGTAATTGTATAAAAACGAGTG
Source organism: Enoplolaimus lenunculus (assembly GCA_030248215.1). Lineage (NCBI taxonomy): Eukaryota > Metazoa > Nematoda > Enoplea > Enoplida > Thoracostomopsidae > Enoplolaimus > Enoplolaimus lenunculus. The sequence goes on from JASANG010001695.1 coordinate 138,579, forward strand.
GTACCACGACAATTCGTCACTCGACAAATTGTAATCCGAAATTCTATCGGTTCGTCTACTCGCCGCCCATCATTATGCTTACGCTTAGGCTTAAAATTACGATTAAGATTATGCTTAGATTTATTCACAAGATTTAGGACACTGTTGAGCGACAAGTTGTCTGTCGACGAATTGTCGTAGTTTCCAAAACGAATAGATTTTTCAATTTTGTACGCAAGCTTGGCCGAAATGATTTCGACAATGTTTTGTTATTCAAATAAAAATTTAGGTAAGGTATGAACAGATTTAAATTAAATAAATTTAACCGATTTGAAAACTGAACATTTGTGCAAAGGTATTACGACGATTCGTCGCCCGACAACTCTTTTATACTCCGAAATTTCATCAACTCGCCAATTCGTCACTCATCATTATATGCCTTATGCATCGATTTCTTCATAGGCTTTAAGACACTGTTGGGCGACAAGTTGTCGGGCGGCGAATTCTCGCAGACTCATGTGTGTGAAACTCTGTTCAAACGCACAAGAGTCTAACTTTTGACAAGGTATACACAGCATTTGTTAGTGTTTAATCATAAAAGCCAAAAATGCTTATTACGAACTTACGGACAATGGTCATTCATGAACTATTGTAACGTACCACTGTACAACAAAGACAGCGGTGTGGCAAGAATTTTAGACACGGGGGTCACGCTCTATACTCCATATAAATATTTTAGAAGGGGTTTCTTGTGGAACCAACTGGAAAAACAGCGTAAAAAAGTTTCTGGATAACAATAACGATATGACGATTTCTCACCGATACCCAGTGAAGGAGCACACTAGGATGCCCCTCCAAAAATACCGAATTTTTTGTTTCAAATCATGTCATGGTGCAGGCCCCTGTTTGGAATGCCCCCCCAAATAGAAGGTTTCTGGGGTGGCTGCTCCGATTCTGCCCAAACACCCTCGATATGCTTTTGGTATGAAGGAAGTGTTCATGCTGTTTACACGTAATGGTGGGTCAACAATTGTTTGAGGGGGGGGGGGGGTAGCGCAATATATACTGGAGAAACCGCTTGTGATCGAAACCCGCGGGAAAAATGCAATTTAAGCACGAAATCTTAATGCCAAATTTTGGCTTTGATCGCTGGTTAAACTTCACGGCGTGGATGGATTCGTTTGATTCGAGCCAGTTAACTCAAGTTAAATACAAGGGAGAGTATAAGCTTTTTTTCTGTAATAATAGATAAAGTTAGGCCAAAGTAGGTCATGGTAGAGTATTTAGTTGTTTGAAAATTAGGCACGGTTTGGGTTTTACCGTCAAAATGGTTTGTATGTATGTAACTTTTGTAGTATGACTTTTAAAATTTAACAATGTTTAGCAGAAATTGCTGATGTTTACACGTTCCGTGTGCGGAGGGAACATGCACCGGATGGCTTCTGTACACTTTTTTTACACAATTAGGCAAGCTTAAGATTCGAACCGGTAACCAAGATTGGACCCTAAAGACTCCGCTTCTCAACCTGGAATCATTTTGCACTCCCGTCAAGAAAATATTCAACGTTGCTTGTAAGTCATCAAAATCCCTTGCGTGCCACTTCTGAAAAATATTTACCCCCATCAAGGCGACCTGACTAAGGGCTTGTTAAAGTTATGGCTTAGCTAAAAGCTTAGGAAAAACTAAGAGGTTTTATTAGCCTAAACCCTGGGTCCATATTGTAAAATGTATATAGCAACTATCATCAGTTAGTAATAGAGTTTTAAACTCACTTACTATTGCAGTTGTTGAACTCAAAATTGGTACAGGAGTAGAGCAAATAGTTTGCGATTAATGTGCCGAATTTTTAGAGTCAGCCATCTCTGGTTCTAAAGTTGCAAGTCCTATCATCACCTGCTTAAAGGTGCTACACCCATTTGAAAAAATGGGTTCTGGACTATGCCTAAAACCTAAATGTGGACGAAGTCTACAAGATTTCAGCGGGTATGTTCTTCCACAAAGTGGAGCCTGAATGCGAGAATTAGGTGGTGTTATATCATTTAGAATTGGGCAAATGCGTGGTTCAAAAGTTAACTCGTTCACTGAGTTCGCTCAAAATCATGTTTAATCCATCAATATTATACACCTAACGCATGGTAAAAACAGTTTAAACTTGCTAAATGTTTTAGTTAATTTCATATTCGAATACTACGACGGAATCAATCTCATAGCTTAAATTTTTGGTGCTCAAACGCCAACAAGGATATATCAACCAGGATTCCATTTTCAAAAAGTATAACCTCATGTAAAAGTTTTTATGTGAACGAACGCAGTAAGCGAGAAAATATTTGTGACCTCAAATATCCTGTAGGTTATTGCAAGAGTGGATGATGCATACTTCAACAAGAGTATACAACTGGGAACGCTCTGTGTAGAAAAGAATGTACCCCGGCACGCGTCGCGTTTTCGACCTATCTTCCTTATTTAGAGGTGGGTACAGCCAGTGCGAACCATAACACTCTATGTATCCGGCAACAAAAAAGATTCGCTTATAGTTTAATGTAGGGTTAATGCAAGTGACCACGATTCCTCTATAAACAAAGGGGGGGGGGTCGGCGAAAAAAGAAACGGCCGGTGGTACATTTTGTACCTTGCTGAGCCCCAAGAGTTGCACACTCTTCTTGCACTCTTGGTTATAGTATAGCCTGTTGTATAACTTTTGTCCTAATCTTTTCAGAAGTTTTGGGAGAACATGTAATAACTTTTAGGTTTATTTATGTCCCTGAGAACCATATTTATTTCTAGATTATTAATAGTACTCTTAAACTAGCATAAAATGTTTACTATAAGCTGTTTTTCATAATTATTTATTTGCTTAACAACTCTTTGTAACAATGAAAGTCATATCTCATATTGTTTCGACGTTGATTTCTTTTAGCTCAGTAAATACTGTATTCTTTTCTCAAATTGCTTCAGGTTTGTTTATTATTATTTATTCCACAAATTTGGCTGGTGCATCCCAAATAGACTCGCTCTAAAAGTATAGACTCGATCTAAAAGTAAACAATCTTAAATAGAAAGTCTTCAAAATTACTCGGTGTCCCCCCAAATATGATTTTTGGCCGACCCCCTTGTGCGTGACCGATTATACTATTAAGGTTTACCAGAAATAGGCTGTTACGTGGGAGCATCGGTGTCTCGGGGATCAATTGACACCTCTAGAAAAATAGGGGGTTGTCAGTGACACCCCTGAAAAGCCATAAAATAGGCTTCTGTTGGAATTTAAACCATTTACGGTGATGATGCCAAAATTTGAGCGTTGGCTTTTCGCTCGTTTCGCTCGCGAGTTTTTTAGCTAATTTGCCAGACATTGGCGTCTTGGAGCCTACCAAAGACAATAATTCTTTACTTATTGAGGTTAGCTGCTGAGGTCTGTCAGAACTGCACGGTCGGGACGACCCCTTTCCCCAAAGTACTGCGAATATATTTGGTTTTCCCCTTAATTTCTCCGAAAAATATGGCCACGCCGCGAATCGAACCTCGGACCTTTCGCTCGCGAGTCAAGCGCGCTACCCATTACACCACGCGGCCGATATCCTAATTTCCTCTGGTGGTATATGCGCACGAGTATGTATATGTCTTAACAATACACATTCTGCACATACACAAGCCGCGTATACTCACAAGGTCTTGGTGGACTCTACTTGAAAAAATGGTTCTTGCGTCGGTTACGCAATGTAGCTGATATGTGTTACAGAGACACAGTAACCAGTTGTATAACTTCTCTTGCTATTTTAAGCCTAAGCCTAATCTTAAGCCTATCCGTAGGTTTCTGAGGTCATATCTTGGTTGGACACCCTTGGATCCGTGTGTTTCTAACGAGCTGATCGGGGCCGCTAAAGTTGTCGAACTACGATAATTTGTCGCTCGTGACAACTTGTCGCCCAATAGGGCAGGTACTAAATCTGAGCATAAGCCTAAGCCTAAGTATAACGATGGGCGGCAGTATTATCGAGTCGATAAAATTTCGAATTACAAGTTGTCGGTCGACGAGTTGTTAGACGGCGAATTGTTGTGATACTAAATTTCGCACCTCACCTGTGATTTCAACGATTATAGTGATGGTTAGATTTTACATCGAATTCCAACAATTACATCTATTTAAAATGAACAGTTTCCAAGTTTCACAGCCTGTGGCAGGTGAAGAAATTTGTGTTTGTCACAGATATTTTTTGTTTTGAAATAGTGCAGCTTTTCAATAAAGCATTAAATTTCGTATGTAAAATATGCTTAAATTTTCAAATATGCTTAAATTTTCAACTTGCGATATATTCAAGCACGTAAACAGTTAGCAAACCTGAATTGGATTTTAAGCTTCTGGTGAATAAATTGCAGTGCAAAAATAGTTTTAATAGGACATCGTCCTTATAAATGGATCTTTCTATCTTTTGTTTCTGGATCGAAACTATGCTAGGACGTCGTCCTTGGAACTGAATCTTCCTATGTGTTGTTTCTGGATCGGTCCTGCTTCTAAGATCTAAAGCCAAACCGCCCCATTTATTAAAAATTAAAATTAATAATAGTCTGTTAAAACTTTAATTATTGTTTCAGGCAATACAAGAGATACTGCTGATTATGGTAAGTGAATGCTTTCTTGCAATAGCTAACGAGTTTTGGTTCGTTAATTTTTTGAGCCATGTTACTTTGGCAGGAGGTGCAAGTGGTGTGCCAATTTTCAACGGAACTGCGGCAAGCAGTTGACTGGACGTAGACTTTGAGACTATTTTGCTGCTAAGACCTGTGCTTTGAATTAAATTCAGTTCGATGCTACCAAATGAACTTTGAATTTAATACTAATAATGGAATTTGTTGAAGCGTCGTACGTAGAATAGAAATGTGTTTTTTCACATAGTGTAAGCAAATTATTGTGGATAATGAATTAGGAATATGCTTAGTCTACAGTTAGACTTTTAAATGTAGCAATTATTGAAAATGGTATCATTACTGTGATTTTTAAAATATACTAAACAAGACGAGTAAACGAAATGAATTAAGTAGATTCAGAATCACGACCCAGAGAACTAAACCAAATGGATGACAAAAATTAAGTAAATAGATTCAGAATCACGACCCAAAGAACTAAACCAGATGGGTGACAAAAATTAAATGAGTAGGTTAAGAATCGCGACCCAAAGAACTAAACCAGATGGGTGACAAAAATTAAATGAGTAAATTTAGAATTACGACCCAAAGAACTAAACAAGGTTAGTGACAAAAATTAAGTAAATAGACTTGGAATCACGACCCAAAGAACTAAACCAGATGGGTGACAAAAATTAAATGAGTAGATTTAAAATCACGACCCAAAGAACTAAACAAGATGGGTGACAAAAATTAAATGAGTAAATTTAGAATCACGACCCAAAGAACTAAACAAGATGGGTGACAAAAATTAAATGAGTAAATTTAGAATCACGACCCAAAGAACTAAACAAGATGGGTGACAAAAATTAAATGAGTAGGTTAAGAATCACGACCCAAAAGAATTGAACAAGATTAGTGACAAAAATTAAGTAAATAGATTCAGAATCGCGACCGAAAGAGCTAAACAAGACGGGAGACAAAAATGAATTTATAATAGATTCAGAATCACGACCCAAAGTACGTGTCAAAGTGCTCAATTCAACTGCTGCCGAAATCAGCTGGGATTCACAAGAGGTGCTTTTTCGGCAATCTCAACCGTTTAACAACGACGGGCAACTGCAACAACAACAACAACAACAAGAACAACAACCATTCGAAGGCTATAATATTAAAATCACTTACCTTAACGAACGAGGTGAAATTGCCGAAGATAAAACGGAAATTATTTATAAAGCTGATCCTGAGGTACCAAAATACTTCTTGTGTTCTGGGCTCGTGTTCTCAGATGTGTGTAGCACCTGTCACCAGTTAGCGATAGGGTACGGGGTTCACCAAGTATATACAATTGATAAAAATACCGCAGCGGCCGGCACCGATCGTGCAAGTTAAGATGTTACGGAATATGATGAAATCAAGAAATTAATGTCGTCTCGAAGTTTTTGAGACATTCTACACAGAGATAATATCGTACCAACTCACATCAAAATATTAAACAATAGATGCTGAACGGATATATTTTTAGCCAAAATTTTGTACAGGAAGAATTTTGAAAATAAACTGTGCCAGTACACGTGGGTTCCAGTGTAGCTAATTTTGCATAAGCTCACATTTTCTAAGCTTTTACTTTATATTCCGACTTGATGTATAATAAGATTGCTTATAAAGTCTTTGGAGGCCAGATGTACTCCGTCTGAAGCAATACCAGCCGGCGCCACTAAACCTAGTGTCATATTTAATCTACTCTGATTTTATTTCGGAACCGTTTGCACTGAAATTTGTAACCTTTTTAAAAGTTAATTTTTATTGTACATCGAACAATTGCAACATATGTAAAAATAAACATCGCACGCTATATACGTGATTTATAACTAAAGCATAAAAATAACGGAATTTCCAGTATTTCTATAACGAAAAACAAAACCCGATACCGATTGTTAGCGAAACCGGAAACGGATATCCGGTTACACGCTGACATCCGATACAAAATAATATTTTCGTTTTGAAGGCTACCTCAAAAATAATCAATCATTTATCGCCGAATTCATACTACGCCGTTCAAATGAACGTATTTGGTGACAACGCGGATGAGTTGGACTCTGAAACGATGTCACAAAGTGTTGTCTTTGAAACAAGTGGACAAGGTGAAACGCCGCGGCACGGGAAGGCGGCCCCCTCTGCTCACACATTGAAAGTTAAAGATTAGGCTTTTAGTCAAAGGGGTTTAGTCCATTGTGTAGGTATAAATAAAACTATTTCCCTAACAATCTGATACGTTTGCTTTGTTTATGTGTTAAATTGGGTGCATGTATACAACAGGACAGGATCGTTTTTCGAAGGGGCTAAAATAGAGTAAGTTTAAACTTTAGACTAATTTGTTTGCTTAGGCTTAGGCTTACGAATAGGTTCATACATACACCTTAGGCTTAGGCTTAGACTGAGGCTTAGGAATATGCTTGTACTACTGTTCCGGCCCTGTTCTATACATGGGGCATATTGCATTGTGTGCGTTTGTGTTGCATATATGTATTTTTGCTGGATGTATCTAAAAATGAACAATTTCGTGACAGGCCACGGCTATCATTTGCGAGTTTCGACGAAGGCACTGGCACCTAATAGCCCTGGTCTACAAGAGATTTTGCGGCACCGTTGAATGGGTTGCGAAATGATTTTAGATTTTGCGGCACCGTTGAATGGGTTGTGAAATGATTTTAGCTCCACCTCCGCCTTCAAACATTAGACACCAGTATGTAACTTCGTCGCATCCGGTATCAATACGGCTATACTGGGACGGATCTCCGGATACAAACGTTAAATACAACATCCGCTATCGAGATCTCGATGACCCGACCGATACTGTACTTCAACTGCAAAGTCAAAATAGTCAAGTGACTATAGATCGGTTACGTAAGTTTCAACATTTGAAGTTTAGTTCAATTAGATTACAATCTATAGTTGAGTTGAATTTAAACGCAGGCTGAAATTGAAAAAAGGTTAAGGATGACGCTACTCCTTAAAAGCTTAAACTAGCTTGATTTAAGCTTAAGCTAATCCACAAGTATTAAACTAACTTTTTAGATTAACTAAACTAACAGGTATGTTTACGCTTAAAATCATTTGAAATCTTACATATTTTCAGTTTAATCTAAACTTATTGAACTCTTAGATACACGGCTGCTCTTGTTCTTTAATCTAAAAATATTTTTTGTTAAACTCGTGTTAAACTTAAAAATGCGTTAGTTTAAGCAAAACTTAAAATTCTAGTTTTAGTTAGTCCGTCCAGCCATTTAAGTTTTACTTAAACTGATATTCAAGTTTAGTTAAGCTATAATTGAAGTTTAAGTTTTTAGAGAGTACCGTTTGCGTCATAGCGCGGATTTGTCCGTCGCCACGCGACATCCTGTAGTTCAGCGTAACGAAAGAATGAGCATATTCCTAAGCCTAAGCCTAAACCAGGCAAAAAATTAATCCAAACTCTAAGCTTACTCTATTCTAGTCCCACGAAAAACGTTCCGCTCCTGATCTTTACATGGGCCATAACTTTTATGCATGTTTACTTGTAGTATGAGTCGATAATGACTGTTTAACCAAGAGTATGCAACTTAGTCAACTTACCAAAAAATGCGCTGAACAAATGTACAGGCACGCGTAGCGTTTTGGCCCGCCCCCTTTCCGATTTATAGGGGCAGTACTTGTTTGTAGTACTAAGAATAAGAAGTATGTCCATAGCAACGTGTATCATTAGATGAATGCGCAAAAATACACACCCCAGAGCAAAGAACACAGGGGGTTGGCCAGAAATTCAACGCGCACTGTCTACAGTTTTTTTACACAGAATGTTCTCAGTTGCATACTGTAGTGACCCGAATAAGAGGGGGACTGATATTTATTTGGCCTCTCCAGAGGGTACCCCCCTGTTATTCGGTTACGGACTGTTGTTTAGTTTGAACCAGCCCTGCGCCAACCTTCCTTACTGATATATCCAGTATTGCAACTATCCGTTGAATTAAACGGTTTTACTTTGCATTAAAAGCTTGAGCGATAATGCAAGATCATACTTAGGAATGTACTTTCAAAATTTAAGTAAGTTTTAAAGTTTCAAACTCAAATTATTTGGTCCTGGAGTCATTTATGCACTACAATTAGACATAATTGACATATATGGACTCTAATTATGGTTTAGGGACTCTATTCGCTTACGGGCTCCTATTCATTGGGACTCAAAATGGGGACTCCCTCTTATTACCGCCCTCTTATTCGGGTCCATCCAGTACTCTTGTTATGAAAGTTATCATGCAGTGTTTGCGATGATGGAATGTAAAATAACCGAGTAAATTTTAATTTTTTGAATATTAAGTAAAAAATAACATAATTAAGTATATTTTAAATTTTAGAATATGGCAAACGATACGAGTTTGAAATCCAAGCGTTGAACCTCGACGGAATGAGCAGTTGGGTTAAAGAAATCATTGAAACAAAAACTAAAGGTGAGCCAGGGCGTCCCAGCGGGGTGGAGGCGCATTGAGTGACCATTTACCCGAAATCTGGCTGGTTCCCCTCAAATAGAACTGGTCCAAAAGTGAACAATCTTGAATTGCAATTGTAGGGGTCATCGCAAATTATTCGGTGCCCCCCACATACAATTTTCTGCCGGACGACATTGTGATGAAGTGTGAAAATTTTGATTAATCATAACAAAATAGAAATTAGAATTGAAAAAAGTTATTTCTTTCTGTCAAATCGGTTTGAGTTGAACAAAATATTACAGCTTGTTTTAGCTCCAACTGGTCCGCCAATCAACATTCAGTACGCGTACATCGACAAGAATACCGTCGAAATAACCTGGGATCCACCAGAACAATCACATCGCAACGGTCACATTGATTCGTATTCCATTGATATTGGACCGCTTCCGGAGCCTCGTGAGGTAAAATGTACGCTCGTATTCTCAAATGTGTGTAGCATCTATTGTCAGTTGGTGATTGGTCATATAACTTGAACCAATTAAATTGTGAGCTTCATAATTTAGCGCATTTATTACACTCAATTTATTCTGCTTCCATGCCTGAAATGAGGGGTGTAGGCAATGGGGTTAATGTGTCAAAATGCCCCCTTTGGCGTTTTTGTTCATCGGTTTGTAGACACGGTATCAGTTTGTAATACAAGTATCCCCCTTCGAAATTTTTATAAAACATAACCCCGTTTCCAAAATCCTGTCTACGCCCATGCCTGCAATTACGGCACATTCCGTACTCATAAGGGTTCGTAGGACAAACTTGCACCACCGTAACAAGGATGGCCTAAGCCTAAGCCTAAGTCTAAGCTTAAGCTTAAGCATAAGCGTAAGAATGAGCATATTCCTAAGCCTAGCCTAAGCCTAAACAAAGCAAAAAATAGTCTAAAGCTTAAGCTTACTCTATTGCAGTCCGACAGCAAAACGTTCCGCCCCGGATCTTTACATGGGCCGTAGAGTCCTCGTCAATTTCGTTCTTCCTGTATTCAGTCCTCGGCATTATTTTAATGAGATGTCTAACATCCAACCACACAGGCCCGTATCCAGCTCACATGCTAGGGAGGGCAAAAATTTTCAGGAGGGGGCATACAAGAATTTTCGTTGACTTACAAGCAACGTTGAAAATTTTCTCGGGGCGATCAATATTTTTTCAGGGGAGGCTAAGCACATCCCCCTCTGCACAGTTCTACGGTTTGCGTGATTTGGACGACTTTGTTTCTAAATGTGAATTTAAATCGTACAGTATCTCGTCAGCTGATTAAAAACGCTAAACCAATGAAAATGTTCAAATTAACTCAATTAAACTGCGCCTAAAGCCTTATACAGAATGTCAAATTTGAAGTTTGTGTTATTTTTTAAGTCTTTTTTTCATTTCAATGCACACAAAATAGCTAAATTTCGAATCGGTCACAAACGAATGCGAGTTGAGTCGTATCTCAGCTTAGTATTGTATATTGACTTGAATTTATTTAAATTCCATTGCTGGCACTTGGTTAACTTTCACCTCCAAAACATTATACTATTTATTATTTTCCTAAGCCTAAGCTAAAACTTAGACTCAGGTTTAGGTCAGATTAGGCCAGCGGCGGATACAAAAATTTTTAAGGGGGGTGCTGGCTTACAAATGTTATGAAACGCAAAACTGTCCACGCTTTAAAAAAATTTTTTAACAATAAAGTGGGTTATACGAAAACATACACAAAAGTGTGTTTAGTTCACGTTACAAAACACTGTAAAAAATGTGTTAATCTTCAACCCAAAGAAAGATCAGGTACGGAACGTTTTTCTGCGGGACTGCTGCAATGGAGTAAGCTTAAGCTTTAGACTAGTTTTTTGCTTAAGCTTATGCTTAAGCACATTCTTGCACTCATGCTTAAGAATATGCTTGTACTACTGTAACGGCCCTGTTCCATACATTGGCGTTAACTATTAACATCACCGTTTAGTGGTTCATAAGTTAGAAAGTCTATCAACAACTGGTGATCCATGTAAAATACACTATGGGGATATGGACACTGTGTTTAAGTTGCCTACAATCGGCCTTAAATGCTGATGTTTCATTCAAAAGCCAGCCCATGTAGCTAGCAAATTGTAAGGTCCTAAAATGTCACCCCCCTACTTTTTCCTATAACTTATGCTCAGTGGCGGATCCAGGATCTGAAAATGGGGGGCCAAAATTTCACAGGTAATCAATTTATTTTTGACCCATACTGTAGTGACCGAAATAAAAGAGGGGTCCCCATTTTGAGTCCCAATATAATTTTTGTCGAGATGCTGTTGGGGGTCCACGGCCGGGGTGGCCCCCCGTGGATCCGCCATTGCTTATGCTACGCGACGAAAAGATGTAATCACGAGTTCATTTCAAGATGAGTTAACAACGTCTAAAAGTTGTTTCCGACCGAGAATAGGAAGCGACAAATTTGTACCCCCTCTAGTTTATTCTATAGTTAGCAAAAGTGCATTTTTTCTAATTTTTCCATGATATTTTGGTGGGAGAACTAACCTCCGGTATCCCAGTAACAAATCATTGTAAATTCGAGTGAGTTGATTTTAACTCAGTATGAGTTGAATCCGCTCAGAAGCCTGAGCTCTGAATTACGTCTTTCTGAACTCACAATTCTGAATTGATCTAGCTCATTCTGAGTTAATTAATCAACTGGCCCGGAATTATGTCCGCTCAGAGTGAGTTAATACTTGCTGCTATTAACTCAGAAATGACCCAAAATAACTAATTCTCTCCTTGAGTTGATTAATCAACTCTCTGGAATTTACAGTGTGCTGCTGTCAGGGCACTATTGTTGTCCCGCAGGAAAACGGGACGCCCCTGACCGTAACATGGGCCCGAAACTGGATAACTACTTTCAAATGATTACTGTTATCTCAGTTCTTTGCTTTAATTCCTTGCTGTTTTAATAACCACAACGTTCGGTAAATAGTATTCCACTTGCTTAGGCATTCTATAACCCTACCCTCAACATATATCTCACCTAGAAAATCTTTTAAGATAGCTGGGTATTAGGGACGAATACAAGAGGACAGTTGCAGGGGGTATATCTCTTCCAAAAATTTCTGGAGACAGCAAAAACACTTTTAGCACACTTTACCCATACTGGATCTAAAATGCCAACAAATTTTCGTGTGCACGAAACTATTCACCCCGTGAAGTAAAATCACGGATACACCCGTGGTGTTTAAGATGAGGATCCATGTATTAAAGATCACGGGCGGAACGTTTTTCCGTATGACTGTAGTAGAGTAAGCTAGCTTAAGCTTTAGACTATTTTTTACTTCGGATGAGCTCATTGTTACACTTTGGGTTACGCTTAGGAATATGCTTATACTACTGTTACGGCCTTGTTATAGGCATTGGCCAGAACGAGTTAGGTAGCGAAAACAAGACACAAACGTGTTACAAGTTATCGGTTTTAAAGTATTCCAGTCAAAATGCAAAGCTTTGTCTACAAAATAGCAAGAATATAAGCATAATATCTACTAACCACTGTGCTAAACCAGCTAAACACCTTACCAAAGCTATGTTATTAGTGTATTTGATTGTCAAACAAACTGTGTTATGTTTATCATATTAGCCATCCCAGAAATGTTTCTTCGGGGTGTGAGTGAGGGCTTTTAGATGTTATTTTTATATTATAAACTATGTGATAATATCACATTTGTTCTAAAAATTTAAATGTGGAAAATTTCGGACGGCCAAACAGTCACCGCCGGCCCGCCTAGTAACCGCCGCTGGTTTAGCGCTAGTCTAAACAACGTGGGATAGCTTGAATTGTGTCCCTTATGAAAAGTTGTAGAGACGACAGAAACATGGTACATTGCCAGGCTTAGAAATATGTACATTGCTCGCTCGCAAATATATATATATACTTTAGACTGGATGAATTTTCAAATCCACAAAACTACAACATTGTTCCCCCGGTTTGAAATCTATTCCGGACTGCACTCATGTGCGATCTGGATATATCATTCCGGAATATCTGAACGGACATTCAAAACAGGCGATTTATAAGGGTTTAGAATAATACTGTGGATTTTTGAAACCAAAATATTTTTTGCTCGCTGTGCTGGCTTATAGAAAAATATACATGAGGTTATATAGTACCCTTTTGGAACGAAACCCTCAGTATGATTGTAATGTTTTAGGCAAAATACTATATGGCAAATATTTGACTAAATCCAGACTATAAGTAGAACCTGGTTTAAATGGATATTAATAAGCGGCCGCTTTGATACGGGGAACTATTTGTTGCTAGATTTAAGTTTATACTATATATGTATATATAATATATATCTATAATATATATTATATACATATATATAATACATATATTATATAATATATTATATATATATTTATATATATAGATATATTAGTATATATAAGTATATATGTATATCTTTACATATATATTATACCTGGAGTTTTCGAGGTACAGGTATAGATGACAAAACTTCCTTGAGTTACCTTGTACTGTTTTTATTTGACTAACTTTTTTGGTGTCTGCTCTAGCAGATTGTCTGGTGTATATTTTTGTGGCTCCTATCAGCCTGGTTCGTCCAATGCCTTTGAAAACGCGGTTATACAATGGGTTCTACGGTTATTTTATTTGCATGAATATCATGGACGTATGGACCAATGTCAAGAGGAGCATGGCCAGAACAGTATTATAAGCATATTCCTAAGCCTAAGCCTAAGCATAAACCTAAGCGTAAAAAAACGTTCCGCTCCTGATCTTTACATGGGCTGACTTATGTAATAGAAGGGATAAAAGAATCGTTTCCGAAATTACTGGCGAGACAAAAGGCATTTTTAAAGCTTCAATACACTGCAAAAAATGGTGAGTCAAATTGACTCTCTCCGAAAGAGGCTTTTCCTGACTACACAAGCTGAGTCAAAAGTTGATTCCGCCAGAGTCAAGTTCGACTCAATTCCACTCTGGCGGAGTTGAGTTTTGACTCAGTTTGTGTAGTCAGGAAAAGCCTCTTTCGGAGAGAGTTAATTTGACTCAACATCTCTTGCCGCTTGGGCGAGTTAAAATCGAGTATAAGTCTCATTCAGCTCAAAGTTTTCTCACGGATGCGAGTAAACAAATTTCAGCGTTGTGCGTATCATTTGACTCATGTTTGCTTTTAACTCGACCAAGTTTCTGAATACAACTGCGACAGAAACAAGTTTGTTCCATCAGGTCAAACACCATACCTGTATTGTATACTGTATCAGCGGCGGATCCAAAAATTTCTAACGGAACACGCATGATATGTAACAGTGAAAATAGCTGGTGAGCAAAGCGATCGATAAGTCAAACGCAATTTCAACACTAAATCTTAATACAAAATTTTGATTTCGATTCCAGTTGGGGAGGCGGTGCCTGGGTGCCCCACTCCCGCTTAAGATCCGTCAGTTTATACTGTAGATCTGTTATTTTAGACTATGTTGTCCCGACCTAAATATAAACATCAATATCCATTACCAAAATGAGTTTTCTGGCAATGTTACGCTCAGCGGCGGACTCAAGAAGTATCTGACGCAGGGCGGGCTGGCAAAACTTATGAAGCACAATTTCTTACTGTATGCAATATATGTGCCAATTTTCTGAAGAAGAAAAATTGTAACGTAGTGAGTGACCTTAGCGTTTCATAGCAAAAAATTTTCTGACAGGGAGGCGTACGCTACTCACCCCCCGTTTGCTTCCGTTAGGGGTTGCGCTAAAAAATTTCCTATTTTTGGTTTTGTAATACTGGGCACAAGTAGTGTTCCGCTGAACGTTAATACTGATTAGGAGCGGTGTCGGAATTTTATTTCGTCATAATATAACCCTGTGAGCCAGTCATTTATAAACGTGTCAATAGGGTGGGAAAATTCTTTTGAGGGTGATAAAATTTCTTTGACGGTGAGAAAATTCCTTTGAGGGTGAGAAAATTCCTTTGACGGCGAGAAAATTCCTTCGAGGGTGAGAAAATTCCTGTGAGATTGTGAAAATACCTTTGAGGGTAACAAAATTTATTTGACATATGCTTATCTAATTGTTATTGTAAATATGCTGCCGAGGTTATACTCCGTCACCCAATGTACCTTTAGGGGGCGGGCCCCTGGAGGCCCCAAACAAATCAGATCCACCACGCAATTTCGAAAATTTTTTTACGCAATTTACGTTTAGCATTGCGTTATTAGCGCTTATTTGGCTTCTCGCTCGCTTCGCCAGCAAGTTTTTTTACTGATATAATCTAATGCACCCCGGAGTATGAGCCCCTATTTTGGATAAACTACTACGTTCCTGATTATACCTTAGAAGGGGGCCCACATCTCAAAGCCAGATGACGGACTCGGATACTCCTACCGCGGCCCTGTGTAAATACCGTAAATCTCTCCAATAACTTCGGCGGAGGTCATATATCATATGTCACTCCCGTTGCATAGGCCCCCTGGAGCTAACCTTTTTTATCGCTACTGGCATATTAATAGACGAATTGATAGCAAATTTGACTCCGTATTTTGAATTCATAAAAAATATTTGTATAAATTTCAATTAATCTGTGCTAATGCTTGGCGAGATACAGTAAGATTGCAAAAAAGGTTATATATGTAGTAGCCCAAGTCGTAATTCATTATAATTCCGGACTTGGGCTAATCCAAAGCGGAATTATGACTTGGGCTAGTCCAAGACGAAAACATCTGATACAGTTGTGCGTGTCCTGATTGGTTACTTGATAACGACAAATTAGCTTAGTAAAACAAACTGTTTGGTATTCAACAAGTACTTACCGATTACTCAACCAATAAAAAATATACGCATCAGCAAATAGTATTTGAGTATAACATTAAAGTAGTAACCAATCACAATGCGTGTATTTGTAGCAGAGAAACAATACATTGTGCGCTAGCGAAATCGTAATTCCGCCCTGGACTAGCCCAATTCGAAATATTGTTAAATTACAGCTTGGTCCAGGACATATATATACTTGTTTATCCCTCGCGAATATGCATAAAACAGTTTTAGTTCACAACGCAATTTAGGCGATATTGAAAAACACTTTGCTGTACTCAAAGAACAATTGTTGAACTTCAAAGCCCCCACTTGTGTTTGTTTTTGCTTCTGCCGTGGCTGGTATTTTGGAAATTATACTCATATAATATCATATGATTCCACGTTTAGAATATTGTGTATACCTCGGGGGTTTTTTCAGACAAGCAAACCGGCCCGTAGTTAGCTTGAAATGTTTAGGGGGGGGGAGTTTCAGGTGGGATACAGCGGCGAGCCTGTAGCCATAAGAGGCCAGAGCTGGCTCAACCCATACCTGAAAGGATTTTAGCTCCCTTAGAAAATTTTGAACTTTGCTTGTAAGTCATCGAAAAACATTGGTATACCCCTTCTGAACGCTCTTTAGCCCCTTAGCAAGGTAAGCTGGCTACGGCTCTGAATTGAAAGATTTCCGGTTTAGGAATTTTAGATGCCTTGCACACAGGCCTAAAGCTTTTTTAGGCGAACCAAAATTTTTCTAGAGATGAGGCCGAGCCTTCGACGCCCCCCTTTGAATACGGACCCGCAAACTTATTTTATTAGCAAATTGCTTGTAACTGGTTCTTGCTTGCTTTTAGATGGCTCTCGTTGGAGTTGATGCTTTGTGCTTGCGTATGTTGCGTTAGTTGGCAAAAATTAGGTTTAATGTTTATTAAAAATATTCGAGGCCCTGCCTATTTGGTAATATTTGCCTGTAATTTGATTTTATTAAATTTGCCATACTGTACGAGTTAGTATGACGTCAAACAATGCGCCGTTCACAATTATAAATTCAAGGCTTGCCACAAAATATGTCATACGGTAGGGTTAACACGTGACAAATTACAAATTTGTCACTCGTAAACCCTTTCACTCATAGAGTATATTATGAGCAACTAAATACAATAATGTACGAGCAATACACACACACTGTGAGCAGTGTTTAACATTTATAACATATATGCGCAGTGCAAAATCTCTACTAGACGTGAGAGCCTACTCGGGCTCGAGCGTCAAGCTCCTATAGCTCAGTGGTCATCGTAAACGCCTCGAACCCGTGAGACTGGGGATCGAATCTTACCTTGAAATTACATCTCATATGAAATTGAAAATATTCATGTGAGAAAGGGTTAAACATACTACTTTACCTTATGTCATATTTTGTGACAGGGCTTAAATTTATATTGTGAACGGCGCATTATAACCGTTTGTTCATTGAACCACCAGGGTTACTTTTAGGGCCGTAATTGTAGATTATTGTCTTCTGTAATAAAACTCTGGCTAAAATTTTCAAGGCTACACGAGTGCCTTTTTCACAATGCTCCGGCAATTGTGTGAGATGGTCATATTTGTTGTACCTCATGGAAGCGTCCGAACTGGTCCAAGGGCGTCCCCACGGGCGCATTGAGGGTCGTGTCCAGGGTTGGTTCCGTCTCGGACCTATGCCCGGCGGGACCCGGGCCACTTTTTGGGTCTGCGGTCGTATGCGGGTTGGGGCCGGGCTGCCAGATCATTTTATCACAAAATAATTTCTAATCAAACAGCGTACACGCCCCCGGCCCCCTTCTGGATCCGCTAATCGCGACATTCAGTGTCCCTCAAGTATAATTTTCTGCGGATGCGTCTATGCCGGTCCCCGCAAATCAAAATTCTTCGGTACGCCACAGCAAAAAGTTAGCCCCTGTTTTTCTTTCTGCGTCTAATATTTAACCGTACGTCGCTCGATTGCCAAGTGTTTTACGCGTATCTAACGCCGAATATGGGGGCTTAATAGAATTAACGTCTGTGAAACGTTAGGTTGATTCATCAATGTCTTAGAATCGTGTAGGAAAACCCATTTAGTTTATATTAGTTTGTGCCTAAAACTTATATACGACAAGCTACCAAGGCGTGTCCGACAATACCAATACTGGCCAATGTTACTTTTAGGGGCGTAACAGTGAATTAAACGTATTCTAATGCCTAACCCTAAGCCTAAGCGTTGCAAAAGTGTGTTCCTAAGCCTAAGTCTAAGCCTAAGCTTAAATGAAAAAAATGTAATCTAAGAATCTAAACCTACTCTTTTATAGACCCACTAGAGACCTGGACGCCCCTAAAAGTAACATGAGCCCCAATACTTATCAGCGTTATTAGGTAATACTTTGCTTGTGTTCTATTGAGCTGAAAGCTGTGTATATTTGGTTTGAAAGGTTGCAATCGAACGAGCTTAACTTTACAAAATAATTAAAATCTTGTGAAAAATGCTGAAATTGCTTAGCATATTTTGAATTTACCGAAAATTTCCCATTTTATACCCTATAATCAACCCCTTTTGGCGTAGACTATAAGAAACTCAGCGCAAAAGTATGCACGTCAATCACAGTGTGCAGTGTCTAAAGCCCTATTCACACGTGCAAGTTTTTGCTGCGAGAACTTGCAGCTGCAAATTGCACGTAGAACAATCATTTTTGATCAGCCAATGAGAAAGCGGCTGCAATAAATTCAATGAACTTGCATGGTTATTCACAGATATGAACTAAATTCCTAGCTATGATTTTTAATAAATTATTTGCAACTGCAAGGATTTCGAACGGATTTTGGACAAAACTTGCAAGTGCAAGTTACAGCTACAAGTTCTCGCAGCAAAAACTTGTACGTGTGAATAGGGCATAACAATTACTACGCGTATTGGCAGTGCAAAAAGTCCGACAGAAGTGAGCGCATACTCGAACACAGTGATACCAAGAGTGGATGATGTCCACGTTGCAGAAGAGTGTGCAACTGCTTGGGCTGTGCATGGTACTAGATGTACCAGCACGCGTTGCATTTTTGGTCGACCCCCCTCAATCAGGGGGGTTTTAGCGAAAGATATTATGCTTCAGTACACCTACCCCCCTTAAACAAGGGGAGTTACAATTTGCTCCTAGCAAACATAATAGTTTTACGTTTATAAAACGGCATACAGACCCCCCAAACAAGGGGGGTAGGCCAAAAACGCAACGCGTGCCGGGTACATTGTTTAATACACAGAATGTACCCAGTTGCACACTCTTGTTATAAAAGTGATCATCTACTCTTGGTGATACTAATCGCCTTCAACCCGAGATTCCGAGATTCAAAACCTGGCTTGAAATTACATTTATTGTGACAGTTTCAAAATAGATGCCATGTAAAGATCACGGGCGGAACGTTTTTTTTTGCGGAAGTGTAATAGAGTAAGCTTAAGCTTTCGACTAATGTTTTGCTTAGGCTTAGGTTTAAGCTATTGTTACGCTTAGGCTTAGTAGTATGCTTGCACTACTGTTGTGACCCTGTTCTAAACATTTGCTGTCATATGCAACAATATATTTGACTTATCCATGGGAGTGTTTCCCACCGTATGTGGCATCCGGTGGTTCCCCCATAAATGCCGCTACCACTTCAGTTGAGCGCCAACTGTACTGACTCGAATAAAAGAAGGACTGATATATTTGGCCTTTCCAGAGGGAACAACCCCCTGTTATTCGGTTACGGCTGTTGTTTATGTTTAACCCGCTTGTTCGCCACCCTTCCTTACTGACATATATCGAGTATGTCAACTCTCCGCTGAATTAAATTTTTATTTGCCTGCTATCAAAAGCTTAAGCGATATTGCAAGGTTATACTTAGGAATATACTTTCAAAACTTAAGTATGCTTTAAAGTTTCGAACTCAACCTTATTTGGCGCTGCAGTCGTTTATACACTACAGTTTGGGATAATTGACATTTATGGACCCAAATTAATACGGTTTAGGGACTCTATCTGCTTACTGACTCTGATTAGGAATACGGACTCCTATTGATTGAGACTCAAAATCAGGGGACCCCCTTTTATTACCCTCTATTATTCGGGTCACCACAGTACACTAAAAATCCTCATGACCCCATTTTTTAAGAATTCCAGTCTAAATTTATTCCGATGCAACTTTTGTTAAATGTTTATTGCTATTGACATAAATTTGAACTCTGGATTATTTTTTAGTATACTTAACTTATGTCAAGTATATAAAGCAAGTTATAAGCATAAATGCATTTATTATTATCATCAGTGATTGCATTTTAGCGGTGATGATATTTTTTCTTACCGCAATTTCAATACCACATACGTTTTTGTTTACATCAACATTGCTTGAAGTATGCAAATTTATTTGCTGATATTCAATGATTTTCCGTTGATAACTGGCAGTAGGCAGGGATCGTA
This sequence comes from Enoplolaimus lenunculus, assembly GCA_030248215.1. NCBI lineage: Eukaryota > Metazoa > Nematoda > Enoplea > Enoplida > Thoracostomopsidae > Enoplolaimus > Enoplolaimus lenunculus. Next base: position 158,904 of record JASANG010001695.1, read on the forward strand.
GAGCAGCCATACTGTAAATTCCAATGAGTTAATTAATCAACTCAAACGCAATTGTTAGTTATTTGTAAGTTAATAACAGTAAACGTTAACTCACTCTGAGAGTTAAGTTGATTCTCACAGTGATTTGAGTTGACTCCGTGGAAATTGATTAATTGAATCAGAATGAGTGGAATTAACTCAGCATTGTGAGTTCTGATCGTCCTAACTCAGACTGAGTGATTCAACTCATTCTGAGTTAAAATGAACTCACTGGAATTTACAGTGCACCCTCAGTACTCCCCATTTGGGTTGGGGCACTCTAAAAAGAGGCCCCCCCGCAATAACAAGATTTTAAACCAAAAATAGCCGTTAATATTCAACTTGGATAAATACATAAAATGGAGAAATCCACATTTTGAAAAATATTTTGATGTGTCTTTATAGGTTTTGTAAAAACTTACTGCATTGTAAATTCCGGACAGATAACTAATCAACTCAACTAGCGAGTTAGTTATTTCTCAATTAATGTTTGTAAACGTTAACTCATTTTGAGTTGAATTAATTGTGGCCGCGTTGATTAATTAACTCAGAATGAGTTGAAATAAATCAAAATTTTGAGTTCTAATAGTCGTAACTCAGATTGAGTGATATAACCCGTTCTGAGTTAAAATCAACTCGCTGAAATTTACACTGAAGGGTTCTAGTGCTTAAAAATTGAGGTCAGCCGTCTGATACGCATTCACGGTTAGGCTCCCACCGTCGACCTCCAAATTAAAACTAAATTAATTGGTAAATTTAAGGTAAAATTAACGAAATGATTTCAAGCAAACTATATGTATTTTAACCAATCAGAAACCGTTGCTGCGGTGGATAGCGAAAATGACAATTGGTGCAGTGGCCAACTGCTATATTGGAGATTTATAAATCGTGCTTTAGCTACGACATATTAATAGTTTAATTCATACTTATAACGGCCGATGTTACTTTAAGGCGCGTAACAGTACATTAAGCGTATTCCTAAGCCTAAGCCTAAGCAACAAAATGCAATCCACAATCTAAACCTACTCTTTTATGGACCCACCAGAAACCAAGTAGATTAAGCGTATTTCTAAGCCTTAGCCTAAGCCTAAGCAACAAAATTTAATCCAGAATCTAAACCTACTCTTTTATGGACCCACCAGAAACCAAGTAGATTAAGCGTATTTCTAAGTCTTAGTCCAAGCCTAAGCAACAAAATGCAATCCACAATCTAAACCTACTCTTTTATGGACCCACCAGAAACCTAGTAGATTAAGCGCGTATTTCTAAGCCTTAGCCTAAGCCTAAGCAACAAAATGTAATCCAGAATCTAAACCTACTTTTTATAGACCAACCAGAAACCTGGACGCCCTTAAAGTAACATGGGCCCTTATAACTATGATAGACATTTTTTTCATTTTAAACAGTTTTCGTTAGAAATAAAATATCCCTATAATAATGGAATATTTATGCTATTTTATGCCTAATGCAGCCGGATGCAGTAAAATTTTGATTTTCCACTGTTCACAGGTGTTCAGTGTATTTCATTGTCGAATGAATTGAACAGGTGAACAGCTTCGTTTCACAAATTGGAGTTGTGTGTTTTACTATGTTATTTACCTGTTCAATCCATTCATATTACATCGAACATCTGTCAACACTTGAAAATGACAATTTGACTCTATCCGACTACATTGCCTAAAACAGCTTAACTATCCATTATTATTTGGATGGTTTATTTCAAACGGAGTTTGAGCAATCCTTGGATCCACTTCTAAATTATATATACATACATATATATACATATATATTAATATTTATGTTTATTTTAGGTTTTGGCGTCACGAAACCAAAGCGGCCGCGTTATTTTAACCATGGAAGACAATCGTTCTGTGGAATTCCGCGTCGCTGCTAAGAATAACGCTGGCATTGGTCCATACAGTAGATACTTCAAAACGAAGCCGTCATCATTTCCTGGTAAGTGCTAAAATGCTTTAACATTTTTCCACGATGTATATACAAACCCGTAGCCAGCTCATCTTGCTAGAAACGTTACATTTGTTAGGGTGGCATACAAGGGTTTTCGTTGACTTACAAGCAAGGTTGAAAATTTTCGAGGTGCCAAAAGCTTTCCAGTGGGCGGGAGCGGCCCTCTGGCTCTTTTTTGGCTACGAGCACGTGTATATAGCGACAATAGTTGCAACCCTTGTATATGCTTCATTCCATTTGTATCAAGCCAGGGTTGTGTTTTTCCGAAAAAATTATGGCCGAAAAAATGAATTTTTTCCATTCTTTCCATCAACCTCCGAAACAAATTGAAAAAAACATTTTTCCGGCAATTTTTTTTCGGCCAACAACTTTGCATTAGGTTTTTTTTTCGGCCAACAACTTTGCATTAGGTTTAGGCTTAAGAAATTCAAAATTTTCAATTTTTATTAAGTTTAGCCCTTAAATTAGATTTATAAAAATGATTATTCTTGACAAACCATATAAATATTTGGTTTAGGCACATTTTCATTATTTCTAAGATGAATATTGCTGTATACGATTTATTGTTTTTAATATATTATATTTGGTTGCGTAAATTGGTTCAAGTTGTTTTTATTTGTATCGGGACTTAATATTAATATTATTGCCCATAATGCAAATTACTCGGTCGATTAGGATGGTTTGTAACCGCAGCTAAGTTGGGCCCAGACGTGTTACACAAGAACCAGATTCAGGAGGGAGTATTGGGTGCCTGTGAACCGGACTTACGTATTAACGAAAAATGCTCCGAATCGAAAAGCGCTCAGTTGAGTGTATGCGTAAAGTTATCACTCTCCTGTGAAACCCCGTTCAAAAAAGGTGGGTATAAAAAGGAGGGATACGCAAGGGAGTCCAGATGTGGGGGAGTATACGCCCCCCCCCCCCGCCACATTTTTACAAAACATACGTCCCTACATTTTCGGGAGAATCATTTTTGTGACAAAACAGTAAGACCGTCAACACTCTCCAAAACCCCACAAGGGGAAAAAAAAGAGAGAACAGAGAGACCAAGGGCAACCCCCCGCCGAATCATTTTTGTGACAAAACAGTAACGCCTCTACCTTACAATATTCCGTGAGAAAATTTTGTGATAACAAGATAAGATCCGTTCCTACGTTACAATTTTTTGCTTTTAAAGTAGAAAAATAGTCTGCTTTATCTTTGTGCGCGATGTATGAAAAAAATCAGTGCTAAACAAGGAAAATCTAATGGCACATATATAGCATACACTAAAAATTGCGTTTTTCAAAAATTTCTGGATCCACCGCTAGAGATTTAAAAATTATGGCAACTTTAGTTTAGGACTGCTACTACAATTAGGTCCTGCCCATTTTGATGCAAACTGACCACCACTGATAATTTAGTAAAATAATTACATAGCTAATATTGTTTTTCATTTTGTTGAGTTATCCAACATTCAACCGGATCAATCGGCATTTGTCCAGTGGTCCACATTACCAGACCACCTTAGAGACTCAGTTGTATAAACTGGTTGATATTGCCGAAACACAATATTTTTTATACTTTATTTTCGTATTCACTTTAATATAAAATACATGTATAATAGAACTAACAAAAGATATTATATATCCGGTATAATTCTTAATATTTTAGCTTCACACTTTTATCTTTTAGAATATACAGGTAAATTATTAATTATGAGAGCAATACAGATGACGCTAAAGTAAGACTGTCAACTTGGTATTCGTTTTGAGCCGTCTTTAATAAGTTGTATATGTGTATTAATCGAGTTATTGCCGTCGAGTTTTTGTCATTTTACATTCCCTCAGCCACTTTTACCGGCATTCGTTGTATAAATGCTTGATGATGATGACAATTTTAATCATTTATTGTGCCAGGCACTAAAGATTTTTGTATTAAAATGCATTTAGCGAAGTAGCTGGCCCATAGGCGGCTCACCTTGCTAGGGGTGCTGGTAAATTATTTCAGGAGACGCGCGTACAACGGTTTACGATGACTTACAAGAAGTTTGAAAATTTTGTAGCGGGTCAAAATTTGGTTCAGAGGCGCTGAGTCCACCTTGGTTCCGTTTGGCTACGAGCCCGTTGAGTGGGAAAATATTAAAGTACTGGCGGATTTTAGGATTTTTCAAATGGAGCAACCAGTGGCGGATCTAGGATCTCAAAATGGGGGGCCCAAAATTTCACAGGTAATAAACTTACTTTTGATCCATACACAAACCACGAACTATTGTCACAAAATTGCTATATAATTTTTGTCGAGATGCTGTTGGGGGGCCACGGCCGGGGTGGCCCCCCATGGATCCGCCATTGGGAGTAACCTTAAGTATATAGCGGCCAAGATACAGAACCCAAACCTTGTAAAACTATGCGTTTGACATTAGAATACTTAGCATCAAATTGTGTTTCGTTGGTTACTTAGCTAACTGTCATACGGTTAAAAATTATTAAAGTTTTATGAAAAATGAGCTTTAAACGAAGGCTAATTGTTGAATCCTTAGTTGAACCTTGGATTCAGCTCCGATCAAACTGTCACATAGTTGGTTCTTGAAAATTTGAAATAGTTTGACTTCAAGCTATGGCTCAATATTTTCATACGTAGACGTGTTGTTTTTATCTGTTATGGCAAACAATGCCTATTTTTGAAGCCAGGACTCGTATTTTCAAATATGTGTAACACCTATCACCCACCAGTTGGTGATAGGTCTTGAAAATTTTAAACCAGTAAATGCTGGCACTCAAAATTCAGCACATTTTTCGCATATGATTTGCTCTCGTTCTTTGCTAGTTTTGAGTTCAACAACTGCGGTAGTTAATGAGTTTGAAAACTTATTACTAACTGATGATAATTGCTGTACACATTTGAGAATATGGGGCCAGATACGAAACTATTTGTTAAATAATCTCTATAGGGGGCTCAGCACTCTACCAAGTTTTGAATCCCATAGAAAATTTCAGACCGGCTTGTATGTTTGTTACGTCAACTCTAATAAACTTTTCTGACCGATCCCCCAGCCCAAACATAGTGTATTTGAAAATTGGTGCATATTTACTTCTAGCCCCCCAAAACCCCCGGCTTTTGCCACACCCCCTCACCTTAGTAAGTGCAGCTGGCTACTGGCTTGGAACTATTCGCAGTAGTTTAGATTACTTTTGAGAAATTGGCAGGATAGTAGTCTACGTTCTAGCTAAATAAAATTCAGCTAACTTTGCCCTATTGAGTAACTGCCAGTATACACACTGCAAAAAATGGGGAGTCAAATGGACTCTCTCCGAAATAGGCTTTTCCTGACTACACAAACTGAGTTAGAAGTCGACTTCGCCAGAGTCAAGTTCGATTCGCTGAATCGCTCCGTGAGTCGAATTTGACTCATTTTGTGTAGTCAGGAAAAGCCTATTTTGGAGAGAGTCAATTTTACTCACCGTTTTTTTTTCAGTGCACTGGGTCCCAATTTCGAAGATAAATTTTCGCTGGTGGAACCCAGCGCCGCCTAAACAAAATGGTTTTAGTCGTTCAAGAAAACCTTAGTTTATATAAACATATCTCATTAATATTAGGATTTGTTGCGTCTGATTAGAATCTAATAGCAGCCAGATCATACCAAAACAAATGATATGATTTGTAGGAGGCTGACGTAGCGGCGGATTCAGAAATTTCTGACGAGGGTAGCCATGTCGGCGAAAGTTATGAAACGCAATTTTTACTGTATGCTATAAATGTGAAACTGTTCTGAGGGAGAAAATAATGGACCATACTAAATTTATCACAAAACAATTTTCTGACGGGGAGCGCCCTAACCGATGGATCCGCTAGCAGTCTGAAGGAACTTATTACTAAAGTATGTTCCGTGTTAAAAGTACTTATTGTTGTCTTTCCAAAAATTTCGAAAAAAGATACAGCTCATTGTTCTTCCCCTGGTATAATAGGTACCACTAGCGGATCCAGAGGGGTGGGCGCACGCGTACCCCGTCAGAAATTTTTTTGTAATAAAATGGTAAGGTACCTACCTACTTTAAATTTTTCCCCTCTGAAAATTTTTTGCAAACAATGCAATTTTTGTGAAAATTTTTTTGTGATATAATGGTAACGTTCCTACCATACAATTTTAGGCCCTCAGAAAATTTTTTTATTAATACAATGATAAGAGCCCTACCTTACAATTTTTCCGCTTCATAACATTTGCCAGCCCGCCCCCCATCAGAACTTTGGATCCACCTCTGATTAGTACTCTTTTTCATACTCATGAATTTATGTACGCCATGCAAGCAATTACTTGAGCGTAAAAGTTTCTTGCATAATATATTTTCCGTAAAGTTGACGCAAATCAAATGAGATAAGATACTGTCTGTGGCGGCGGATCCAGAATTTTTTGACGGAGGGTCCCCTCAATACTGTAAACACGTAAATGGTAAAACATTTTCGCCATCGAAACGACCGAAAAGCCAAAATTAATTTCAGTGCTAAATCTCAAAACAACAATTCAGTAATGTGTCAGTCCGGTAATGCAACTTCCACAATAATATGCGTACACCAGGCGACTTTTGAAGGGGTAGTGCCGTGGACACTGAAGCATTTTTTGCTTGAGCATCCTTCACACTGAAGCTTTTTGGCTTCAACGGGATCTGTGTAATTTGCTGCCCAGCCTTGAAGGCCTTCCTGTGTATTGTATCCTAGACGCTCATGAAATACTGCCAATACTTTCAAATTTGTATTTCATCAAAAATAATAGCTAGCTATGTATTTTAGTCGAAGTTAATGACAGGTATAATAAATTAATTTGGACTGTGTCATGTTGTCATATTTGATTCTAATTATATAAAAGTTGTCAAAATGCCTCTATGAGTTTTGCTATTGACAACTTCAAGATCGAACGACTCCTGTGTTTCTGTCAATCTATATATTAAAGCTTGAACGCCCGACATACGTATTTTGGGCAACGTTATAGCAGATTTTTATTTACGTTGCGTATGCAAATTAAAGCTGTATGCATTGAGAAAACCTTTCGTTTCTGATGTGTTTTATGTAATCCGCAAATCAGAACAGCTTTTCAAAAGAAGATTTTTAATTTCGTTCACTTAATACGAAGGACACAAGCAACAATTTAGCTTAGGGACGGAGATGCCTTAGTCCAGTTGCACATTTGTGCAACGACGTATACTATTTATTAGTATATCTAGCGAGTTTGTCGTTAGACGAATCTGCGGGTCCGTCAGGAGACTCAGTCCACCCTGGAAAAATTCTGGCCCCCCAAAGAAGACTTTCAACCTTGATTGTAAGTCACTGAAAATTTTAAATGCCCCTCCTGAAAATTTTTTTTGAGCCCTCCCTAGCAAGGTGAGCTGGCTACAAACCTGCGAAACTGCCTAACAATGTTTGTCATTTGTAACTTTCGGCTCGTAGTAAACTCGCAAGACGTTGTGTAGATTGGCGTCGCCAGAATTTAAAATTTATTAGCTTACGTTCTATAAACATTTCGGCCCATGTTACTTTAAAGGGCGTTCAGGTTTCTGGTGGGTTCATAAAATAGTAGGTTTAGATACTAGATTACATTTTTTGCTTAGGCTTAGGCTTAGCCTTAAGAATTCATCTTTGCAACGCTTAGGCTTAGGAATACGCTTAATCTACTGTTTACGCCCCTTAAAGTAACGGTGGCCAACATTTCGAAGAAGTTATTGCGTTAGCTACCGAAAAAGTTCCTAAAACTCCTACACAATAATAACCGAGGGGGGGTTGATCACCAAACTTCCCTGGTTACGGCATCGGGTATATTTGGCAAATTTTTGCATTTTAAATATATTCCTATACCTGGTTTCTATTTTGTTATCTGTTAGGTAACCAACTCGTTAATTTAAGTATTATGCTAGCAGACACGTTAAGAAAGGAAAAAACTCTTATTAACAATAATTACTTAATATAGGTATACTTCTGTCGGCCGTCAAGCAAATAAAACTACGACACCCTGAGGTGCGCGACCACTACTGGCGGATGATCCACTGGGTGCCACCCAGAACTCTCATGACCCGTCAGCTGAGACTAAAACCAAAATTTTGTATTAAGATTTAGTATTAAAATTGCGTTTTTTTGCTTCTCGTTCGCTTTGTGTGCAAACTTACTTTTCACTTGTTCGTGGTTCCCGTGGTCAGAAATTTTTGGATCCGCCTCTAGCGAACATTGAAAAGGACTCATGTCGTCATTTCGTGTTCAATGATTTTTGACACTATGATGTCAATATGGGTTTGTGTTTTTGTGAAAACAAACGATGATATGTGGCGCCTTTTCGTGAGAGGGTGCGTGCGGTTCCCATCGGACCCGTAGCCAAGGGGAAGCCAGGGGGGCGTAGCCCACTCGGCAAAATTTTGGGCCCCCATAGAAAGGTTTCAACCTTGCTTGTAGCTCATTTAAAACCCTTGAATGCCACTCGTGAAAATTTTTTAGCCCCCCCCCCTAGCAAGGAGAGCTTGTTATGGGCCTGGGCGGCATTCACGGGCGTAGCCCGGATTTTAGTTCGAGATAATAATTAATTTCTCGGTCCCAAGGATTCCAATGGTTATTTGAAAACCTGTTGGAAATGCTTTTTTCTTGTCTTTCCAAAAGTTTCGCGATGGGATATATTACCGGTATCCGTCCCGTTGTATATGTACACCCCTGGTCCGTTTATGCGTTTGAAAATTATTTCTAAGTGTGACAAGTATATACTAAAGGTGAAAGCCTTACGTTATTGCTAACTAATGATGCTAATTTTCGGCAAGGTAACAAGACAATGATGATAAAGAAAACATGTAATCCTGGAAACGGCATGGTAATAATGATAATAATAATAAATAATAGTAATAATAATAATATAATAATAATAGTAATAGTAATAATAATAAAAATAATAATAATAATAATAATAGTAATAGTAATAGTAATAATAACAATAATAATAATAATAATAATATAATAATAATAATAGTAGTATAATAATAATTATAATGACAATAATAATAATATAATAATAATAATAATAATTTAGTTGTTATATCTGAGCGATGTAATTTGTGAGGTCTAAAACAAACTAACAAACTACTTTTGTGAAACGAAGTTTTCAAGGAAAAATTTTTGAACAAAAGGTTGTATTAACAGCGGTTCGGTTCTGTGTTAATTTTTCAGGAGGTGCATACAAGGGCTCGCTATGATTTACAAGCAAGTTTAGAGTGTTTGCTGAAGAGGGCAGAATGTTCCCGTTTAAGCAGTTAATATATCATCATAATCTTAGTGAGCGGGGGTTATAATTTTATAATTTTTGCACGGAAGTCTATTTAGGCACGTAGCCAGCTCAAAATGTGACAAATGTGCAATCCGTTCCGGAGCGGCATGCAACCATTGCATATGACTTTCAAACGAGGTTGAAAGTTTTAGGGGGTTGTGAGCGGTGAGCGAAATATTTCCAGGGTTGGAGGTTGTGGCAGAAGATATAAGCCCGTGACTGGCGTAGGATCATTATCAAGGGAAACGAAAGCGGTACGACAAACCGTCACACTCCCTCATAAACAGCCACATTCTAGCGTCACCGTGCTAAGAGCATATGCGCCTGGTCTTGGCCAGCTATGACCTGGTTCGAATTTTTACTATATGAATCCTATAATGTTCTTCCCGAGCGCTAAAATAGTACCCTATTAAAAATTCAGACCAGTATAATGCATCATCCACAATAATTTTTGTTTGCCGCGTGTAAAATCCAATAATTGACTTTCTATCCTCAAACAATTAAATTCAATTCCATACACGATCACACAAATAATGGGTCATCCGCGTTAAAATGCACGCACATTTGTAAAAAAATGTCCCTCCCTTTTGGGTGCCCACGTTGTTCCTACCCACTCTCTCTATACAATGTCTGAGATGTCAAGATGTCAAGATGTCATTGTCTGATCCTTAAGACAATGAATATGTTCTAGGCCTAAATATATACTTGTCCTGACATCATTATCGGGAACTGTTATTGTCCATAGTCCCTCAGAAGGGACTCAATTTTTTGCGTTGAATGATGCGTTTGAAGATGTGTGCACAGCGTTTCTTTTTAAATGTGTGCGCGTGTGTTAACGTAATGTCCTGACATCCTACAGACAACATGTGTTTATCCAGAGTCTCTTCCGACAGAGTCTAGACAATTAACACTATGTTAGTACAGCTATGAAACTGTACCTTGTCCCCAGCTAGTATGTGTACTTTGATGCTGTTCCTAATGGGGTGAGTGGAAAATTTATTACATCGGCGCATGCATTTTAACGTAGATGACCCATAATATTGTCGTTAGTGGAATTGGGTTTCAAATAGCAAATTAAATTATCTTTGTATAATATAAATTCTTATCATTTATGTAAGATTGCATTCCAGTAGCGACATAAAATTAAATAATAAAAATCAGATAGTGTTGTGGAATTGAATTAGGACTTTCCACACGGCAAACAATAATTAAAGTGGATGATGCATAATGCTGTAGTTTAGTGTATGTCTTTTTAACTTTTGTGAGGTTAAAATCACTCGCATGATTTTCTTGATTTTCAAATTACATAAAGGTTTTCGCAATCTGTCGAAGAATTGGGCCAATTCAATTAAAAACAATAAATAATCATAAAATTACAGCCATGTTATCTGTCTTTTTCATAGCCAATCGCTTATATTTTCAAAAACGACACCAAATACAGCCAGTTTCATTGATAAATTACGTTACCGGCTGCGAATGTTACCAACCAATTAACGCATACACCATTGAATGAATAGCAATAACAGTGTGAATTGTCAATTGTGGCAGTGTTTGAGTGGAATACCTCACATACGTATTTTGGACAAGTTTTCAGCATACTGTTTTTACAGTAGCTTCATAGCATATAGACGTGATTGTTCTCTTTATCGAACTCGCTAAGAAGCTCGTGAAACTTGTAATGATGGTTATTAATTTTTGTCCTTGTGCACATACGGGTGCAGTGAGCTTCTATGACTCCGAACTCTCCCAGGCTACACTTTTCCAGCTCACAATTTGCCGCATCAAAGCTGCGCCTGTTGGTGTAGCTTGCACAAAGTCCTTTGTGTTTCTGAGTTTGTCCGCCAACAATTGCTGCGCAGTCAAAGCCTCCACATTTATCCGCAAATCTGCGCCTAGCTATCAGCACTCTAATTGCTGTCAAGGGTCCGTATTCTCAAATGTATATGGTACCGATCATCAGTTGGTGATAGGTCTTGTAACGTTCGAACCAATGAATGCTGATGACCTAAATTCAGCACATTTTTCGCAAATGATTCGCTTTACTTCTGTGTCCAATTTTGAGTTCAATAACAGCGATAGTTAGTGAGTTTGAAATCCTATTACTAACTGATGACAATTGTTATACACATTTGAGAATATGGGCCAAGAGTCGAGGCGCTGGGCGCAGTCACTGTCTGTACAACGCTCATTGCTAGTGCACAAAATAACATTATTTTTAGAAAATTCAAATAGTCGAAGTAGCTATGTAATTTTTTGCATATTCCCATACATAAAAAGTTCCGTGTCCTTTGGCTGTAGAGGCTAATGACCGGTATTTTATGTTCCATATGGGATTAATTTGACCCAGTGTTTCGTACTCAACTTAAACCAACAGAATCTGGGGCTACAAACGGTTTGAGCAACAGGTTGGTCGACAGGTCAACCTGCTAACGGGAGATCAACTTCAGGATGGGATTACGATTGAAAAAACAAAAGACAAGCTATTGTAAAACTTTACTTGGGGGGGGGCTTGGTGCATAATTTTCAACGAGGGTGTCAACCCTATTGGCTCACCTTTACAATGTGCCCATTCATCGGCTTGTTCAAGTCGCCTGTAACTATTGTTAGACACAAAGTTACAATGAAGGCGGCCAATGTTACTTTAAGGGGCGTAATAGTAGATTAACCGTATTCCTAAGCCTAAGCCTAAGCGTTGCAAAAATGTGTTAATAAGCCTAAGCCTATGCCCAAGCCTAAGCAAAAAATGTAATCTAGAATCTTAACCTACTCGTTTATGGACCCACCAGAAACCTGGACGCCCTTTAAAGTAACATGGGCCATTGAAACAATAAAAACTTAAAGTATACCCTTAGGCTTTAGCTTAAGTTGTAGCCGCGAAAAATATATCAGTAATTCAAGAAATTAACTGTTCCTCTGATTCCATTGGAGTTTTTTACGTTATGAAACCGTAGCCAAAGAGAGAGAGAACATTTTCAACCTTGCTTGTAAGTGATTGAAAACCTTTGTATGCCCCTCGTGAAAATTTTTTAGCCCCCGCCTAGCAAGGTGGGCTAGCTACGGCACTGTTGTGTTGCTTTCAATATTAACTTTATCATTGTACCAACATATGCTAAGCGGCAAAACCAGCGGCGGATCCCTAAATTTCTGACGAACGATGCTGGTGTGTAATATCCGTAAAAATAGCGTCACCAAAGGTGGTTGTAGCTATCACACCAAATCATTGGTATCAAACGCTGCCTATAAGAAAGCCCCCGGCCTAATCCATCCAAAAAAGATACAAATCCAAATCTTTGTATTAAGATTCACGCCCGTAGCCAGCTGACCTTGCTTGTGGTGCTAAAAATTGTTACCGGAGAGACATACAACAGTTTTACGATGACCTACAAGAAAGGTTGAAATTTTTCTAGGGTGGGCATGGATTCTTCCAGACGGGCTAAGTCCCTCTCCTTGGCCCCGATTGGCTACGAGCCCGCTAAGATTTCGTGCTAAAATTGCGTTTAGCGTTTTGCTCGAAAGCTTTTTCCACGATTTTCACACGTACCTCCTCCTGTCAAAAAATTTTGGATCCGCAACTGGTCCCGTTCTGAATCGACTCGAACTCGAGTATGGCTGATTCTTTTTGTTTACTTTTTACCAATGGTTGCTCTGTTCACTCCATACAGCGTTGCGAGCCCGTAGCCATGGACTTGCAAGGGGACCTCAGCGCCGCCACTGGAAAAGTTTTCGCCCCCCTCTAAAACATTTTTTAGCCTTGTTTGTAAGTCATTGAAAATCCTTAAATATTCATCGTGCAAAAATTGTTAACCCCCCACATCCCGCAAGCAAGGTAATTTGGCTACTGGCCTGCAGCTTTGACTAAATTGTCGCAGTGGCCTACACTGCTTAAATGCTGAGATGTTTTATAAGTATTATAAATTTCAACAATCGCTTTACTTGCTTGTTTTAAGTTTAAAAATGTGATGGATTACACGTGTAAACTTTGTATTTCGAAGTCGAATTCAAACGAAACATAAACGCTACGATTGAAATTGTCGTGCGAACATAAAGACAGAGGTGTCGCTTCAGTGACAACAGACGTGAGCGTTGTGTAGACATGATTTCAGTTCGTGAGGGGCTATAACATAAAGCGGTTGGTATAGATTTAGTCACAAGCTGACGGATAACACTGTAAATTACAGTGAGTTGAGTAATCAAATTAGAGACCACATTATAATCACTTCTGGACAGTTTTGAGTTAATAATAGCAAACATTAACTCACTCTGAGGTGATTTAGCTCCGTGTAAGCCTGTAAGGGGATTAATTAACTCAAAATTAGTTTAGTCAATTTTGCATTGTGAGTTCTGAAAGGCTTAAATTGACAGCCAATGATATTCAACTCATTCTGAGTTAAAATCAATTCAATGTAATTTACAGTGTAGCTAGAAATTGTTTTCGAGAAGTTTTATAACCGAATGCAAATTTTCCTGCAAGCGCGTGTTGCTAGCGAGAAAATTTTTTGAGCTCTTTGATCGGATAGGTTAATTTGAAGCATGATTGTTTCTGGATATATGCGTTATCCGCCGTTGTATATTCCTCAGACCCGGTGCTAACACTGCTACGGGGTAAATCGTTAAGAGGGACATCCATGCAAGTCTCACAGGCATGCAAACTAAGCTGAAACGTTGCTGCGAGGTGGGCAAAAAATTTTGTGAGGGGATGCTTAGCACCCTCTGGCTTCAGGCCCGATGCCCTTCGATGGTCGAAGTTCCAAGTTTTGGAACACACGTTGACAATCGTCGTCCTATGACTACAAACTGGTTTGAGCTCAGCACAGGTGTCGATTAAAACTGTCAACACAAGTCTACTGAATAGATACAGAAGACATTAAACACTTCAGTTTTTATTTGTATTAGTAAATCTGGAACGCCTCGCATACGTATTTTGGGCAGCGGTCCAGCTGTTGTAATGATTGTTTCATTTACAGCATATATATGCAATTTAGAGCAAATTTGTAACCATGTTGATTAGTATTTTTACATCTATGAGATTCAAGCCCAGGATGCAAATGAACTTCGACAGCATTGAAAGAATTCTACGTTAAGAAAATTTTCGTATGGTCTTTAAAACTGTTTACAGCGTATTTTGTTTGATACATATACCAATAAAAAGATCGAACCATGTAAAATACCACCGCGCTGATGCAAGGTTCTATAAAATATGGAAAGATGAGCTTTCGCGGTATGGTTACATAATTCTAATTTTGACTTACTTAAAACATAAAAACAAAAGTCCGACGCCAAATAATTATTTATAAGTCGTACCCAGTCTTTTTGACCCTTTCAGGGACTGCTTGTTACATCTAATTTTACTTTTAATCGATTTGTATACAATTGAGACTATTTTGAACAAGTTCAAAGCGAAAGATAAACGTTTTATGTTGTTTTCAAAAGCAAGTTTATACAGTAACAAAATTGCGGAAAAGCTAAAAATTCATGTGCTTTCATCTTAAACTAAATTTATGTAACTTCGCTCTGTTGCGTGATTTAATACGAAAATGTAAAAGTTTTTTGAAATAGCCGACAAGGTGTGTCAGCATATGCTTTCTACGCTATAAACACAGGGCCGTAGCCAGCTCACCTTGCTAGAGGGAACTAAACATTTTTCTGGAGGGGCATACAAGGGTTTTTGTTGACTTACAAGGAAGGTTGAAAATTTTCTAAGCTGGGCAAAATGTTTCCAGGCGAGTTAAGCCCCACTTGGCTACGGCCCCGTATAAACAGCATAATTTCTAGTCTAAGTTATTCTGCTGAACCGTAGTGACCAGAATAAGAGGTAATGTGGTAATAAAGACGAGGCAAATAATTTGAATCCGTATACAATAGTAGTCTGTATCCCTAATTATGCATCGTCTACAATACAAAATTTCATTTTGCCACCGAAAACATTATAAGGTAGCGTTAACACGTGTCAATTTTTAAAATTGTCAAGCGTTAAGAACCTGTGAATAAGTTCTTAAATTCCTAATTTGTATCACGAGTTGAAAAGACTCTTAGTTTTTTTAGGATTTCTCAGTTTTTTATTAAATACACTACTCCAAACTCAGCGAGGACAGACGTATCAATTATTTGAAAATTTTTGCTTATTCGGTGTGATTTAAATATTTTCAAATGGCAAAATGTGGGCCTCATGACCCTAAAACTACGCCTTAGTTTGCACTTTACACGCCAATGATTCAGAGGCCTTGAAGAAAAAATGTTTCTTATTCATAGCATTTCAATCTACATAGTCCTAATATAATGTCGGGCCAATCCAGACCCGTAGCCAGCTCACCTTGCCAGGGAGGGGGGGGCTAAAAAATATTCATGAGGGGCATACACAACGGTTTTCAATGACAAGTAAGGTTGAAAATTTTCTAGAGAAAGCCAAAATTTTTCGCACCCCAGGTTTGAGCCTTCTGGGCTCCCCTTAAATGTGGTCTCGGCCCCATCAGATGACGTGCGCATTTTGCTCACATTTTCATACATTTATTTCAATTCATGACTGACTACCGTGAGTCGCTGCCGTCTGTTGCTTCTATGGTTGTTTTTGTACAAAGAGCGGATGAAACGATAATTTGAGTCGGTCACCTCTTAAGAGCGAACCGTGACATGGAGAGAGAGATGGGGCCATTATTTAGGCATATGAAAATTGACACGTTTAAATAGCTGTAGTTGAAATATAAGTTCAGTATTTCGCTATACCGTAGAGTGATACTGTTTAGAAATAATAATAATAATAATAGTAATAGTAATAATAATAAAAATAATAATAATAATAGTAATAAAAATAATAATAATAATAATAGTAATAATAATAGTAATAATAATAATAGTAATAATAATAATAATAGTAGTAGTAATACTAATAATAATAGTTGTGTTTTTTGACGGTGTCGGCATGAAAAAGTGAACTGCACCGGTTCGTAAAATACGTTGGTCAAGTTCAGTATATCGTTATACTATAAGCGAAATACTGATTACAAATCATAATAATAAAACAACAACAACAATAATAATAATAATAAAATAATTTACATATAAGTCGGTATATTAAGTAAAAAAGCGTAAAATTTGCAGCTGCAGTAACTTATTTAATGTTTACTACACTGGACCTCACTTGCATACATCAACTCAATATTTTCTCAAGGTCCATGAATGCCGTCGGCAGGCGTGTAGCCAGGTCACCTTGATACGCGAGGTCAAACAAACATTTTTCAGAAGGCGCATACAAGAGTTTTTGATGTCTTACAAGCAAGGTTGAAAATTTTAAAGGGTTGAAGCAAAATGCTAAATGGGGGGTGAATTCTAAATGGGGGGAAGCTAAGCCCTTCCTGCCTCCCCATTGGCTACGGGTCCAGCCATCGGTAATAAATAATCACTTTCGATTAGCGGACACACCACAGTTGTGTTGCTGATCTTTTGCAAATTTACTCAAAGGTAGAATTACCACCTACCTTGTGTGTGTGTATCAGTTACCGGTATATAAAGGTAAGCAAATAACCTAGTGAAATGACAGATATATATTTAGAAAATATTATTAGACAGTTCGTTTTGTGCTAGGACGCTAACTAGCATTGTTCAAAGTTGTGCAACTTCCACAATAACTCGCGTACACCAGGTGACTTTTGAGGGGGTAGCGTCATGGCCACTGAAGCCAAAAAGCTTCAGTGTGTAGGATGCTGAAGCAAAAAAAATGCTTCTCAGTGTTCATGATACTACCGCCTCAAAAGTCACCTGGTGTACGCGTGTTATTGTGGAAGTTGCATTAGTACAATTCTACCGATTCGTTGTTGACGTACAGCTAAAATCCTGCAAATCTTTACTCGTCGTACACCATAGAAATATTGTTCAGGTTTAGAATACAACATCTATGATCGATTCGTTCGCATTAGGTTATACTGCGTTTAACTGTTTGACGTTTAGGTAAATATAATTGACACATGCGTAGAACCAAGCTATCATTTCGGGCGGATAATCCCGTGTGAACGCCAGTGTACGAGAATATTTTGTGACGTTTGCAAGTTATCCTATAGCCGGTTAAACTGCCATTTTTTGGTTGTTACCAGAAATTTTTGGGATATATTCACCTACCCCTAGTGGTATACGCGTCTAATAATTGACATAATGGATTAGACACTTTATGGCGTTTGCCCCCAAGTTTAGCCCTTAGCCTGAGTTATGTCAAAATTTGAAAAGTTTACACGTTGACTTTTAAGCACAAATAATTACCAAGAGTGGACTATGGACAAGAGTGTGCAACTCTGGGAGTCCCGCATGGTATAAAATATACCACCCACCGGGTGTTGCGTTTTTGACCGACCCCCCCCCCTTGTTTAGAGTGGGATCGCTATCATATGACCCCTAATTATTACTATAAGGGAACCATTGTTGACGCCGCATACATAAATTGACATGGTTCGCACCGGTTGTACGTCCCTAAAATTTAGAAAACTTTAGGAAAATATAAAGAAGAGCCTATGGATCAAGGTTTTGATCCTGAAATAAGCCACGCTGATTTTGTATAAATTTCCAGTATTAACGGCATTAGAATCGCAAGAACACGCGCTTTCTCTACTTCTTCAATGCAACTTACACAAAGAAACGCCGCACTGAGTAACCGAATATCCATCTCTGTTCAAAAAATCAGTGTCCGCTTCTGTTATACGGAAAATTCCGTTATTTTTATACTCATAATTAATTGTAAATCACGTATAATAAATTGCATAATTTTTCAGCACAAATACTCGTCAATTATTCTATTCGATACGAAACGACGAAATTTGCTAAAATTTAAAAAAAATTAATTCATCTTCTATTTTTTGTACGAAATTTTAGAAAGTCCGGTAAACATTTGCTTGATTTCGCAACAAACATTTTTGAAACATTGTATACTTCAATATCCGTTTTTCGTTTTCGTTATTTTAACCACTGTTCATTTCTGTTATTTTTACGATCAGTTTACTCCGTGCGAAACGGGGCCCATGTATAGAACGGGCCGGATCGTTTTCCGTAGGAGCTATAGAGTCAGTTTAAGCTTAAGACTAACTTTTTGGCTTAGGCTTAGGCGTAAGCTTAGGCTTAAGAATACGCTTATACTACTGTTCCGGCCCTGTTCTATACATGGTCCCGAAACAGTATCGTATCGCATTGTAGAATTGGGTATTGGCGTAATAGAATTGCTCTTGCCTGCGGCAAAAATAAGGAATACACTAAACGTAACGCAAAGAACAAATCTAATATAGTATTTTTAATTATCACCTATCGGATGCAATGTGAACCGTTATTCAATTTCCGGTTTTCTGGTTTATAAAGCGTTTTTCATTAAAACGGTACGATTAAAAGATTTTGATTGAATAAACAGCGGAATTTGGTGCAAAATTTACCATTTTCGTCTTTTTCATACCTTCCTGTACAGTTAGAAATTTTCAGATTTCGGTATAAACTTAGACTTAGGCTTGTATGCTTAAAGGGTTAGAGGCTTTTATACACTTTGCCTCGCATGTACCCTAAGGTGCATGCTCCGACTTTGAGGCTTAGGTTAGAAAAAGGCTTATATATGGTTAAGTCTAAACGTTTGCCTAAACTCTAGGCTAATCCTGAACAGGGGCGCCCTCAAAAAATTATTTTTGGGGGTTCCTAATAATTTTAGCAGCCCTACAATTGCAATTCAATATTTCTTAGTTTTAGACCGAGTCTATTTCGGGGACACCAGTCTAATTTTGGGAAAGGCACGGCCCCCAAATGCATCCCGTGGGGACGCCCTTGAGCCTGAACCTAAAGTTTTTTTCTTTAAACGCGGAGGAAGTGTACCATACCCGATTTAGCTTTAGGCTTGGACTTGTTGTTTTAAAATTTTAGCCTGAAAATATGTTACTATTTATCATAGTGCTTCTTAATGCTGGAAATATTTATTTTCAATTTCTTCGTAAAATTAATACAATTTTAAACCAGACAATTGTTGAAATGCGACGTACTGCTGAGTGTGCAATCGTCTCTAGACTGCAGTCAAAATGCAATGCTTTTATTAACCGTATACGCCAATCATTTTGTCTTCTTTCGTGGCAGCTTTCAGCCTGTAAAATGGTGTTTTTTTAGATTTTCCACAAATTTCTCAAGGATATATTTGTCTATTTCCTCTTGTATATTCCTTTAGATTTTGAATAGAATACAAGCTTGTATTAAATTGTAAAAAATCAATTTTAGCGGTACTATTTGTTATGAAGACGCTATCAAAGTAAAAAAAAATAGCCCGTTAATGATGCACATCAAGCTTACATATGCTTTTTGATGACCATTATGCCCATCGCTGATCGGAATTTTTAGGTTCATTAGGAAACCTTGTTTCTGGTTATGATTTTAGCTTGAAAATTTTTTTTCCATTTCAAATGCCGTATAAAATCAGTTATGCTCGCTGGCGAATTCACGGCCGAGGGGGTCAGCGAGGAAATGGCCGACGCGAAACGGACCCAAGTTGAAATTTGGTATTTAAAAGGTTTGGCTACTAAAATTGCGTTTGATATTTTCGTTCGCTTTCGCTTGTGAGTTGCTTTTTATTACAATTATATATTGCGCGGTTTGGTGATTGAAGTTTCAGGATGCGATACTGAATATAATATGCTCGTAGATAGGGGCAAATGATAGTAGTGTACGGAACGCTATATGTCAGTCTTGTTACCGCCAGTGCAATTAGTTTTTTTAATATTTAAGATGTTGCTAATTTTGAAATATTTTACAAACCAGGTAAATGATAATTTAATTTTAAGTTACGCAGTACGGCGGCCCATGTAAAGTTCAGGGGCGGAACGATTTTCCGTGCAACTGCAATAGAGTAAGCTTAAGCTTTAGACTAATTTTTTTTGCTTGGCTTAGGCTTAGGCTTATGCTTAGGCTTAGGAATAAACTTATTCTTACGCTTAGGCTTAGGTTTAGGCTTAGGCTCAGGAATATGCTTATAATACTGTTCCGCTCTTGTTCTTTACATTGGCGCTAATTTTTATATATCTTACAAAACAGGTAAATGATAATTTTATTCTAAGTTACGCAGTATTATATACAGCTATTCGCGAAAATTTTGCTATGGATACGGTGAGGCTGGAACCCACGACGTACGGATTACCACCGGTCCGCTGATCTAACCACTGAACTACGCAGTCATGCAAACTTTTCGCTTCAGTTTATATATCCTTGCTGTACAACGATAGTGAGATGTATTCACGAGTAGGTTGCCTAATCTTTAGTTAAGTTTGGTTAAATAATTTAACGGCTGTATATTTTTTTCACAAAATTGACGGTCGTACGAAAATAGAGAAAAAACTTAGGTTTAACTTTTAAACCAGCTACGCTATTCTAATTTTCTGAAGTGAATTTCTTTTTGTGCCTCTAATACCGCCGTCACCTGCCATATAGATCCGGGCTGCATGCTACACGCGGGCGCCCGCGGGACGGGTAAGAAAATTTTGACACCGCTATACGAGCGGGTAAAGAAATTCAAAGCGCAGGTAAAAATTTGTGATTCTTCACCTTTTTCAATATTCGTAAAACAAACTTGAAACCAGATAATGTAGAAAAGCTTGAATTTTTTAAACTGTTTTTATCGTATGAGTGAAAAATAAGTATCGAACATTAATATCAGTGTACTGTTAAATTACGCAATTGTGCTGAACGCAGAAGAAAAATACGGGCGGGTAAAGGCGTGTAACGGTAAAGGAATTTTGCGCGGGTAAAAGCGGGTAACGGGTAAAGAAATTTTGCGTAAGAATACCCGCGGGTAAAAAAAATAAAATTTCCGCGGGTAAAACGGCATCGCGAGTAAAAAATCTTAACCCACTTTACACCTCTGAAACTGATACTGGTAAATTTGAAACTTGGTTTGCGTCAGTGAACGTTTGACCCGGTAGCAACGTTTGCCTACCAAAACATAAATGTAAAAAAAATAAGTGCAGTTCAAACTGTAATACCATTTCAATCGCCTGCAGGTCATATATACACATTCGCAACAATATTTAAATACTTTAAGATTGCGTTCGATATTAAAAGAAAGTTTGAAATTAAACTTTCGACCAATCTCTGCTCTATTGTAATGAATTTTTGTGTTAAATTTCAAAATTAATATTCTTAGAATTAGCTCAGAAAAGGCCGTTTTTGCATTACGACAACTTGCGTTATGATCGAGTTATAGGTAAATTCAAAAATGATTTAGTTTGGTAACCATTACAATAAAATTTTGTAATTTTAATTAAAAATTCATACTTGTTTAGCTTTAACGTCGCTTATCGACGTGTTTGTCTCAAAGCTCGAAAGCTGACAAATATTGGCTTCATTTCCGAAATCCTACTTGAATACTACTTAGTACTTAAGTACGTGCTAAGTAAATTACTTAACGATTTTGTCGTTTTTAAAAACGTACTTAAGTTATGTAAATACTTAAGTCGCTGACTAAATTTGATAGATTACAAATTTATGATTCAGGAATACTAACCTTACTCTAATTAAAATCGTAGACGTTGCCTTTTTAATACAAAGCAAAACTATTACTGCCTTGTTGTGACAATGGCTGACATTTGGCGTTTATTTGATTTGCTCAAAATTTAAGTATTAACTTCAGTCGTCAACTTAAGTAAATACTTTAGTATAACATAAGTAACTACTTAAAGTAAGATTTCAGAAACCCAGCCATGATCGGAGTATACAGTGCGATTTTAGGGTACCACAAAGTAATACAAAATTGAAATTAAAAAAACGTAATTGCACCGCTGCAAATTCTTATTGTACATGCACAGTTCAACCAGTACAATTGTAAGCTCATTCGCTTCGAGCTTCACCGCACGACCCACCCCAGCCAGCGGTCTGACTACGACCCCTTGTGGATTTTTGTCAAGCGCTTGTTTGCTGTCGAGTATTTTATCCAGTTGCCCTTGTAATCAAACAACCAATCGTATTTCGGCACAATTGTGTTGCTTAAATGGATCTTGTCAATTCGCATCGTTGACATGTAGTCATTTTAATTTCACTTCAAAAACACAATATTCCTCACCGTTCGCTGTTGGAGTTCCGCTAGTTCCGGCGGATATTGCTCGAGCGACACTTCCGCCGGATGTGATCGATGAAAGTAAGTTTAAACGCTTGAGTGTCTCGGTGGGTTTTGGTTTCTGGGCGGCATCAATTAGGTATGTATATTTGGTTTGGGTGTATAGCCTGGCGGAGTGGATCAAGGGGGGTCTAAACACCCTCCAGGGCTTGCGCTAAAAAACGTTTTGCGAGTGTTGCATAAGGGATTTAGTATTCAAATTACGTCGAACTTTTCGTGGGAAAGTTTAAAACTGCAATCAAACGTAATGACGTCAAATTGCTTATACTTCTCCTAGCACAGGTGTAATGAGCATAGCGTATAGGACTCAATAATAACAGATGCTTCGACTTACCAATTTAAAAGTAATAATTTAAAAACTATAGCGGTTAATTCGGGCCCGTAGCCAGAGACCGCAAGGAGAGATCAGCAACTCCCCATGGAAGAATTTTGACCCCCACTAGAAAGTTTTTTACCTCTGCTTGTAAGTCTTCGAAAACCTTTGTATGCCAATCCTGAAAATTGTTTAGATCCTGTAGCAAGGTGAGCTGGCTATGGACTTGGGTTAATTTGAAAAAACTCAATTTAAAGTCGCAGTAGATAATTTCAAATTTTACGATGAACTAAAATATATTATTTTTCGTTTGGATTTCATTAATTGAAATGATATGAAAAGTAGGTTTTACTACAGGCCTATCTAATTTAAATATTACCTCTGGTGAAGGCTTACGTACCGATATAATCATAAAACTATTGTAGCATAGAGACTATATGGGGCCCGTAGCCAAGGGGGGCAGGAAGGCTCAGTCCACTCTGAAAAAATTTTGTCTCCCCCTAGAACGTTTTCAACCTTGCTTGTAACTCATTGAAAACCCTTGAATGCCTCTCCTGAAAAATGTTTAGCCCACCTAGCAAGGCGAGCTGCGCTACGGGCCTGAGACTATAGTGACTAACTGCAATAGTGCAACCTATTGTTCGCATTCTGTAGACTAATTTTTATTCAGGCTTAGGCTTAGGAATATGTTTAGACTACTGTGACGCCCCCAAAAGTAACATTGGCCAAGTATTAACTTAATAAGGACAGAGCCCATATCCCGCTAGTCTTTAATAGGGACATACTTTAGTCTTTTAGACTAAATTTTTGACTCTCAAAAAGTTTAAACTAATTCGATTAAAGCTTAAGCTAATCTTACAGTATTAAACTAACTTTGTAGATTTACTAAGCGTAACTGATAAATTACGCTTACACTCATTAGAACCGTACCACATTTTTAGTTAATCAGTTCAGCCATTTAAGTTTGACTTAAACTCACATTCAAGTTTAATTAAGCTATAATTTAAGTTAAAGTTTTTAAAGTGTAAGCTTACAAATATGCTTAAGACTACTGTTACGCCTTTAAAGTAACACTAGTAATCACTGAAATCGTGTCTTCTTGTCCGACTGGTGTGGTGGCGTACACAACGCAACAGCGAATGCTGTTTTTTGGGAACAACACCAGTTTAACGAGCTTCCTGTAGCGTTCGTGTACGGCTTTAGACCTTTTATCGAGGTATTTCAGTTTTATCTAACGTATATATACTGCATATATATATAGAGAGAGAAACAGAATGATATATATTATTTTGAACAAGACTAAACATATCTAAAAATAGTATATAAATGGTCTTTAGTCGTATTTCTTTCTAATTTTTTCATTGTTTTACCCAGCGGCGTCGCAACTGTACCCCATAGCCCCGATTTGAGCCCACCCCCCACTCTAACAAGATTTTACACGAACAATTTGAAAAATGTTTTGATCATTGCGCAAGGGGAACCGACCCCGGACAATTTTGGGGGGGCCCCACCGTATTTTGCACCGGCAGTAGTTTTGCCTACAACAGATCGTTGTTGGGATTTAAGTGCTGGAAGAAATACTTAAGTTCGATTTTAATTTAAAATCAAGGTTTTATATTAAGTTTTGATGTTTGACTTGAATTAACACTTAAAATAATCAGTGGTTCGACTTTGCGGTCATAATTTTTCTAAATTTGTTTCGTGCGATTCATTTTAACAGATTGGTTGAGAGATATGACTTAAATCCGATTTCAACTTAAGTTGATATTTCATATTTGTCTGGCTGTAATTCACATTTAAATAATAAATTGGGTTCTTTCTCGAGTCGTACTTTTTTCCTAGGGTTACTGTTAAAAGATGGCGATTTCAACTTAAGTTGATATTTCATATCAGTCTGGTTGTAATTAACATTTAAATAATAAATTGAGTTCTGTCTCGAGTCGTACTTTTTTCCTAGGGTTACTGTTAAAAGATGGCGATTTCAACTTAAGTTGATATTTCATATCAGTCTGGTTGTAATTCACATTTAAATAATAAATTGAGTTCTGTCTCGAGTCGTACTTTTTTCCTAGGGTTACTGTTAAAAGATGGCGATTTCAACTTAAGTTGATATTTCATATCAGTCTGGTTGTAATTAACATTTAAATAATAAATTGAGTTCTGTCTCGAGTCGTACTTTTTTCCTAGGGTTACTGTTAAAAGATGGCGATTTCAACTTAAGTTGATATTTCATATCAGTCTGGTTGTAATTCACATTTAAATAATAAATTGAGTTGTGTCTCGAGTCGTACTTTTTATTTTCCTTGGATTACTTTTAACACGAACCCGCAGCCGAGGGGAGGCAGGGGGAGCTCAGCTCCCCCAGGAAAAATTTTGCCCCCTGGAAGATTTTCAATTTTGCTTGTAAGTCATTAAAAACTGTAAGTCATTGAAAACCCTTTAATGCCCCTCCTGAAAAATTTAAACTATAAAAACCCTTTAATGCCCCTCCTGAAAAATTTAAACTATAAAAACCCTTTAATGCCCCCTCCTGAAAAATTATTGCCCCCACGAAGCAAGGTGAGCTGGCTACGGTCCTGTTTTAACAGATAGCGATTAGTTTGCAGGGATACCACTTCAATCTGATTTTACGGTAATAAGAATATCTATTTTTCTAAATTATATTCTACGTTTCTAGAAACTTGTAGTAATTTTGATAATTTTCGTCATATCTTTGCGACGCAATAAATAAACTTGAGTAGGAATGACGCGTTCAAACCGTTTGACCACAAAGGTATATGGCTTCGCAGCATAGAATTGTTTCACTATTGTCCAGGTATATATCAATTCAGAACCTGTGACCGGTATTGCGACAATTTGTCGCCCGACAACTCGTCAACTGACATCTTGGAAATCCGAAATTTCATTGACTCGACACATTGTAGTCCATCGTTATGCTTAGGCTAAGGCTTAGGTTTAGATTAAACTTATGGTTAGGTTAATTCATTGGCTGGAGGACACCGTTGTCGTGTGTCGAATAGTCGTCGATTCCCTGTGAGCTAAGCTTATGACTAAACCTAAGCCTGACTCTAAACCTCTTAAGCCTAAACGTCCAATGCCTCCTAAGCCTAAACGTCATTATCTGTCCGGGAAATTTATCGGAGTGGTTGTTTAGTAACCGAGTACCCAAGATTCACAGTATGCGATGCCGTCATCATATATGATTCTATAATTAATGTTGAGGCATTTTGTCACATTTGTTTGCTGATATTTTTTTCAGTATTAATCCATGCGCATAAATCAAACCGAAAGCTAATAATTTCCGCCGACAATACATCGATACCGGTTAATATAGAGCGGTAAATGAGTTGTGTAATTAACAAAAACCATAATAGAATTGCAAGCGACCAATTGATAGGTTTACAGTGGTTTTTGCTACTCAACAAAGCCATATGCATCGGCGAGGATACAGATATTTCTGACCGGAGGTGTGCTGGCAAAAGTTATGAAACGCAATTTTTACTATGTGTAGATGCTATGTGCACATATTTTTTGAGGGAAAAAATTGTATGGTACGAACGGACCTCTTAGCATTGTATCATAGAATATTTTCTGACAGTGGTGTACGCCCCTCCAATCACGAATGCAGTATTTTGAATAGCCAGGTATCTGGTTTGAGGGGGATCCCGTCAATTACTTGAATATAAATATATATATAAATATATATATATGTATATATATGTATATATGTATATATATATGTATATATATATGTATATATATATATGTATATATGTATATATATTATATATATGTATATATAAGTATGTATATATATTATATACATACTTCTATGTATATATGTATATATAGCATTTAGCAGTTATTAATAGAACTGAATTTGTCAATGTCATTGCAGGGTTCCAAGCCTATTTGGACTCCTTCTGGCATAATATTTACGGCGAGAAATTAAGCTCAGCGGCACCGTCATACGAATTGCGTACCACAAAATAAATATAGCTCATTAGCAGCCAAAACTTTCCTTTACTTTAATGATCAAGCTTCAATTGACTCTTTTATACCTTCGTTTCTTAGCTATGTACCAAACAACGCGATTGGTATATAGCCGCGATATCGGTTCCGTAAGGTACCTAATAGTTGGTTTTGGTAGTATCACGACAATTGGTCGCCCGATAAGTCGTCGACCGACAATTTGTAATCTGTGAATTTCATCGACTCGACAATTCGTCGCCGATCATTATGCTTAGATTTTGGCTTAGTATTTTACGCTTAGAAATTGATATAGTCACAGGCTTTGCGATACTGTTTGGTGACAAGTTGTCGGTCGACGAATTTGATTCCGCCTGAGTCAAATTCGACTCACTGAGTCGCTCATCGAGTCTAATTTGATTCTGGCGGAGTCGAATTTGACTCAGTTTGTGTAGTACGGAAAAGCCTATTTCGGAAAGAGTCAATTTGACTCACCATTTTTTGCAGTATGGTGTAGTGGTAGTGCGTTCGCTTAGGACATTGTAGGTCGCTAGTTCGAGCCATACACTGTATGTTTGACGTTTCCAGCTGCATAGGGCAAATTTTTTTGAAGTTTCCGACAAGGGTACGAAGTGTAATAGACCCGTCCGAACCCAGTGCAATTCAACTATTCCGAGTATCGGAGTATTCATTCATTGAACTCAAAGCAAATTTAGTTTTTGCCGAAAACGAATACGTTTTGATAAATAGATGCCGCTTTGTTTTTCTACTGTTTGTACGGTATTGCAGTATTAAGTGTTTGAATAATTTATGATAAACTCTGTTATATGGTTCAAAATATAAAGATATATATACAAGTTTACTCTTCGGCTGCCATATTGCGACAAATTTTTAAATGGATTGTTATTAAATTTCACATTTCACTTAATTTATAGACTTAACTTTAACGAAACTCAAGCTGTTAAATTAAAGATACAACTGTACCATATCTAGCCTCAAACATTTATATATATGTACCGGAACTGGAATTTGAAAAAATTACCGGAACCGGAAAATAACAAATACATGCCACCAAAAAATTCATTTTAATTTTCTTTTTTGCCATATTGGTGGTGAAATAACTATAGTTGGAGAAAGGTATTCACTTTTTATCTCCTGTATTTTAAATTTTCATAATCCACGGCAGCGAAATCTACTTTCGACGGTTTATTTTCGCTGACTGTTAAGTTTTGCATAGTATACTAACGAAATCTATTTAATTTTTATCGTCATTTTTTAGTAAATATCTTAATTTCCACCGACCAAATTTTAATACCAGAATTTTTTATTATAGTGAAAATTTACCGGAACCGGAACAGGATGGTGAAGAAATGCCGAAACCGGATATATATTAACATATAGGCACTATGAGTAATAAAATTTTGTAATGAACTAACCATTCACCGTTGTTTAATTAATGATATTTGACATTTATGGACTTTAGTTAGGATTTTTGGACTTTATATGTATTATGGTCTATTGCCGGGCTATAGTGTTGTGTGACAATTACGCCTTGGTACAAATTTGTCTGCTTATATCAGACAATTTGTGCCTGACGCCTATACTAGGTTAACCTGAATTGTTAGCATATAATGCTATGTGCACATCTTGTATGTATATGTCGTTAGGCCAATCTGTTAGTCAGGATAATTTTTCTATTGAACCCAGGCCAATTGACTATTCTAAACAACTGAAACGTTGACCTGAGTCAAATAACGATTGCGAGATGCAGCAAAACAACAGTTGTGTAAAACCAACGCTGAATGGTTAACGGTATTGACTCTGTCCCAATAATTAAATTTGATAAATTCAACAACCGTTTAGCCTATGCCAAACTGCTATTACATAAGATATCAGATTGGCTCAGGTCAATTAGTAATTGGTCTGAATAGCCGATTGGTCTACGACATGTATACGCTTGGACTTTTCTACCAGATGATACCATGTCACGCGCGATTAAAAATCGATGCGAAACTAACACCTGGTTCTGTTTTCTGGCTACACTGTAAATTCCAATGAGTTGATTAATTAATTCAGCGTGCGACTTGGTTATTTCTGAATTAATATCAGTATACATTAACTTACTCTGAGTTGAGTTGATTCTTACTCTGAGTTGAGTTGACGCTGGGTGAGTTGATTAATTAACTCATAATGAATTGAATCAACTCAAGTTTCTGAGTTCTGAAAGTCCTAACTCAGACTGAGTGATTCAACTCATTCTGAGTTAAAATCAACTCACTGAAAATTACAGTGTATCAGGTGTTAATATAAGCTCATTTTAAAGCAGATCTGCAATAGTTTAATTTCATGGACACTATCGTCGTTTCAATTATACAAATTCGCACAACAACTTTTCCATCAAAACAGTACCTGATTCCAAATCGTGATGCTGAACGCAATTTAATATTTAACAATTTCAGAAATTGTAATTTTTTTAAATTTTAATCCTTCCTGCAAGCCAGTCAAATATTTCAGGGTGTCGACTGAGTTCTATAACCGCTCGTGCCAGCGGCAATAAATTTAATAAACACTGGACAAATGATATACGGCCAATGTTACTTCGAAGGCCGTAACGTTAAATTAAGCATATTCTTAAGTTTTAAACCTAAGCCTATGCGTTGAAAAAAGCGAATTCTTAAGCCTAAACCTAAGCGTTGAAAAAAAGCTAATTCCTAAGTCTAAACCTAAGGCGTTGAAAAAAGCGTATTCCTACGCCTATACCTAAGCATTGAAAAAAGTGTAAACCTGAGCCTAAACCTATTTAAGCCTTACCCAAAAATGTGGTCTGAAATTCAAGCCTAAAGCAAAAAAATGTGAACCAAAATTTAAACCTACGCTTTAATGGTTCCATCAGAAAATGGAGACGGCCCTAAAAGTTAAATGGACCATAGCAACAACCACAAGATAAGCATTATTAAATTTTTACTTTCGAAAAATTTAAAAATTAAATCGGTGAAATGGCGTATAATGATCTGATATTTCAACAGCTTACGTGGTAAAATGTAAGGCGTTGGTAGCAAAGAGGGTACAGCTATAATTTGGGCTTCCTGAGCATTTCTATACAGTAAAAATATCACTGCGTGTTTTCGCACAATTATAGGTCGTTCGCTTTGCTTAATAGTCCACTTCGCTTGCGCTTCCCAACTCAATATTCAACCGATGCCATTGGCGAATTCGCTTACATTAATGGGTAAAAAATACGAAGTGCGATACCGTTATTGGATAGTTAAGGTTTAAGGATTTATGATTGAATAGTTAAGGTTTAAGGATTTATGATTGGATGTTTTTGGGACCCACCGATTAGCCAACATATTTTAGTTTCGTTTCGGTAGATTAAAGTTAAATTTATTCTTGAAAACAAGTGGCTCGTAAGGTTAGTTCGCGTTTAGTTTTATCTAACTTTGCTATATAGATGTAGCTAATACCAAGAGTGCATGATAACAAGAGTGTGCAACTTAATGGAATTGCGCATGGTACAAAATGAACTATCGGGTGTTGCGTTTTTGGCCGATCCACCTTAATTAGAGGGGGTCGCTATCACAACATTATGCCTATATTAAACTATACGGAGAGCGTGTTTGACGCCGCATGCATAAAGAGGCATGGTTCGCACCGGGTGCACCCCCTTAATAGCCGTCGTATCACCAGGGTCGCAATCAGGAATTACCAACGGAGACGACAGGTGAGATTTATAAATTGGACAACAAATCATATCTTAACATAGCCTGCATTCAATTCTGTCGATAACTTTTTCGACCATGCGACCAGACGACATCCTTAAAGGGAGCCGCTCGTCCGGGCCTGTAGCCAGCGGTGAGCATGGGGAGCTCATCCGCCCTGAACAATTTTTGTCCCCCCTATAAAATTTTCAACCTTGCTTGTAAGTCATCAAAAACGCTTGTATGTCTTTTCTAAAAAAATTTTGTAGCCCCCCCAGAAAGGTGAGCTAGCACCGGGTCAGGGTGCGTCTTGTCGCCCCCCCTCACATAGTTACGAACCTACGTTACGGTCCACTAAAAACCAAAAGCCACTTGTGTGAATGAGAACAATTTTTTTTCTGTTTTCGTTCTCATTTCGTCTAAAATCTCCGTTTTTCACTGAGGCGGGTGTCATGGCTACAAAATAGGCTTATAAACAATAGTCGGCAAAATATAGCAAAAAAATATAAGGCACTTCGCATTGTGTTTGGTTCTACCTCAAACATACCACACAGACACATTAAGCCGTGTTAATATTGCTAACACATTTTCGAAAAGTTAATAATGGTTAAAAATATAATACACAAAGTTTGTTGGTTTTGATTTTAAGAAGCAACTATTTGTATATATTAAAGCTGAAAAGCCCCCATATACGTATTTTGGGCTGCGTTCCAGCAGAATTTTATTTACGTTACGTATGCAAATTAAAACTATACATTGAGAATACCTATCGGTTCTGATGTGTTTATATATCTGCAAAGCATTACAGCTTTTCAAAAAGCATTCTTTTAATTTCGTTCACTTAATATGAGGGTACCAAGCGACAATTTAGCTTATGGCCGGAAAAACCTTAATCCAGTTGCACATGTGTGCAACTACGTGTACTAGTTACTATTATGTAAGGTCTCTTTTTAGAATATAATGTTTCAACTACGCATTGTATCGGTTGAAAAGTTGTTAGAATTGTGGTTCAAAATTAAAATTTTGTATCAAGATTTAAATTTTTTTGATATTTTAAGTGCAAAGGGCCAATGTTACTTGCGTAGCAGTAGATTTAGCGTATTCCTAAGCCTAAGCCTAAGCGTTGCAAAAATGTGTTCCTAAGCCTAAGCCTACACCTAAGCAAAAAAACTGCAATCTAGAATCTAAACCTACTCTATTAACTTTAAATACGCTGTAGATTCTGTGCTATATTTAATTGCACGTGCACAGTTTGCAATTTAATTTGCACGAACGTAGTTTGCAATTAGTTGCTCATAGTGCACTCTATGCGAAAAATGATTAAAGATTTAGTAATCCGACAATTGGCAATTATTAATGCAAATTCCACAGTATCATGCGTACACCAGGTGACTTTGGAAGGGGTTCGTGTGCAGCGCACTAAACCAAAAAAAAGCTTCAGTGCGCTGCACACTGAAGCCAAAAACTTCAATGTGCAGCGTACGGAAGGCAAAAATGCTTCAGTGCGATGCACACTACAATCTCAAAAGTCACCTGGTGTGCACGCATGATATTGTGAAAATTGCATAATTTATAAATGTACCTGCATTACATTGCCGTGCTTGCTAGATTCCCACTCTCAATCTCTAAAATAAAAGTAGCTTAATTTCTTTGGTTTTTAGCAATTGAAATTGTTAAAAAATAGTTTTCAAATCAGAGTTTTGCTAACATAAGCATAAAAACCATCATTGTCGACTCCCTAAAATTAATCATGCTTCTATGTCGTCTCCCAGTATCTTTCTGGGCACATGAACGACCCATATCAACGTGCCCTTGTACAAACTTTAACAACGAGTGAAAGTTTGAATCTCGGGCACGAAATAGACTTCATATTATTCTATTTATCGGGCACAAGACTCAGTTCAAAGATTCAGAAATTAGAGACGGGGCGGTCGTAGACAAAAAGAAGTTTTTGGTTGAACAAAGCGACCGAAAAGCCAAAACGCAATTTTAGCACTAAATCTTAATACAAAATTTTGATATTTGACGCCTTTTATAAAAAACCGTCGACTTTAGTGGACACCTTCATCCGTTGGATCCACGAGTCCGGGAAAGTTTCTCGACGAAGGCGTAGATAAAGATTCAAACAAAACCGATAAGCTGGCCGTGCAGACAGGGCCAAAGCCAGCCGGAGCAAAAATTAATGAGTTCAATTGAACAAATAGCGAAGCCGTTTGAGGTTCTTAAACCCAAGCTATTTTCTGTGTTTTGTTCCAATGTGGATTTGACATAATAAATTGAAAATCCATTGGCTTTGTTATTGGCTGTGATACTGTCCAATGAGAAGGGCCGGAGCAGCTACCACCCTACCCCCATTTGGGGGGGGCACTCCTAAAGGAACTCCAACTCTAACCGGTTGAAACAAAAACCACTTAAGTTGTAAAATGCTTCTGGCTTCTCGCTCGTTTCACTCGTGAGTTTGGGGGACGCCACCCTGGAATTTGGGCGTGAGCTCCCACCCATGCCTGCTCCGGCACTGCCAATGAGATCATTCGCTGTGAGCACGCATTGGCAAAATGTTGAAATTTGATTGGCAAGGGTTCATGCTTTCTTAAAAACGGCTAAAATGTCGTCTTTACTGTAATGAGTTTTCAACGTTGATTGGCTGGTTTCCCCTGATACGTCCAATACGAACTTAGGGAGACGCAGTTCTGATAACCCCTTCTTGGTGCCCGTTGTGAGCCTCCGTTCCTTGTTTGAGTTGGCCCATGTTTTGTTGATTCAGTTGGTTCCAGTTTGACTGTTTTTGATGCTTTCTCAAATGATGGACTAACTTATCCTATTGTTTTTAGCAGCTGATCCACAACCATCTAACGGGTGTGTTTTCTGGCAAAAGTTGTGAAACGCAATTTTTACTGTATGCTATATGTGTGCTAATTTCCTAAGGGTGAAATATTGTAAACCAGGAAACTTAATCACAACAGTTTTCTGACAGGAGGGGCGTATGCCTCCCCTCACCGTTGTAGATTCGTTGGTGGTTGTATAAGGCTTTGCGAGAACCAAGAAGAATAAATTAATAAAATTTGACAATAGATTAAATAGTTCGACTTCAACAAACAACTACGAATTTGTCTTCTTGTTTTGATTGCCTATAAGTTGAGGCTTAAAGATTGTGGTTAGTTTAGTTTTAGCTTTAAATATGCTAACAGCATAAGCGTACACTGCAAAAAATGATGAGTCAAATTGACTCTCCGAAATAGGCTTTTCCAGACTACACAAACTCAGTCAAATTCGACTAATTGAGTCGCTCAGATAGTCGAATTTGACTCTGGCGGAGTCGAATTTAACTCAGTTTGTGTAGTCCGGAAAAGCCTATTTCAGTGAGAGTCAATGTGACTCTACAATTTTTGCAGTGTAGCAGTAAACCATGCTCAACGTTCTAACGGGTCTAAAAAATTCCATGACACGTATCGGTGTTTATCAGACGACGTTAATGCAGACTGGGCTGAAAGTTAAGGCACGCTTTGAAGAGGCGGATCCGCCAAAAAATTTAATTGGAGGTCACAGGTTAGGAACCACGATAAACAATTATAGGAATATGGGATATGAGCCAATCCTGGTTTGTAACGATTGGGGTTCATGTACACCGAATTACCTCTCCTCCCTAAGCCTGTACTGTGTTGTCAACGGAGTCGAATACATGTAAGTTTGAATGTTGAACAAATTATGCAACAAAGCCTACGGTGAACTTATATGATAGCCTTCCGTAAGTGGATAGAGTCCTTAAACCCTAATTAGAGTCCATAAATGTCAATTATCCCTAACTGTAGCGCATAAATGACTCCAGGACCAAATAATTTGAGTTCGAAGTTTAAAGTTTACTTAAATTTTGAAATTACATTGCTAAGTATAACCTTGTATTATCGCTCAAGCTATTGACACAAGACAAATAAACGTTTAATTCAACGGATAATTGCAGTACCGGATATATATCAGTAACGAAGGGCGGCGGAGCGTGGGTTAAAAATGAATAACAGTACGTAACCGAATAACACGGGGGGTACCCTCTGGAGAGGCCAAATAAATATCAGCCCCCCCACTTATTCGGGTCACTACAGTACGTAAAACTCGCGATATTCAAAATCAGAGATAAAAACAGTTATTCGGTTTTTAGTATGCAACTTTAGGCCAATGTTACTTTTACGGGCGTAACAGTAGATTAAGCGTATCCTAAGCCTGTAAGCCTAAGCCTATGCGTTGCAAAAATGTTTGCCTAAGCCTAAACCTAAGCAAAAAATTGTAATCAAAAATCTAAACCCACTCTTTTATAGACCCATCAGTTTAGATTTCTTAAAGTAACATGGGCCCAGCCCAACACAGCACAGACACCAATCACAAAGTTTGAAAATGCTAAATCTGTCTAAGTGTTATCTTTAAACATTAATATTTCAATTAAGTATCTTCACTTGCTTAAACGCTCTCGTGATAATGATAACGGTGGTCAGCTAAAACAATTTCAACTTTCATGACTGTCTAGGTCGCCTCATTAGTTTTGGGGCTCACCCCTTTACACATTCGGCACGTTACCCCGTGTCTTGTTTCCGCTGTAGTAATTAATTATTTTCTAATTTCAAAAGCGAAAATTAGAGCTCAATTCTACACGAAAAGTTTCAATGAATTCTTTTTTTTTGTGACTGCCAGAATTGCAGGAATGTCGAATACCAGAAACCAAACATACACACATTTTTCAATCGCTGCCTTTCTTTCCGTTTCACGATATCATTAATCGACACAGCTGCGAAAAATTTGTGTTGGCTTATTTTTTGGGCGTAATTTAATTTTTCAATTTCCCAATTTCAAATATAGGGGGTAATGCCTCAGATTTACAAAACATAAACTTTATTATAGCCCTTATAATTATTATGATTATTATTATTATTATGACTACTATTATTGTTATTATTATTATTATTATTATTATTATTATTATTATTATTATTATTATTATTATGACTATTATTATTATTATTATTATTATTATTATTATTATTATTATGACTATTATTATTATTATTATGATTATTATTACTATTATTATTATGATTATTATTATTATTGTTATTATTATTATTGTTATTATTATTATTCGTTCACTTCGCTTTGTTCGCTATGATATATTGTGTCCCTCGTAGGCAGCACCAGTTGTTAGATCCGCAGGAGCGACGCTGGCAATGTCGTTGATTGACCATTTAGTTCCAAATGTTCACTAGACGACACTAATTTTGTTTCGCTGTTTGAAGTTTATTCATATAACAACGAAACGAATATTTCACGAATAGAAGTTATTTTCATAAAACCTAATTGACGAGTTTAAAAAGTCAATAGGAAAATTTTCAAAGTCTAAAAATTCTGCAACAAATACAATTTCTCGATGCAAACTTTCTCTAATTTTAATTAATTTAGTATCAGGGACCCATATTTGCAGTGTCGTAGATGTACCGACCCATCCGTTAGCGATAGAGTTTCAAACTGTCAAACTCTCTTATACATTGCGAAACTTTAAAATTACCACAAAAGTATGGTAAGTCAAATGTGCAAAAAACGGCCTAAATTGCGAACTTCGAACCCCTTATGGAGTTTATTTAACAAATAGTTTCGTAGATGGCCCAATATTCTCAAATGTGTACAGCAACTATCATAAGTTATAGTAATAGGTTTTTCAAACTCACTAACTATCGCAGTTATTGAACTCAAACCTGGGTACAGAACGAGAGCAAATCATATGCGAAAAATGTGCTGAATTTTAAGCCTCAGCATTTACAGGTTTAAAAGTTACAAGATTTATCACCAACTGATGATAGGTGCTACACCCGTTTGACAATGATGGAACTTCGGTTTAAACATAAGCGTTATTTAGGAACTCCGTTCCGCTATTCGGTTATGACCTCAATAAATGCTTAATTCTTCGTAGACGCGTGATATATACACAAAGGTATACGTATGTCAAGTACTACGAGTTAACCTTGAGGCACGACCTTTATTTATAATAAGTGTATGATAATATAATTATTTCACTATAATGCTTTATTATAAGTTTCGTTTAGATATTTAGGCAACCGGTTAAGACAACATAATAAAACCTATATTTTTCGACTGTTTCCGTGTTCCAAGTATAAACGAGTCCGTGTAACCCGAGGACAGCGGAAAGGCGAGCTGAGCGTTTTCTTAGAAAAACTTTGCCGTCCCACCAGAAAAGTTTTCAACTTGCTTGTAAATAATCTCAAACCCTTGTATGCTTTTTTCTAGAAATTTTCCAGGCCTCATATCAAGGTGAGCTGGCAACATGCTTGAGTGTATACTGTAATTCTTTGTACGATTTCGAACTTATAAACGACACTCAGCTACAGCATCATAACGGATGCTGAAGCTCTTTGTTGATTTTTAAGTAGTAAACAGGGAGACTGGGAGATT
Organism: Enoplolaimus lenunculus; assembly: GCA_030248215.1. Classification (NCBI taxonomy): domain Eukaryota; kingdom Metazoa; phylum Nematoda; class Enoplea; order Enoplida; family Thoracostomopsidae; genus Enoplolaimus; species Enoplolaimus lenunculus. The sequence continues at coordinate 195,695 of JASANG010001695.1, forward strand.
GAAACACTGGCAAATTTAGGCTTAGGCTAAGACTTAGGCTTTGGTTTACATTTAGGCTTATTGAGCAGGTCCTTATCATTACGCTGGGCCAGTAAAGCCGAAAAAGTAGAATATGATACACTGTATGAAGCTCATATTAACCTTAAATATACATATAAAGAAACCTATATTAACGGTAACTAAAGGTCATTATTATAAACCTTTAGATTATAAGATGCCTGAGGTAATTTTCGATCTGAAACTATATATCATTAGTTGAAGCCATATTTGTATTAATATATTATATTTTCTATAGACAATTTACTACTGAAGGTATGATGATATAAAATTTTAGCTGCTACGAAATATAAATATGCGTTGGCAGATGCCAGAGGTCACGCAAGCCGGGTCTCCCTTCAGCGATTCGCGTCCATACCCGAGCGGGAAGCTGGGGAACTCAGCCTTCCATGGTAAAAACTTTAGCCTTCGTAGAAAATTGTCCAACTTGCTTGTACGTCAACGAAAACCCTTGTACGCCACTGCTGAAAACTTTTTAGCAACCCATAGCCAGGTGTGCTGGCTACAAGCCTGCACGGATCAAACCAGAAATTTTGGTTTTGTATTAATATCTTCTAATATCGATATTTTGGCTCTTCACAAGATAGAAAAACTCCAGCCAGTTTTGCTATTTTAAATATTTAAATATTCGTTCATTATGATGGCCTGATCGCTAAGCCTAAAAGCATAACCTACCACCAAACCCACGCGTAAGTCTAAACATATATAAGTCTTACCCTAAGCCTAAAACCTAAGCCAAAAACCTGTCAGTCTCTATAGTCCCCCAGCGCGCAGGACCTTATAATTAACATGAACCAGTTTGAGTATATACGTCTGTACCATCAATGTTTACTATTTCGTACTTTTTCCATCTTCTAAAACTAGAAGGACGCCAAGAAATGGAAATTTGCATGGTTTTAGGTATATATAAGTGAACGTGACACTGACCACAGCCGGAGCAATAACCGCTACCCTCCCATGGCGAATACCGCTCCATTCGTGCTAGGGGGAACCCAAACAGGACCTCACCCTAACCAGAATTTAAATAAAAAATTTGAAAAATGTTTGATCATCGCAAGGGGCTGTGGCACCCCGGAATTTCGGGAGGTTCCCACCCCCAACCTGTTCCGGCACTGACACCAACTACATATCTATTTTAAATTTTAACGCTAAACTGAAATCTATAACAATATGGTGGTGATAAGTATTACTTACACATTTAAAATACAAACATAAGTTTATCTAAGGTTTCTAGCGAGTAGTTGGAAACCTACAAGTTCTAAGAAGACTCCCGTACCCAGGGGGCAGCCAGCATGGTTTAGTCTCGTTTACAAATATTCTAGCTAATCTCAGATTGTCTAAGAAAAGTTTCAACCTCGTTTGTTAATCGTTCTAAATAGTTTGATTACACAGTTCCCCTGTTAAATTTTCAGTCACCCCAGTGGCAGGGTGATCTGGGTACGAACCAGCAATGAATTTGTACCTGCTAACGAGAAGTTTCAGTACCAGGCAAGGCGAAGTCTATTCAAGGGGACGGATAGACGGGATATATGTCATACTGAAATTTGTGGCGAAAAGTAATAAGTATACTTTTAACAGGTTACACAATAATCTTCTGGATCTTAGAGGTCAAAAAAAGGCGTTTACATGAACCTGTACCATCCTGAAATGAAATCCATGTTACGTGCCGGCAGACAATGATGAAGCCAAATTTTATACTTTGCAACGAGATCGCAGTGTTGTTTACTTTGTTAATAATTTGTCAACAGTTTTTGAGTTAAATTCCACTGGTTTTGATTCGTTTGTGAACTTGGCCAAGAATAGCGGCTGGTAAATGCCATTGGTTATTATATAGTGTACCATTTTAGACGTATGCTTTAGTGGAAATATAGTGTTTTTACGTCAAGGTTTTTACTAGGAGTAAAAATTTAAACTTTGTTATCATAAAAAGTTTAAATCCTTTTTCACATGAATATTTTCAATTTGATATGAGGTGCAAATTTCAAGGTACGATTCCATCCCCAGTCTCTCGGGTGGGAACTGAGAATTTTGCCATTAACCCTTTCTCACATGGTTATTTTCTATTTCGTATGAGATGTAATTTTAAGGTGGATTCGATCCCCAGTCTCTCGGGTGGGAGGCGTTTACGCAGCGATAGGAGCTTGACGCTCGAGCGCGAGAGGGCTCTCACGTCATGTAGAGATTTTGCACTGCGCATATATGTTAGAATTGTTAAACACTGCTCACAGTGTGTGTGTTGCTCGCATATTACGTGTATTTAGTTGCTCATAGTATACTCTTTGAGTTAAAGGGTTAAAAAAATGACAATTTTTTTGTAGAATAATAAGTAGAGGTCGTGAGAACCTCAAATATGAAATATTTTTTAAAAATCCAACCATTTTTGTTCGAGTGTCGGTTTGATAGAATATCGGAGAAGATCCGTGTTTGCACGCCTCCCAGTCCTATTAAATTACTATATTAAAAAAATGTTAGCTAATATACCAAGAGTGTATATCAAAGACTATGACACTTAGATAAAGTTACCTGTTGCTATTCGGGGTATCATGTGGTTTCAATATGACGGTAACCACCCCTTGATGACGGAAAGAATTCGAGTCACTACAGTCCGGAATTTAATTCATTACTCAAAGTTCTTAAAAGTATACTCCCTAAAGTATTGAACTTAAACCATAGAGAATGACGGGCATACGCTACTGTTGTGTGGTCCAAATACCTGAAGCCGGATAGAAAGAAAACAGCCTGAAACCGAATAGCGATGGGGGTCCCCTCTGTCTAGGCGAAATAACTATCAGCCTACCCCCTTCTTATTCAGACCGCTACAGCAGGCTTAGCTTTAGGAAAAAGCTTGTCTATGCCCGAACCTAAAGCTAAACTTAATCTATATAATCGTAAATATAGGGGTGACCCACAGTGCAAAAATGGGGAGTCAAATTGACTCTTTCCGAAATGGACTTTTCGGGACTACACAAACTGAATCAAATTCGACTCCGCCTGAGTCAAACGTGCGACTCAGTGAGTCGAATTTGATTCTGGCGGTTTCGAATGTTGACTCAATTTGTGCAGTCCCGAACGGTTTCGAATGTTGACTCAATTTATGCAGTCCCGAAAAGCCTATTTCGGAGAGAGAGTCAAATTGACTCACCTTTTTTGCAGTAAAGCAACCAGGTATGCTCCCACCCCGACACAGTAACCTCATGGTCTATTCTGCTTACAATCCAGCCTGCCTCGCAGTGGTAAGCCCTGACAATATTTTTGTAATTAGAAAATTGAATATAAACAAGCTTTAACTTTAATTGACTGATGTTATTCGAGCATACAGTAATTTTGACGTAGCAAAAATATTAATTCCACTGCTTGAGCAGACACAGTTGTAAGTTGACTTGTTTCATTAACGCTGCCGAACCTATACAATAGTGATTGCACATGGAATATTATTTTTTCAATATCCTGACGTATTTATTTTCCGGTATACGAATATTTTTAATATTCGGTGCCGATTTTATTTTACGCAGCCGGTCTTTGACACTAGTCAGTTGGTTTTGCGCAATGCGTAAAACTTTTGTGAACCCACAACAATCTGCATGCAAATTTTCTTTCAACAGAACAATCTCAGTTGCGTTCGCTGAAAATACTGTAAACACGGTAATGTTGGATAGTTGCGTACACTAGCGGATCCAGAGTGGAGAGCGAGGGGGGCGTACACCCCTCATCAGAATTTTTTGTGTAAAAAAGGGTAAGGTCCCTAACTTCAAGTTTTTCCTTTCAGAATTTGTTTGTAAAAAAGTTTTCCCGCACAATTTTATTGATAAAATGGTAAGGTCCCTCCCTACCTTGCGATTTTTGCGTTTCATAACATGCCAGCCCGCCCCGTCTTAACCTTTTCGATCTTCCTGTGGTTTGCGTATAATACGTTCATGTTATAACCGGGGTAGGCGGGACACGGTTTGTCCGATGTTGATTCGACGTCAACGTAAAAATTCGGGCTCTTATATCGGGTCAAAAAAAAAAAAAAAAAAAAAAAAAAACAATATCTATACAAAAAACCCCACCAAAAAAAAAAACAAACACAAAAAAGCGCATTATACCACATAATAATGTAGAAAAAAAAAAAAAAAAAAAAAAAAAAAAAAAAAAAATAAAACGAATATCATATGATATTCAGTGGTACATTGTAATTTTTGGGTGCATATAAATAGATGGAAAGTCAAACGACAGAGGCACAGATGTACTTTAAATGCCAAATACACGCTTGCAAAACGTTTCCGACACAAAATAGCTTACCACCACAGCTTCATAATTCAAAAATTCATATTTCATATTCTAGTATCATATGATATTCAACAGGAAAATTTGTGTATGTTAGCTCAAGCATGCAGACATCTGAAAACATATTACATGATATTCGCAGACAAAACACCTCGAACATCATATGATATTGAAGAAGAAAAGATGACCTACTCATGATAATAGCAGACAAATATAAATTTTTGAATACGATATTGGGTCTACAAGCATACAAAATGTTACAAAATAGCCTAATAGGGACCAAACGTGTCCCAAGCTGGCCCGGTTATAACGTGAACCCCGCATAAAATGCCAATCAACCTAACAACCCAAACGTTGTTATTTTACAGATTTTGTTGTGTTATGCAAGCGAACCTCACCGTTTTACTTAACTTTTACTACTGATTAATAAAATTAACATATTTAAAGCATGTGCGGCAACTTTGTATTCCCAGTACAATCGGTTTCTTTGCTCAGTTGTTGAGATTAAACTTTCTGTAGCATCATTAATGAGGCTTTATTGCGAAATTTAGTTGTTTTTTGTCGCTAATAATGTGTCGAACTTTTTTTGCTGGTTGGATTATAATTTGTGTACCGATTGCAATTATTTGTGATAAAACTGTTTAGTGCCGCGCGCGTGTTTAACCATTTCTAGCATAACGTTTACGGTGCATGCAAAGATCAGGTGCGGAACGTTTTTAGTGTGGGACTGCAATAGAATATGGTTTAAGCTTTAGAGTATTTTTTTGTTTTTGGTTAAGGGTTAGGTAGAAGCTCATTTTTACGCTTAAGCGTACACTGCAAAAATGGGGAGTCAAATTGACTCTCTCGGAAATAGGGTTTTGCTGACTACACAAGCTGAGTCAAAATTCGACTCTCTGTTGCCAATAAAACAAAATAATAGTATACAAAATGTGCATTTCGACTGACACGTCATAACATACCGGGCCTGTATTACTTTGCGGCGTAAACCATGTTTACGCGCAACTAAAGTAAGCTTACGCTGTACACTAATTTTTTGTTTAGGCTTAGGTTTAGTTATGGAATTATCCTGTGTTTAGGCTCAAGGGCGTAGCTAGCCAAAGAGCAATGGGACCATTGCCCTCCAATAGGTTTGAAAAAATTTCAATTTTGAGTAAATTGAAACTGCAATCTCCTGTGCGTCCCATTTTAGCACACTAGTTGTTGGTGGTTTTTAATCTAAACCGACATTGCTTTAGTAGTATATGTGCCAAAATGTATTTTCTCATACATTGTTTGTGTAGTGACTGTTTGTGTACGATTAACACACTATATATTTAAAGTATTTGCGTGCCTCCTCAGGAAAATCTTAGCTACGACTAAGCTTAATAGGCGTAGGATTAGCAATATACTTTATACTACTGTTACAATACTCAAAGTAACATTGGCCATCCAACCAATAAACATTGGCCGTAAGAATGGTTATCATTTGTTTCAGCCAATGCTGTGAGAATAAATGTTTACAAGCATTTATCACCTACAGCCGTGGCTGTAAACAAAGTTTCAGGCATATTTTAAACCCGTCAAAATCACCTGTGCCCATTTACTTTCGACTGATATTTGAAAATATTACTGGCAGGCTTCAAACAACTTTTCGCAATCGTCAGGTTTGCACATCACCGCCGTGGGCGTATGCAGTAGGAGGGATGAACGGTATATGTTTCGGCAACAAATTTGTGTAGAGACAAGAAAACAACACTTTTAACAGACTTGAATTCAACGGTCTGGATCGTAGACGTCCGAAAAAAATTTGTTTTACATGACGTCATTACGTCAATCTCACGTCATTCCCTTTGAAGTTAAATGCGAACTATGACATGATCACCGCTGGTTCATTCCAGTCGTATTTTCTAGCATATTTGATCAAAGTGATTACGTGTGGACTGATTGGATGACAGCTAGTATTTAATTACATAAACAGACTCTTCAACTAACCAACCACACTGGATAGGCTAACAGGTTCAGAGCGAAGGCACGCGCGGCGCCTAGAGGAGAACACGATTAACCCTGTAAATTTTTTGGCTCCCCGAATAGCATGGTTCGTTTACAAACTGAGCGTAAAATGTCCACGGAAGGGGGGCATTCTTGGAATTTTTTGAACCCCTCAGGTTTGTTAGGCTCTCTTGTGTGGGTTATGTACCATTAAACAAAGGTTAAGCAATTGATATTCAGTTGTCTTACACTGGCTACATTGTCATGGAAGTAAAAATAAACTTGTCTTGTCTAAACTGCTTCAGGTTCATTCTAGCGGAAAACAAAAGGTTTCTGGGTGGAATTGGTTCTGCATATACGTCCGTGTTCCGTCGCTGCGTATCCGTAAACTGCGATAGATTCGTGGGTTAATTGAACCTGCTATAAACGGTTACCAAATTATATCGGGTTTTTAGCATAAAATACCTTGTTTATCAAGTGTTATTATTCAGTAATTCGCAAGACCGAAAGCGGTAGAACGTTGGAAAAAATATTTAATTAAAATAGACATCATTAAAGGCCGTTTGACCGCAAACAGAACCTGAAATTGAACAGAATTTGATGCTTAAACACGTTGATTAATTGATAAACTACCGAAAGAACAGTGTATTTTTAATTGAAATATTTGTGAATTTTGCTTTAAGCCTAAGCCTAAGCGTTGCAAAAATGAGTTCCTAAGCGTAAACCTCAGTCTAAGGCTAAACCTAAGCAAAAAAATCTAATCAAGACGCTAAACCTACTCTTTTATAGACCCACCAGAAACCTGGACGCCTCTTGAAGTAAACATGGGCCGTTTGTTTGATCATTCACACTGGCAACGAGGGCACCAAAATCGTGTCTCTAACAGGGCGTCGAAACCAAAAATTTTGTACGACGATTTATGTGCTAAAATTGCGTTTGGCTTCTCGTTCGCCTTAATTGTGAGCTTTTCTTTCACTGTTATCGCTTTCGCCTGCGGGTTAGAAATTTTTGAATCCGCTACTGTTCTTTTGTTTGCGTGGTTTTCGCGACGTGTATATATTGCACGTATTTGCTGGATTATTTGAAGCGAAATCGGCAGAAATAATTACTAATTTAACCAAATTACTGTTTAGAGGTGAACAATTAAATACTTCAATTCAGGGTGCAACCGCAATTCCGGTTCCGGAAGTGAAATCCGGTATTTTTCATTATCCGGTTCCTGTGTTAAATCCGGCGTTTTTTCAGCGGAATTTTTCGGTATTTTCGGTATTGAAAATTTTTGTCATTCGAAAATTTAAGAAAAATAAAAATGTTATTCAAACTTACTTTTCTAAAATTGTTCTCAGCGCATATTGTGAAAATTTTCAATTTGTGTCATACTCAATAATTTATTATAAAAGTTTCCAGCTACTGCATTTGTTTCAGGATTTTAGCATTCGAAATGGTGTGACTGAGGTACGCAAGTTAAATCAAACTTATAATACTTGACAGTATAACAGCATTCAACAATATTTTTACTTTATAAACCCACCCAAATAAGAATTGCTTCCAGAGCCTAAGGGTGGGAGACTGTGCAACTGCACAATTATGGATAATAGACATTTATGGACTCTAAACAAGGGTTTAAGGACTCTACCCGCATACGGATTCTTATTAGGGATACGGACTCCTATTAATTGGGACTCAAATTGGGGACCCCCCTCTTATTTGGGTCACTACAGTATGGGTCAAAAATAAGTTTATTACCTGTGAAATTTTGCCTTCCAATTTTTGAGATTTTGGATGTGCAAGTATATATATATGTATATATATATGTATATATATATATTTATATATATATATATATATATGTATGTATGTATATATATGTATGTATATCTGCATTCCATCATGCGTGCCCGCGGGTGCCCATAATAGATACCAGCGTTATTTTGTATTATAACTATTTCTAATTTTATTAATGCATAGCAGCGTTCGTTCTGTACTAATATTCGGCTGAATAATGGTTTAGCAAGCACTAAGCTGTGGCACCGGTTCAACAGACTTCATCTGATAAAGTTACACCTTTTGTTGTGATTTTGTCCATTATTCAAGGGCTGTTGCTTAATAAATATATAAAACATTCCAAAATCGGTGGTTTACCTCGCTCTAGAAGCTAAAGGACTTATTGTTGGGGACATATCTACCGTCATTAATGGGGCCGAGCAAGGACCGAACCGATCCAGGTGACCGGCAGGATTTGAAAGCATGATTTTGTGTTTTATGGTTTAGCATTAAAATGGCGTTCGACTTTTCGCTCGTTTCGCTATCGAGTTTTCTTTTCATAAAATTTGGCACGCTCACCTTTCGGATATTTCCAAATCCGCTCTTGTCTACCATAACTGAATTAATCAAAAATATGGGCACCTTTATGGAGTTCAAAGGGATCCGTGGTCATCCTAAAGTTGTTGTGTAGGGCCTAGACGCTCGTAAATTTTAGAAAATTACAATTTCTAAAAATAAACTAAACTTCGATATGGCCCCATCCATTTATGTAAATTTTCGGCCAATGTTACTTTAAGGGGCGTCACAGTAGATTAAGCGTATTGCTAAGCCTAAGCCTAAGCGGTGCAAAAATGTGGTCCTAAGCCTAAGCGCTGCAAAAATGTGGTCCTAAGCCTAAGCCTAAGCTTAAGCAAAAAATGTAATGTAGAATCTAAACCTATTCTTTTGTGGACCCACCAGAAACCTGGACACCCCTTAAAGTGCCATGGGCCAAACTTACGATGACTATGGTTTGACGGAAACGTTGATGTTCGAACGTTGAGACCGTGTCGGCGATTTGATTCGTCGCCCTAAGTATTAATTTGCACTAGCTAAGTAAATATTTGACAATTTTAACGAAATTAATAATTCGTTCAATAAGAGGTGTCGATTAAAAAAAAGAGTACTTAAAATGATTTTGTTTCGCGTTAATATTCAAGTATACTCATTGTTCGCGTTGCTATAGAAATTATATCCATAAACAAACCGCTGCGAGGCTGTTTTGTAATATCGGTTGTAATTTATTGAAATTAATTCAAGAATTTTGGTTGAAGTAAAAATATCACCTGGTATTTTAGCTTTTCGTTCGATTCAGCGCTTATGAAAATTAATTTTGCCGTGTTTGCTTAAGGTAAATTTACTCTGAGAGCTAACACTTGTATTGCGGCATGGTGTTCATTTAAGCATTTTCTAATCAAGGTGGGTTACCAGGGCGTAGTCTGGTCTTCCTAAACAGGTCCAAGAGGACCACCAATAAAACACTTCACATCTTTGTAACTTAATGGTTCGCAAAAAAATTACTTTACCAGGGCGTTGGGACTGTCAGGGCTCCCAAACAGGTCCTAGGGGCTTCTAATAAAATATTTCAAAGCTCTATAACTTCGTGGTCAGCGAAACTGTTGCAGTTTGCCAGATAAAGATCCGTAAGGGTCGAGGGCACCCATTTGATTGGTTTGGGAGGGGGTGGCGATTCCGCCGACACTGGTGCTCTACTGTCTACTGGACGTTAATGGAATATGTTTTGACTTCTGCTTTTACCCCTTCTCACATTGAGTTGCTTACAGGCAACTCAGCGCAGTGTATACACGTTAGATAATATATATCGCACCGTGTTTGCCAATTGCAACACGTATACATAGTACTAAATCACCACAAGACGTGAAAGCCCCCTCGGGCTCGAGCGTCAAGTTCCTATAGCTGAGTGGTGATGGAATACGCCTCCCACTCCAGTCACTGGCGTTCAAATCTTAGCATAAAAGTAGGTCTCAGGGAAATAGAAAATATTTATGTGAGAAAGGGTTAATTGTGCCCAAAATTTATAATAACACAGTGTTATAACACAATACCAGCCCTATAACTTGAAATCATTGATATGGGTCAAGACTATGAGTTGCTGGAGTCAAGAATATTTTTTCTAACACATTTCTTTTATATGTCAAATTGACATTGCAATTTACTTCATTTCAACTTGATAGTTTTGTGTTTAGAACGTTTTAATATCGAACAGCGACGTTAGTCTAAGATGTGCGTACGCTGAATATGTGATTTATAAGTAATACCAAGAGTGCATAATACAAGAGTGTGCAACTCTTGTGGTTTTGCATGGTACAAAATGTACCACCGGGCGTTGCCTTTTTGGCCGACCGACCCCTGCCTTGTTTAGAGGGGGGAGTGTTGTCATATGCAAAGCGCTAAATTAGACTATAAGCGGATCGTATTTGTTGGCGGATACATAAAGTGTCATGGTTCGCACAGGTTGTACACCCCTCTAATTAAAGGGTGGGTAGGGCTAAACGCAACGCGTGCCGGGTACATTCTTTTCTACACAAAATGTACCCAGTTTCACATTCTTGTTCTTGCATCATCCACTCTTGGTAATACCGACCATTAAATGATAGGCTAACGCTTGCTGAATTTTAAAATATTTTGAATTTAGGGTTCGTGTAAACATTTCAGGAGCGGAACGTTTTTCTGTGAGACTGCAATAGAATAAGATTAAGCTTTAGACTAATTTTTTGCATAGGCTTAAGTTATGGTATATTAAACTCACGTTTAGGTTTAGGCTTAGGCTTAAAAACATGTTTACGCAACGTTACGACCCTGTTAAGCTGACCAATTTTTTGTTACAGTAGTCGGTATGATATTCTAGGTTTGAATGTCAACTAAATGTTACTATGGTCTTTTATTTAGTTAGTCTATTGTCTAGAAATACGATCAGGCCCGTTGCCAGCCCAACGTTTGGTTTAATTCGAACTGAAGTCCGTATACTCAAATATGTGTGTAGCACCCATTGCAACCTGCTGACGTGACAGGTTTTATTAAATTTCGAACCGGAGCGATATTATCGTCAGAATTTAGTTCAATACTCCTCGAGGTTAATGTTATCTTTTGTGTACACTGTTTGATATTCGCAGCTACTTTAGCTCGTTTGGTTAAAATCTATTACTAACTGATGATCGGGACTATACATTGCAAAAAAATGGTGAGTCAAATTGACTCTCTCGGAAATAGGGTTTTCCTAACTACACAAACTGAGTCAAAATTAGACTCCGCCAGAGTCAAGTTCGATTCACTGTATCGCTCAGTGAGTCGAATTTGACTGTTTGTGTTGTCAGGAAAAGCCTATTTCCGAGATAGTCAATTTGACTCAGCATTTTTTACACTGACTGGCTTGAAAGTACGGCTTCTAGTGCAATTAAATTTAATTAAAGTCTTAATTTTACAACCACAGCAAACGCTAAAATATAAATGAAATAGTAATGCGTTCATAGTTGTTTTGCTGGCATAGTTGCAATATTTTTTGACATGAAATGCCGTATTATGCCCATGCGAGTTGCGTCGCTAACGTTATCAGTAGAAACATCATTAACTGCCGATTATATATTTTGTCAGTTGTGACACTGATTCAAGTTGTATCATACACCTCAGAAACAGTACAATTTGCCGTCAAAGTAGCTACACCGCCGACGCGTAACGCCAGCGCGTATTTATTCAACACAATTCAGACTCAAGCGTATTTATTCAGTAACAAACGCGATAAAATTGACGCTAATTTTATGGCTGGACGGCAACGGCGTGCGGCGGCATATTTTGATTATATATTTGATTATTCTGCAAACGGTGGTGGCAGTGACGATGAACAATGGAGTTGGGGGTGGCCGGCTGATTGTAACAATCCATCAATTAAACCCGAACATAAACATTATGGTTGTTTTACAGATTTGCCTCGAGTCAAACGAGTTGAAGCTCAAGCAATGCGTGATGGAGTGGTTGTCGTGTATTGGCCGGCGATTGACGATCCTCAAATTACAAATTATAAGGTATATGCACCAAAATTTATTTTGACACGCGTTATTGTGTGTAGTGACTGTTTTTGTACGATTAACACACTATATATTTAAAATGTTTTTGTACCCCCAAACGAAAATGCCAGCTACACCCATGCAAGTAGGCATTGTTTTTAACTGCTGCGTATGGCTCTTGGTTGAGAATTAACAACTGAAACATCGCAATTCTGTTATCGGAACCTTTTGTATTAGAACACTGTGGCTAAATATATGGCTAACTATATCATCTAATTAGACCATGAAAGTTAGCAGTAGGAAAGATTACGCTACTTACCAGGGTACAACCGATGCTCGTCCTCCGTTTCCGGTTCCGGTAAATAGTTTGCTGGAGGTTCTGGCAATTTCAGTAGTTACATTTTTCTTACTTTTATATTACTGGTGTCTGTTTCAACGAATTTGTTAAAAATTTGAAACATTTTTGTAATCTTTTTAATTGTCAAAAATTTGTTGTCAACAGTTTGCAAAATATGATCCAAATTAGCAAAATTAACACCATTTCTGTTACCTAATTTTGTTTCAACCCCGGATCCGATTTGTTTACCACAGGTCACGCTTGGCAACCTGGCTTATGGTAATTTCTAAATTTTCAGAGTTTGTGACTTATAATACTTGAATCGCGTTTGTATCTGTATACATGTGAGATATGCTTGTCCGTTTGCATATGGAAATGCACTGCACTATATAGTGTGCTTGTCGGTACGATACGGTCGACACGTATAGTAGACGAAAAAAAATCAGCTTGAGAGCCGGGGCTGCGTTATGTAAAGGCATAGCGTTTGCCGAAACATCCGTAGGTCGCTAGTTCGAAACCACAATATCACACGCGGTGCTTAGTTCAAAGGTCTGAAGTCCCGGTTTCTACGTTGAGTGACAGTATGAATCGAACAACACACGTTCAACAATAAACGTCGATGTTGAACAAATATATTTCTATTGCAGGTTGAATACAGACCAATCGGAAGCGATAATCCGTACTGGACAAACGGAGTCCTGGATCGAGACTGCCAATTTTATCGATCAGAGTCCGAACGAATGTGCCATGTGAAAATTATGGATTTAACACCGCATAATTCATACGTATTTCGTGTGATTGCAAAAGGATCAAAGCATGTAAATGCGCACACATTAATACTGTAAAACATTGAGATTTGTTTCAAGAGCGGAACGGTTTTCTGTGAGACTAGAATAGAGCAAGCTTAACCTTTAGACTAATTTTTTTGCTTGGCTTGGGCTTAGGCTTAGGCTTAAGAATATGCTCATTCTTACGCTTATTCTTAGGCTTAGGCTTAGGAGTATGCTTATAATACTGTTGCGCCCGTGTTCTTTACATTGACCGAACTTTTTATGTGAACAATTTCAATGCTAAGGCCCACGCCCGATTCGACTGCGAATACACATTGAACTCAAAGTTTTATGGCTTGTTTTTATACTAAATCAAAAGGAATGCACTCCGCGTCCTTCGTTACTAATATAGTCGGTATTGCAACTATCCGTTGAATTAAACGTTTTTTGCCTTGCGTCAAAAGCTTGAGCGATAATGCAAGGTTATACTTTGGAATGTTACTTTCAAAACGTAAGTACGCTTTAAGTTTTGAAGTCAGCTTTAATTGGTCCTGGAGTCATTTGTGCGCTACAATTAGGGATAATTGTTATTTATGGGCTCTAATTAGGGTTTAGGGACCTTATCCGCTTACGGACTCTTATTAGGGATACAGACTCCTATTGATCGGGACTCAAAACGGGGACCCTCCCTCTTACTACCCCACCCCTAATTCGGGTCAATACAGTAAGCTTAAGATTAGACTAATTTTTTGCTTGGTTTTGCTTAGGCTTAGGCTTACGCTTAGGAATATGCTCATTCCTACACTTAGGCTTAGGCTTAGGCTTAGTAATATGCTTATAATACTGTTTCGCCCCTGTTGTTTACATTGGCCGAACTTTTATATAACAAGTTTATTTTCAGAAATCTTCAAGCCGTCCAAGCGATGAATTTGTCCTCGATAATTTAGAACCGCGTTACGTCGTTGAAAATTTACGTGACACTTCAGTAACAACAAATTCAATTGAACTTGAATGGAGTTACAACGGTGCTAAGCCTGCTGAATTTAAGGTTGGTATGATTGTGACTCGGGCCCGTATCCAATGGAGGGCGGGGGGGGGGGGCTGAAACGTTGAAATTAGAAAGTAATAATAAGCACAGTGAATTTGAATGAGTTAAGGACGTCGCTGACCGGATTTCAAACATGAGCAGCAGCCGCCCGTAGCTAAGAGGGGGGCAGGGGGCTTAGAACCCCTGGAAAAATTTGGGCCCCCTTGAAAGTTTTTAACCTTGTCTGTAACTTATTGAAAACCCTTGAATGCCCCTCCTAAAAATTTTTTAGCATCCCTAGCAAGGTGAGCTGGCTACGGTCCTGTTGTGATTAAGCGTAACGTTTTTGGTTCAATTTAGTTTGACGTGAGTACCTTTTTTAGCAGGACTTTATTAGAGTCAGCTTGAGGTTTAGACGAAATTTTTCATTGCTTAGACTTAGTTTTCGGACATATCCTTGCACTGAGGGTTCGGGCAATAAATTTGCTTTTGCTACTTTTACGCCCCTGCAAGTATAACATTGGCCAGATTTTAGTTTTCAAATTATAAAAGCATATCTTAATTGTGAATTTTAGGATTTTTGGTACCAACGCAGGCCCGTAACCAAAGGGGCCAGAGCTGCCCCGTTCCTCTGCAAGAATTTTGCCGGAGATTTTGAGCACTTGTTTGTAAGTCTGAAAAATCCTTGTATCACCCTCCTAAAAATCTTTAGCTCCCCTAGCAAGGTGAGGTGGCCTCGTGCCTGTGCCACTGGTTTTGTGCTGCTAGAAGTGACAGAAGGTTTAATTTTAAGTGTAAATTTTCAGCTCAAGCGTTCCATTTTTATGGTAATTTATAATAAATTGCAAGTTGTAGTCAAATTAACTTTTCACAGTAAAATTCCATTGTCCGTTTCCATTTACATTTCTCGAAATAACGAAATTTCTGTTATTTTTTCCTCAAAATTTAGTTTTAAATCTGGTATGTAACTCGCTTCTATTCGTTACAGGATAGGCTGCAATTGTTGGATATAAAATGATCATTTCAAAATCCAGTTGCAAAATGTAAGAAAGTTAAAATGCATTCATCATTTTTTCTTAAAAGTTTTGAAAGACCGGATTGTGTAGGCAGAAAAGTAAAACAATTTAGAAATTTTTATCTTTTAGTATCCGTTTTCCGTTTTAATTAATTTGATCACTATCTGTTTCCGTTATTTTTACTACACCCTGGTGAATTGCTTACTAGTGTTTTATTTGCTTCCGCTGAAGGTTTAAAAATATAATTTTTTTCTAATTAGATACTATGGTAGCATAGTTGTACTGGGATCAGTTTGGAAACGATAAATACGTTGTGTTCAGTGATAAAGACTTATAAAGTTGCAAAATACACTTATTTACAACTATGTAAAATTCTGGCCACATGCAAATTATTCGTTCAGTGTTGGCGGGGGGGTATAGGGCGCGCGAATACTGGCGCGTTAATCATACGCCGAATGACCAAAAGCAAAAAGTATTTCAACAATTAGTTCAATTTTATTAATAAACAGATTCAAATGTGTTTCAGTAAAACTTGATGATGATGATGATGATGACGTAGCGGACGATTCGGCTTCCGCCGTTTTTAGAACAGTTTTATAAAACAGTCCAACAGTAATTCGGTGGTGTCGGTTGTTCGGAATTCCGGTTCCATGTTCGTGTTCCGGCAAAACTTCGTTCCTGCTGGAACCTTGATGTGATAATTGTTAGCAGTGACATTGTGGAACCAGATCTCCGGACAGGGCAAAGAAAATTTCTTATAACAGAACTCTTTGAATGCCGCCGACGAGACCGCCGTTCGGGAGAAAGGGTCAGCTTTGAGGAAGATGCGCCAAAAAAACCGGCCCCGCATCAAGTCTCCGGATTCAGGAATGTAGTCGTTTTCCTAACCCTAAACCAAAACTGAGAGATGGCGACCACTTACAAGAAACGCCGCGCTGTGTTTTTCCACAACAAGAGTGGTGTTCCCCGAACGCAGTGCCAGGAGCACGCTCGAGGGGGTGTCCCTCGAAAAGCCGTGCTGGGGCCCCGTCCCTTATGAAGATCAAAATATTTTTCAAATTTTTTCTTCCGAACATTGTTAGGTTCCGGGCCCGTCTTTGCGGTTGCAGCCCCCGCCCCCCACATGCGGGTATTGGGGATAGTTGCTCCGGCTCTACCCCCTACGTATATTTTTTCAGCGCCATCAATGGTTCCAACGTTTCGATTTATCAGCTTGGAGAACGTTAGTGAAGCAGAAGCTTCAATTTAAATATGTTTCAAGCCAGAACAACTGGGAATGATTTCGGAGTATTGGCTTGTGTTGGTGCCGTCGTCGTGGTGGTTACGGATGGGCATCAAAGCAGAAATAATTACAAATTTATTTTGCTGCCTAGATGAAATCGCTCTCCCTGCTGTAAGTATCAATTTTATATTAAGATGAAAAATAGCTAATTTTTAGTTTTCAGATACAGTTTTAATTTTTTGATGGATTTTTGTGGTGTAGTTAAAAAGTTATGATGTGATACAAGGGTATGCAACCATTGGGTTTCCGCATGGTACAAAATAAACCACCGGGCGTTGCGTTTTGCGACGACTCCCCTCGTTTTTAAGAGTGGGGTCGCTGTAGCATGCAATAACTCAATTTGCTTTTCCCAAATTTTTAGGATCAAAAATACATTCCGTCTTGTATACTCATCTAGAGCTCGAATAAGGTCTGATTTTAACCTGATCATCTTTTAGGATTAAATCAATAAGCTTGTAGGTGACATGAGGCTCATGAGGCGCATGTAAAGATCAGGGGCGGAACGTTTTTATCCGGTCTTCCAGAACTGGGTAAGCTTAAACTTTAGGCTAATTTTTTGTTTAGGTTTTGTCTTGGTATAACCTCAGTTCTTACAGTTTAGGTTTAGGCTCACGAATATGCTTATACTACTGTTGCGGCCTTGGTATATACATTGTGCCACTAACGACAGCGTTTGATGTTTCAGCCCTCAAGTTCTTTATTGTTGCATCATTCATTAAAGCAATCACAAGTAAAATCAACTCAACCATGGATTGTGCAATCGTTAGGTAGATATCAACTTCGATATAGTGATGCGTCAACGCAACTATAAAGTGACATACCTTAATATCTTCAAGTATACTTACAAGAGCGTTCCTAAGCACCTTGGTTAGGGCCAATAATACGCAAGAGGTAAAACAATCTAAAATCTAAAAAATTAAGGTTTTAATCAAACTTCTAACCGAAGTAAGACAAAGTTAGAATCGGAATCAAAATCCAAGACTGAATACACTAAACAAATGGCTCAAATTCGAATATCGTAATTAACATCAGGTCGGAATAGGAACAAATTGTTTGCCAGAACTTTAAGCAAAACAATCGGAATTCCGGTGGAACCGTGACGCTTTGTATATTAATGTAATGCGTATTTGCTACTAAGAGCACATGGTATATACGGAATATACAACACCCAAAAAGATGCCTGTATGGAAACATTGTTAGCAATGCTGAGTTCGTTTTACGAAGATTTTGAGTGGAAAATTATTGCAAAACCAACTGTAATCTACTGTCAGCATTGATTAGCATTCAATTTAAGCATTTTTCTGCTTATAAAACCTATATTAGACTTGAAGCAAATTTGTTTCAGATTTACAAAAGTTCCGAATTCAGTGTGCCATTCGGGCCATGGACCGGAAGTTTAGGTCGGCCGTCGTTCAACTATCCATCAAGTCGCAGTGGCGGAGGGTCAGTGATGGAAACAAGCAATTTGTGGATTGTGGGACCGATAGTTGCTGGCTTAATATGCATCTTAATTGCACTTGCGCTATGCATCCTTTATGTCAGACGAAAAAAGTACGAATAACGGGGTTTTTGTGCCGGGTCGCTACGATAATTGCTAAGCGTGACAATTCAATTAGCAACATTCAAGTATGTATGTATCACTCGTACAGTGTAGTTGCACACATGTGCAAAATGACTAAGGCTTTTGTGGCCCAAGACTAAATTTATTGCGTGGGCCTCGCGTATTTAAGTGAATCAAGCTAATAACTCTTTTTTTAAAGCTGTAACGCTTTTCAGATACGTGAACACATTCAAAACAATAGGTACTATCTATGCATACTCTTAATTTACATACGTAACCTAAACAGACTATTTTTGAACGCTGCCGAAAATACGTACTGTATTGTCCCGAATAAGAGGGGGGTCCCCATTTTGATTCCGAATCGATAGGAGTCCGTATCCCTAATAAGAGTCCGTAAGCGGATAAAGTTTCTAAACCCTAAATAGAGTCCATAAATGTCAATTATCCCTAATTCCAGCGCATAATTGACTTGAGGACGAAATAAATTGAATTTGACACTTTAAAGCTAACTTAAATTTTGAATGTACATTCCTAAGTATAACCTTGCATTATCGCTTATGCTTCTAAAATGCAAGATAAAAACCGTTTAATTCAACGGATAGTTGCAATAATGGACATATATGAGTAGGAAAGAGTGGCGCGGGGCTGGCTCAGAATCAATAACAGTCCGTAAACGAATGACAGGAGGGGTCTCCTCTGGAGAGCCCAAATAAATATCAGTCTCCCCTCTTATTCGGGTCACCAGAGTATTTGTGAGCGTTCCAGCTTTAATATATATTATGTGTGTATTAGTTTTAAACTATTTTAAAATTGTATTTTCCGTATTTAAATCAATTTTCAAAACACCTCTAAATAACGAAGATTATCCGATGACAGAGTCCAAAAAGTTACAGATAAAGTTATTTTTACTATGCTTTTATGAATCACTGTTTATTGATTCAAGCTCTACCGTTTATTACAAGGTTTTCTTGTTTATTTTTGATGAGAAAAATATTGAAAACAACAGCTGTAGCCTGATGTCTTGCATTTCTTTCTGAAATTTAATCCCGTATCTCAAAAGTGTGAAGTACCTAAGATACCAGTTGGTGAGAAGTCTTGTAACTTTCGAACCAGAGAATGGTGAAGTTTCGAATTACAGCACATTTATTGCATTCTATTTTACTCTGCATCGAATAAATTTCGAAGACATGCAATTGCAGCAGTTTGTTAGGTTGAAAAGCTATTATTAGTTGGTGATAGGTGCTATATGCATTTGATATGGGCCCTAAATGATGATACTACGTTTGAATTGTTGTTGTTGAGTATTTTACCATATAGACAAATGGCCCATAGTCAGAAGGAAGCCAGGGATGCCCAGCCGTGCTGAAAGAATTTAGTCTGACTCGAAAATTTTTAACCTTCCTTGTAAGTCATCAAAAACCCTTGTATGTCCCTCTCGAAAATTTTTTCGCCCCTTTCCGTAGCAAGACGAGCTGGCTACCTACCTGCGAAATACGCGCAAAAAATTGGTCTATTTACAAAATACGAGTCTGGTTGTCGAAGATGATCCAGACCCACGTGATCAGATCTCTTTAGGGTGGGGCAAAACTATGTTATAGTGACATGCGACGATTTGGCACGACTTACAAGCGGCACAAAACTTTTCGAGGGTGCCGATATTTCCCAGGGTAAACTGAGTCTTCTACAAACTGCAGGGGGATTGAGTCGATTCTGAAAACTGTTGCATAGGGAGTATATATGCTTTTTGAGAATAGTTGGCCCTTGCTTGGATTTTGATTTCCAGATAACGGCTTCGCCTTTGTACACTTTACTGCATTTTTTTGCCAAACCGAAACCAGACCCGTAGTCTGCTCGCTTTGCGTTTGCTGAAGGCCGAAAATGCTCAGCAGATGGATACAAATGTTTTTAATGACTTAATAGCAAGATTGAACGTTTTCTGCGGGGGGGGGGGCAATGCTTCCAGGGAATGCTGGGCCCTCTCTGGCTACGAGCGCAGGTGAAGCTTAGGTTTAAGAAAAGGCATCCTTATGCTTTAAGCTTTGTCAAAGACTAATCCTTAACCTTAAATGTGCGGAAAGTGTACAAGAGCTAAAGATTTTTCTAAATATGATATATCGTTGGAAAATTTTCAATTCATGGTCATCAAACTGTAGGTTGAAATTCAAAACAGTTTAATTGCCGTTGCCTTTAATTTGTACTAGAAATCCGAAATAAATCATATTATGCTGTACCTAGACATATAGATACCCAAAAAACGATATTTGTGATTTGTAATAAAGCAGAATCTACAAAAAATATTTCATTTAAAATTATATAAATATTATAAATTTTACTAAATAAACTTAAATTTTTACAATGCGATGCTTCAATTTGTTCAATTGTTATAGAAACCGCAACTCATCAATGACAACAACAACTACGGCAACTAAAAACGGTCAAATTGGTGGTAAAGTCGCTGTTTTGAAACAAAATTCCAATGACCCGTTAGAATCGTCAAATTTACTACTTCAAGATGGAGCGCTGGGCGGCTACAATCATCACCCAGCGGCCCCTGTTGTGTCATTTCGACCAGGGGACACTACCCCTGGTGCTACGGCAGCGGTTTTGCATAACAATGTTGGTCATGGGCCGTTGCCAATTGCAGGTGGGTACATCAACCAGGTGCGTTTGAACTCAAACAGCTACCCCCGAACGGATCGCTAACGATGGGATCTGCGGTCGCACATGGGACGCGGCCTGGCGACGCACGGAGCGGCGTGCCCCGAGTACCGGTGCCAATTACTGATTTGCAAGCGCATATCGAACGAATGAAAGCGAACGATGCGTTTTTGTTTTCGCAAGAATATGAGGTGAGCAAATTCACCAAGACTAACACCAGGGCCGATATTCTTAACGTGTATAGCAACTATTATCAGTTTTGGAAATAGGTTTTCAAACTCACTAACTAAACGCAGTTGGTGAAATCAAAATTGGTGCAAGAAAGGTTCAATGCACTACGGGACCAGGGACGTAGCCATAGGCGACCAAGAGAGTGTTGGACCCTCCAATGGTTTCGAACAAATTTTTTCCAGTTGAAACCTGCGTTAAAATAAAACAAAATTAATTTAGGTTCAAATTATAAAAACGTACATTTTGTGTGTCCTTCAAACCGAATTCCTGGTTCAGCCTATATGGTATATATATACTATCTTATAAGCCATATTCACAAGTGCAAGTTTTTGCAATGACAACTTGCAGCTTGAACTTGCAACTGCAGCTGCTATAAAGGATTGTGCAATTAATTATCTGTGTTAGTGCAGTATTAAGAAATGGCTTACCTATACCTAACCCTAATCCTTCGTCTAAATTTTAGCCTAAGTCCAAGCCTTACCCTTGTCGAAGCGTTTGCTGAAGTTTTTGCCTAAGTCTAAAAGCCTAAGCATTCGCCTAAACCCTAAGCTATATTTTTAAAAGTAGATGAAAGTCTACTGGGAGCTTGAAAAGTCCAATTTACATTATTTTTTATTTTAGTCAATCGAAACAGGCCAACAGTTCACATGGGAACATTCAAGTAAAGAAGACAACAAACCGAAAAACCGATATGCAAACGTCATCGCGTACGATCATTCACGTGTGCCGCTAGGAATGCTAGACGGTATTCCAGGCTCAGACTATATTAATGCAAATTATTGTGATGGATATTGAAAGCCGAAAGCTTACATAGCTACTCAGGTAACGCTGATTTATAAGCTTGCTACCCGTTTTCAGTTGACTACTATTTTTGATTTCATCAGTGGTCTGCGCCACACTGCAAAAAATGGTGAGTCAAATTGACTCTCTCCGAAATAGGCTCTACGGGACTACACAAACTGAGTCAAATTCGACTCCGCAAGAGTCAAACGTGTGATTTAGTGAGTCGAATTTGACTCTGGCGGAGTTGAATTTGACTCCGTTTGTGTAGTGCCGCAGAGCCTATTTCGGAGAGAGTCAATTTGACTCACCATTTTTTGCAGTGCAGGATTTTCAAATGTGTATAGGACGTATCACGAGTTGCTGATAGGTCTCGTAGCTTTTTTGAACCAATGAGACTAATGAGGTTTGAAATTTAGCATCTTTTTCATTTTTCTTACTTCTGTATTGCCAATGTTGATATCCGCAAGTGTAAAAGTTTGTCAGGGTCGGAACCGTATCGCTAACTGGTGATAGATGCTATATGCATTTGAGAATAAGCGCAAAAAGTTCAACCGTACAAATCGTACTCAATTTTTCAGGGTCCGATGCCGGAAACGTTTGGCGATTTTTGGCGAATGGTATGGGAAGAACGATGTACAAGCGTTGTGATGCTGACTAAACTCGAAGAACGAACGCGAGTCAAATGTGATCAGTATTGGCCTTCGAAAGGCAGTCAATCGTACAGTATTATATCGGTGACCATCAAAGAATTCGTTCAACTTGCTCATTATACAATTCGAACATTTTCGATTCAAAAAGTAATGCGTGTTTATTATTCTTTTCTCGCATGAATATTTTCTATTTTATCTGAGATGTGCATTACGCCGAAATTTGAATTTGGGAATGTGAAATGAAGGCGCTGGTTTACTGTTTATTCCTATGGTGATTTGTTGTATATCTTAGGCTGATAGGAAACCGATTTTCAGGGAATCTACAGAACAGGAGTGTGATTTCATGAATGAACTGACAGGTGCAAGACATTGCACGAGTAATAGTTTTACATTATTGCTGTTACCGAGGCGATCAGAAATAAAATAATTGTTAGTTTAAGCTTGAAAAAATATTGGCTTATATCTACAATTTTTCCGAAATGCAAGGTCAATGCGAAAGTTTAGACTTAGACTAATGCTTAGGCTTAGGCAAAAAAACTTAAATTTGTATAATTTGTCTTTGTCCAAAAGCGTGACATCAGAATAAATGTAGGGTGGAACTGTGAACAAGAGACTAAATGACAGGTTGCAACTGGAGGTGAAAAATACCGGAGCCTGAGCCGGAGGTCAACGAAACTTGCCGGAGCCGGAGGTGAGGCGAAATTAGGTAGTAAAAATAATGGTTAATTAGTTAATTTTAGCCAATATCTGCAATATGTTGTTAAGTTGTTTGGTTTACGCAAATTTTCTGCAAATTTCGAAAAAATTTTCCTGAAAATTGTAACAACTAAACAGATGAAATTTGCGAAATTATGCTGGTACCGAAATTGCCGGAACGTCCGGCACAAATTCTGCCGGAGCATGAGGCCTATTTTCTGCCGGAGCCCGAGTCGGAGGGGAGGTACCCTGCTAAATGATGATTGAGTTCGTTTTTTTACTCTGCTCAGGTCGGTTACCCAGACAGTCGTGAAGTCCGTCAGTTTCAATTCACAGCGTGGCCTGATCATGGCGTGCCTGAGCATCCGACGCCGTTTCTGATGTTTTTGAAACGAGTCAAATCGCTTAACGTGCCTGATTCGGGCCCCATCGTTGTACATTGCAGGTTTGTTGTTCTAAGATGTTATTGATGATATCGGTGCAACTCACACGGGACAGTCGCCGAACGGTGGCTCGGCTGCTGTTGAAAAGTTTTAGCCCTCCTCGGTTTAAACTTGCTTGTAAATCATCGCAAAACCTTGTATTCCGCGTTCTAAAAATTTTACTGTTTCCCCATACTAAGGTGAACTGACTACGGGCTTGAATTCACAGCGGGTTATGTGATGAATAATCGCTGGGTTTCCGAAACCCTATTGAAGTACGAGTTAGTACTTCAGTACGTGTTGAGTAATTACTTAACCATTTTGTCGTGTTTAAAAGCATACTTAAGTTAAGTAACTTAAGTCAGTGAACAAATTTGGTGTATTACAGATTAGCAGTTCAAGTATACTTAGCTTGGTCTATTGGAATTAAAGACTGATGGCGCCTCCTTTAATATAAAGCAAAACTATTATTTTATTGTTATGACCATTGCTAACATTTGGGGTTTATTCGTTGTTTGTTAAAAAGTTAAGTATTTACTTAAGTCGGCGACTTAAGTAGTTACTAACTTAAGTAAATACTTAAGTAAGGTTTCAGAAACTCAGGCAATGACTCACTAAAAGATTTGGGATATTTTTGTAATTTGATGTTTAGCTCGCGAGTTAATTAAAAAATTTCTGCTCAGGATCATGGGAACAGCTAAGAGTTGGGAAAGGCAGTACGACCCATGTCAACTATAACGGCCTGTCCACTTCGACTGCGGAACTGCCGGCTTAGAGACTGAAAAGTTCAGGCTTCAGATTAGGTTTAGGTTAAGGTGTAAGCTTAGGTTTGGGCTTAAGTTTTTAGATTGGCAGGCCCGTGTAGTAAACTACTACAAACTATGCATGAAAATTCCAAAACG
Organism: Enoplolaimus lenunculus; assembly: GCA_030248215.1. NCBI lineage: Eukaryota > Metazoa > Nematoda > Enoplea > Enoplida > Thoracostomopsidae > Enoplolaimus > Enoplolaimus lenunculus. The sequence continues at coordinate 220,149 of JASANG010001695.1, forward strand.
AAGGTTGACTTCCAACTTCGCTGGCTACAGTGTTCAGAATTACGCATTTTGTTCAAACGATTTTATGAAAATGAACAAATTTGCGTTTTAGAATTTTAATGAAAATAATTTGTAAACATTTGTTTATTGTTTACATTTAAACCATTTCAGTGCCGGAGTCGGTCGAACGGGTGCCTTTGTGGTTGTTGATTGTATGCTGGATCGATTGCGATACGAAAATTCAATCGATATTTATGGAACGGTGACGTGTTTACGTGCTCAACGAAACTACATGGTACAAACAGAGGTTAGTCTAATTGAAATATTTTTGTTTAAAATTTACAAGTATACGGCCAATGTTACTTTAAGCGGCGTAGCAGTAAATTATGCGTGTTCCTAAGCCTAAGCCTAAGCGTTGCAAAAATTTGTTCCAACGCCTAAGCCTAAGCGTTGCAAATATTTGTCCCAAAGCCTAAGCCTAAGCGTTGCAACAATTTGTTCCAAAGCCTAAGCCTAAGAGTTGCAACAATTTGTTCCAAAGCCTAAGCCTAAGCCTAAGCAAAAAATTAATCTAGAATCGAAACCTACTCTTTTATAGATCTACCAGAAACCTGGCTGCCTCTTAAAGTAACATGGGCCGAGTATACTATGAGCAACTAAATGCTAATTATATACACTATATACATACGTATAAAGTTCGCGGTGTTCAACAATTATTATGCGCATAAAGTTTGCACAAGGCATAAGAGCCCTTCCAGCGTCAAGCTCCTATTGCTAAGTGGGGATAATAAACTACGCCTCTCACCCGAGAGTCCGAGGTTCGAATCTTAGTTGAAAATGAGTTGAGTTTTCGGATAAAAGTCTAACCTAGCACAGTTTGCTTGCTACTGACCGCATAATCATCGCTTTTGATCAACGAACAGTTGTGGGCAGAGTACAACCGGAGGTGAGAAATGCCGGAGGCAGAGGTCAACAAAATTCGCCGGAGACAGAGATGACGCGAAGCTACGCAATTCAAACAACGTTTAATTTGTTAGCAAATTTATATCTATAAAGCGTTGTTGGAATTTTTGGATTCAGGTTTTTATTTTTCGAAATATCTCGACTATTTGTTCTCAAAATTATGACCAGAACTTATAGACAAACGGACGGAAGCGTAATTCGCTACCGAAATTGCCGAAACCGCCGGCAAAAACTGTACCGGTGCCGGAAGCAGACCTCCGCTTGTACACTTGGTGTGAATATTTCGTTTTTGACATTTATAGTTTCAAATTTCAGGAACAATACATTTTTATACACGACGCTGTGTTGGACGCCGTACAGTCTGGCAGTACTGAAATCCCGATTAGCAAACTTTATACTCATCTACAAAAATTGGTGCAAACATCACCTTTGGATGGGCTTTCAGGAATGGAAATGGAATTCAGGGTACGTGTGCGACCATGGTATTTATCTTCTCACCCCCCACAAAATGTCCATCCGGGATTTTATATTCTTGCCCCCCCCCCATAAAATGTCCACCCACACATAACAATCACTGGATCAATAAACTGGTGCAAACACCACCTTTGAATGGGCTTTCAGGAATGGAAATGGAATTCAGAATCCGCGTAGGACCATGGTATTTATCTTCTCATCCCCCACAAAACGTCCGGATCAATTAACTGGTACAAACATCACCTTTGGATGGGATTTCAGGAATGGAAATGGAATTCAGGGTACGCGTACGACCATGGTATTTATCTTCTCGCCCCCCACAAAATGTCCACCCACACATCCCCACAAAATGTCCACCCACACATAACAGTCAGATCAATAAACTGGTGCAAACATAACCTTTGGATGGGTTTTCAGGAATAGAAAATGGAATTCTTTGTACGTGCACGACCATTATCTTCTCACCCCCCACAAAACGTCCACCCACACATAACAATCCCTGGATCAATAAAATAGACTGCAGTTTAAGCTGATGCTTTTGGTTAATTAACGTTGACGTTGTTTTGTTACTTTCCCCCCACACAACTGAAATTTGGTTGAAAAATCGTGAAATATACTTAAAAACGTATTACCCGTTTATGTTCTTAGAACCGAGGGTGGGGGTTGCCGTACTTTGAACTTACCGCAATTTGAAAGGACGCCATACAAGGCGAGGGAGGGTTCTAGTTCCTAGATCTTCTGCACTATGTCATTCGGTACTGGAACAGCTAAATTTCTAATGAAGTATATACTTTAAGATTGTGCTTGTTGTGCGCAAGGATGAGAATTGTTTTACGCGCTGGGTATACGTCCTATAACTGCAATTTCCAGTCAGCACTTTTTTAAATTTCAGAAACCTCAGGGACAGGCGCCCCCTGAACGAACGATACAACCTAAAAATGAACAAAAAACAGAAAATTGACCAATTGACGAACCTGCGCATGGTTAATTTGTTAGCTTTGATAACCCAGCCGAAATGTTCACTCGACAGTGATACAATAAGGTTTAGGTTTAGGCTTAGAAATATAATGCCATGCAGGATACAATAAATCGTAATTAGAATATCTGGTCCCCAGTCTTCATCTACGGCTAAGTTTTTAAACGGCTTTGGGACGTCCAATCAAAGTATTGCGCTTTACATTGATACATTGATATAGTGCTGGCTTAGATTGGCGCTTTACTTGTCGTGTGGCGCCGTCCGTCACCGTCCGACGCCTTGCGCCAGTTGCTGTCACGATGCGATGCCGGTCGCTTTGCGAGCGAAACCGCGAGGTAACACACTGTGACAGACATCACCGAACGCTGACGAACGGCACCCGACGGCAACGGATAGCGCTGGACAGCGATGGCCATCATCAAAAGTATAGCGGACCCTTCCAGACGGTAACGAACAGCGATGGACATCATCAAAAGTATAGCGGACCCATCCAGACGGTAACGAACAGCGATGGACATCATCAAAAGTATAGCGGACCCTTCCAGACGGTAACGAACAGCGATGGACATCATCAAAAGTATAGCGGACCCATCCAGACGGTAACGGAGAGCGCCGGACAACGCTGGACATCATCAAAAGTATAGCGCCACCTTTAGGTTTAGGCTTAGACATAATTGCTATTAAATATTTAAAAAGTATTGCTTTCAGCATTTAACCAGTTTGCGACTGCAGAACGCAACCTGCGCTGTTGCGAATCAATCGTGTAACAAGTCAAAAAATCGCTTAGTGAACATACTTCCATATGATTCGTCACGGGTTTATTTGCTGCCACTTGGTGCTATTGAAGGCTCCGATTATATTAATGCGTCGTTTGTTGATGGATATAAAGCCAGGTACGGAACCAGGACCGATGATAAATGTGTCTTCATCGAGTCCTTCAAACTCAATATTAACTATTGCCGTTGTTGAACTCAAAATTGGTACACGAGTAGAGCAAATCATATGCAAAAAATGTGCTGCAGTTTGAGCCTCGGCATTCACTGGTTCGAAAGTTTACAAGACCAACTACCAACTTGTAATAGTTGCTATACACATTTGAGAATACGGACCTTAGAATGTAAAACGTTCCGTTTAAAGTCTGTAAAAGGTGGTTGGGTTTGTTCTCGTTGGAAATTTCGTGAAGAAATATATTCCTGCCATCTCTCTTACTATTCGCCCCTTGTAAATATTTGTTCGATTCCGACGCAAGAAACTTTCGGCAGTGGATCAGTTTCTAACGCGTTTACGCTTTAGGTGTAGGGAAAACATTGCGTCATAATACGTTAAGACTTTTACTGCATTTACTATTAATCTGGAATTAAAGACATATATGTCTAGAGTCTGTGAGACGAGACAGAAATAACTTTAAATTTCATTTATTTTTTCTTATTAATAATAGAAGACGAGTTGTTTTGGGCAAAACATTTAAAGAAACTAACCAGTGCGCGTTGTGTTTTTACACCCACTCTATGAAAAAATATGGGCCAATGTAAAGAACAGGGGCGGAACAGTATTATAAGCATATTCTTAAGCCTAAGCCTAAGCCTACGCGTGAGCCTAAGCGTAAGAATGAGCATATTCCTAAGCCTAAGCCTAAGCCTAAGCCAAGCAATGAAATTAGTGTCTAAAGCGTAAGCTTGCTCTATTGCAGTCCTCAAGAAAAACGTTCCGCCCCTGATCTTTGTTACATGGGCCAAAATATGAACGATTTTTATGTTTTAGATCGGCGTATATTGCAACACAGGGTCCGTTGCCAAATACGGTCGAAGATTTCTGGCGTATGCTTTGGGAGCATAATTCAACAATAATCGTTATGCTAACAAAGTTGCGTGAAATGTCCAGGGTTTGTTTTATTTTTTTGCTATTTTTATTTCTTTACTGTTTCCATATTGCAACTGGTTGCGTTGATTGTTTTGCAGGCAAAAATTTTTCTTAACCTAAAATTATTTTAAATGATGTCGAGTACAAGTTTCGGCCAGCTCAAGCTATGAGTCATTGTTTCGTAGAAACATAGGCGCTTGTGTACACTTCCGTTCACATGTAAGGCTTAGGTTTACGCTAAGGTTTATCGAAAAGCTTAGGTAACATTTTTCCTAGGCGTAGAACTTAGCCTAACTGTGAGAGGAATTGTACAAAAGCACCGGTATTTCTGGCCTAAGTTTGCTATGGGACGAAGTCGGCGTCTGGCTGACGGGTTTCTTTGTTGTCTATTTTAGGATAAATGCTACCAATATTGGCCTTCTGAACGTGCTCAACAGTATGGCAAATTAGTTGTGGATCCGGTTGCAGAATATAATATGCCTCAGTATACACTCAGGGAATTTAAACTATGTGATAGCTCAGTAAGTTTGGCAGTGTGTTTGGCGTTTAAATACGCTCTGTACATGGTCCAAAAACCTATTTAATATTCTAACATTTACCCCCCAGGCGGCCACTCGATCTCCAACAGGAATCAAAACCAAAATTATTGTGGTCATGCCTGTAGCAAGCTACTTTGCTAGCGGGTGGGGAGGGGGTGAAAAGTTTCCACGAGGGTAATACAAAGGTTTTCGGTTGATTTACAAGCAAGGTTGAAAATCTTCGAGGGGTGGCCAAAATTTTTCTATGGGGGCTGGATGCCGTTTGGCTACGGACCCGATTAGGGTATAACCAAAACTATGAAAGTTTACTATTAAAATTGTGTTTGGCTTTCCGCTCACTTCGCTCGCGAAATTTGTTTCACAGTTATGTACTGCGCGTGCCTTCGTCAAAAATTTCTGTATCATTCATTGCAAATTTGTATGCGCTTGAAGAACAAAAAGTACATAATTCCTTTATCCACAAGAGTATGGGCCCATGTAAAAATCCGGGGCGGAACGTTTTCCTGTGGGATTACAATAGAGTAAGCTTAAGGTTAAGACTAATTTTTTGCCTGGCTTAGGCTTAGGCTTAGGCTTAGGCTTACGCTTAGGCTTTCGAATATGCTCATTATTACGCTTAGGTTTAGGCTTAGGAATAGGCTTTGGCTTATGAATATGCTTACAATACTGTTCCGCCCCTGTTCTTTACATTGGCCAGAGTATGCAACTGGGCCCATAATATGTAGAACTCGAATGTACTTCGCATGCAATTTATTTTTAGTGCCCCCTCTTCAATTTATCAATATACAATTTGATTTAATTAAAAACAAACTATTACACCATTTACTAATTGGATTTGTAACAAAAGTGGATAATGTCGACTTTCAATATGAGTATGCAACTGGCTATATTCTGTGTACTAAAAAAGAATGGGGTCTATTCGGTAATTCACCCCCCGAGCCGGCTTTTGCCCAAAACGGTTGGATTTTGAAAATTTTTACATATTTGAGCTTCTCAAGACCACCCCCCGACCATACATGCCCATATAAGTGAAGGCCTTGGGTTGTAAAAAAGTCTAATTTTTCAAAAATTTCAATTTGGGCATGGGACGATAAGGGGAGGTCTTGAGAATGTCAGATACGCAAGAATTTTAAAAATCCAACCATTTTTGAGCAAACGCCGACTAGGGGGCGGATAACTGAAAAAAAAGATCCAAAGGGTTTACCCAGCGGACTGTACGTTTTGGGCCAACCGTTCTTAATCAGGAGGGGTGGTCAAGTACACCGGTTGTTCGAGTTCACACGTTGAAATATTCTAAGACTTACTCCGTTTACACTTTTAAAAGGAATGCAAATCCTACGTTTCAAACCTCAACTACTTTTCCAATTGTCAACCAGAAAGGCAACGCCCGGTGGTACATTTTGTACGACACATTTTTTGCTAAGTTACGCACTCTCCTAAGAGTGATTATCGACCCTTGATAATATATAGTGAACGTTTATTGGTTATTTACAGGATGGTCAGAGTCGAACAATACGCCACTTTAGTTACATTGAATGGCCAGAGCAAGGCGTCCCAAAATCCGCCGAAGCATTCATTGATTTCATTGGCCAAGTCCATAAAACGAAAGAACAATTTGGTCAAGACGGACCAATCACTGTTCATTGCAGGTGCGTTGTGCGCGTTAGCGTCAGATTAAAACCACGAAGAGGCCAATGATGTAGCCAGGTGTCCTCCGTTATCGAAATCATTCCCATGCTTCAAAGGTGACAGCGATGACCGATGAGTAACCGCCCCCTCTGCGCAAAATTGCAGCTTTAGGCTTAGGTTTGCGATTAGGTTTAAGAAATGGTTTTTCTAAACCTAAGCATTTGCCTAACCTTTAGCTCTCGGACGTTAAATTTAATGTGGGAAAAGTATACAGAAGCGTTTCAATTTAATATCGTTACTTTTAGCGCTGGAGTGGGTCGAACTGGCGTATTCATTGCATTAAGTATTATTTTGGATCGTATGCGATATGAAAACGTAGTTGACGTATTTACGACCGTCAAACTATTGCGAACGCAACGGCCAAATATGATTCAAACTGATGTAAGACAACAAATCTCTAAAACCTTAAACCTAAATTATAGCTTAATTAAACTTGAATACTAGTTTAAGTAAAACTTAAATTGCTAGACAGGCTAAACTAAGCCTAACATTTGTTAAATTTCGCACGAGTTTAAGTTAAACTTATTAATAATTTAAGCATCAAATGCAGTCCAGAAATTATGTGTATCCAAGAATTCATTAAATTTAGCTTAAAGTAAAAAATGTAAGATTTAAAACGAGTTTAAGCGTAAACCTGCCTGTTAGTTTGATTAATCTAGGAAGTTAGTTTAATGCTGCTGGATTAGCTTATGCTTAACTCAAGTTAGTTTAAACTTTTCGAAAGTAATCATTGAAAATTTAACCGCAAAATCGTTTCTTGTATAAAATTATTTCGTACATTTTGGATCGGCCATCTGGCATTTTAGGCAATTTGCCAGTGGTCCTGTTGAACTCTGGGCCGTTCAAAAAAATGAAAAAATCTTGGTTATCGTCTAATTTTTGTAGTTAATAGTGTGCTGGTTTATAATACCAAAAGTGTGGGACCAGAACGGATTTCAAGTGTGCGTGCAGTTGTATTTTAATATTTTTAGTAGCATTGCGCCATAAAACCTATTAAAATATCCGACTGGCCTAAACTTATTCGGCTAAAATGTACAAAATGTGTCTGAAACTCAGAATGAGTTGAATCACTCAGTCTAAGTTAAGACTATCAGAACTCTGAATTTTGAGTAGATTCAATTCATTCTGAGTTAATTAATTACCTCATCCAGAGTCAACTCAACTCAGAGCAAGAATAAACTCAACTCAGCGTGAGTTAATGTTTACTGATATTAATTCAGAAATAGCCAACTCGCAAGCTGAATTGTTTAATCAACTCATTGGAATTTACAGTGTTGAATGTTTTAAAAAAAATAGTTATTGGACCATAACTCAGTAACCAGTTGTCGAATATCAATAAATTTATAACTTCATTCGACTCAACTCCACAAGCTACGCCGAATAATATATAATTTATGTAACTTTTTGACAAAAGTTTTTATGGTCAAATCTGGTGACGCCCGAACCTTAAAAACAGATTTTTTTCAAAGATTCAAATTTGGGTGTAAAATCATCAGGCAAGACCACGAGAAGCTCAAATATGTGAAAATTGTCCAAATCGAACCATTTTTGGACAAACGCAGGCTGGGGGGGGGAATACGAAAAACACTCGACCGCTATTCCACCATACGCCTCTGTTGAATTTAATTTTTTGTGTTTCAGGACCAGTATCATTTCTGCTATCAAGCATCGTTAGAATATTTAAACTCATTTGACCATTATTCTATACAGTAAATTTTGAACGAAATTGTTCTGTTTACGTTCCCAATTCGGATTGGGTATTTCGATCCAACGTGTGCTTTGAGAAAGAATCTCGGACGTCGTAGACGGGCGCTGGCAAACTTGAATTCGTACTTTTTGGTCTACCCATATCCGTAAGAGTGGCAACTGTACTGCATGATAGTGATGGAATCAAATGATATCATGGGTCGCCGGTTGCTGAATAAAATCTCGCGATAGAATAAAGCTTTAATATACCAATTTATGTAAAATAACGTTTTATTATTGCTTACATATTATTCCAGTTCACAAACATTAGGCTGTACACTTCGAAGTTACATTTTAACGATTTATGCTTACGAAACAGTTTAGCAATGCTTATGCCTAAGCATTCGCCTAAACCCTTAACCTTAAATATGGGGAAAACTTTTTTCTGTGGGTCTGGATTGGAGTACTATTTTTTGCTTGGATTAAGCTTATACTTACGCTTCGGCTTAGGCTTAATAAACTTATACTTATACTACTGCTCTGCCCCTGTTCTAAAGATTGGCCGGAAAGTGTAACGAAGTCGAATTTCGTTTGTCTGAGATTCATCATTTTGAAGACACTAGATATGTTCCCACCAAATCAAGAAATACATCTGGTCGTGTATGGCTTTGTGATTTATATTATGTTTTACATTCCAAATAAATATCAGATTCAACTGAATCTTACTGAGTACCTGATTCACGTTTAGTGTAATTAGTACCACTGTTATACGGTAAGTATTCGAGCCACAGCGATAAAAGATACCGAGTGGCATGGCCGGCAAGGCCCATGTAAAGATCAGGGGCGGAACGTTTTTCTGTTGGACTGCAAGTTTAGACTAATTTTTTGCCTGGCTATTAGACTTGGCCTTAGATTTAGGAATGTACTCATTCTTACGCTTAGACTTAGGCTTAGGATTAGGCTTAGGCTTAGGAATATGCTTATAATACTGTTTCTCCCCTGTTCTTTACATTGGCCAGTGGCAGAAAGCGTACTATAAGTAGAATTTTCACGGGGTTGCAACAAATTGCTAAAAAATTCGAAAGTGTATATTAATTGCGTCACTCGATGACGGGCCATGTCTGGTCCTGGTGTATCCAGAAATTTTTGACGGCGCAAACAACAATCTGAAACAAACCTCGTGCGAACAGAGTGAACAAGAAGCCAAACACAACTAATGTATGACTAAATTCGTATACAAAGTTTTGGTTTTGAGCCGGTAATGTGAATATGCCGATCCGTGGTTCATCGTTAAAGCCTGAACGAATATAAAACCTGTACTAGTCGACGTGGTTGCAACTTTTGCAACCCTACTGTAGTGACCGGATTATTCCACTAAAGTCACTTGCTCACAACGTACAAAACAAATGCAAACTTAACGTGACAACGCCTCGGATTCTCCGTAACACTTCCCCCAAAAACGGTACAAAATCCCCAAGTAACCCCAGAAAACAAGCCGAAACTAGCCCCGCTACAACCGACTAACCACAGAATACTTCAAATACAACTCCAAGATCCCTGTTACAACATCCTCAAGTAAACCTCGGTTCCCCCTGGTACCTCCCGAAGGCTCCGCGCTATGCGCTCCAATTACTGCAACAACTGAACACCGGTGCACCGTAGGTTCACATTGAGCTACCGTGACTCTTAATCAATGACTATTCCAATAAGTCCAAGTTTCCCGAAAGCCTATTCCAATCAAGCAATGTAAACAACCTCCACCAAACTGTTAATGCAACAAATATTAAAAAACGCCAAGAAAATAAACGCAATACACTTTGCATTTAAATGTTTCAAACTTCACCGAGAAACCTGTTTTGAATGTGGTGCCATTCGCGCCCGGTCCAACGCAGGCCACTTTGGATCGGTTCTGTCCGGGAATAGCTGATAAATCTGTTGTTTAAAATATTATTGCTGTGGTATACTGCAGGCTGCAACCTGAGGTGAAAAATTCCGGAGCCGGAGACGGGGCCGGGGGTCAATAAAACTTGGTGGAGCCGGAGCAGAAGGTGAGGCGAGATTAGGTAGTAAAATCATGGTTTAATTAGTTAATTTTAGCCATTTTCTGCAGTATTGTGATAAGTTGTTTGGTTTTACGCTAAATTATCAACGAAATTTAGGAAATTCCTTCTAGAAAATTCAGACACAAGTAAAACGAAACGCGCTAAGCAGAAAAATTGTGCAAAATTATGCAAAATTTCCCTACCGAAATTGCCCGGTAAAAATTCTGCCGAACACGCAGCCGGCGCCGGAGATCTATTTTCTGCCGGAGCTAAGCCAGAGGCAGACCTACGGTTGTACCCAGGTTTACTGGTATCTATGGCTCAAAGACATAATAGTGTATCCAACGGGGGGAGGTTTAACTTCAGAAACTTTTTTATGATAAACCTTACAATTTCAGCATTTGAATCAGAATTAAACTTGGTTGACCGATTTTCATAGAAAAATAATTTGCAGAACTTTTCCTGTACATTTAAGCAAAGAGCAAGTGCAGGATTCAACATCTTTGTTGATTCAACTCGTAGACATTGTTGTGCATTGGAAAACAAGAATACCCTTCAAAGTATGTTGGACAAATTTCAGAATATCATAACTTAACTTCAACAGTAATCCCTCCAGAAATTGCTTAAGTTTGCACTATATACTGACGCTTCGTCTTAAGCCAAGGCCTGATATATGATTTAACTCGGTTAAAGAAACAGCTGGCGTCAGCAGCTACAATACACCTAAGCTATATGATATCGTGACATCTCCAAACACACTCTATTTGTATCTAGAGGTAAATATATAGCTAGTTTGATGAATTGTAAGCGGCTGATTTATGAGCAAATATTGGACACATGCAAAGAAATCCTGCGTGTTGTACAGTATATTCCGCCATATATAGTATCTGAGGCACATATTTGCATTGGGTAAATTTTCAGGTTATAGGAAACATCAGGGAATATGATTTCAACGAAAACTGATATATTTGTAATCAGATGTAAAGATGAAATTGATTCGTTTTTTACCAAAATTCCCAAGTATGAAAAAAGCTATTCCCAAAGTCAAAAGAGCGGTATGTTTTTAGCTTTTTCAAGCAAATGTGTCGGTCTTGTTAGTTACGATCGGGAACTTCAGACATTTTCAGTAAGCAGCTTCAAAAGTGGGTTAAGGGTGGATCTTTTTAAAGCCATTTGTTCAGTTAGTGACGATTAAAATGAAATAGATTTAATTTGTATACTATATAAAACCTTGACAATCACCTAACATAAACCACCGAAGGTAGGTTCGCTTCAGTGGATAAGGAAAATCTAAAATACAACAGATTAGGTCAATATCTATTGTCAGTCTAGCAGCTGGAAAAGCGGATTACGGGAGGTTTCGAACTAGTGACCTTCTGCGTGTCTGGCAGATGCTGTTACAACTGCACCACGTAGCCGGCAGGGATGGGCGGTTTCGATCAAAAAGCGAGACCGAGACCAGCCAAATGCCGAAACGTCGAGATCGAAACCGCCCATCACTGCTTAACGGACAAGCATGTCTCAGAAGCTTACATGTCCCAATTTTCGGTCTTCATCAGCTTATCTGTTTAACTTCAAGTTTTCGTTGTATATATTTGCGATTATTTTAGTGTTTTTATATCATATGGATAACAGGATTGAATCAACTCCAAGCTGTTCTGAAACTTTTCAGCCGGCAGATGATATTATAATGCGACTAAATTCTGAGCCATGCATATCTGACTTCAAACGATCCAAGTTGGAAGCTGAAACAGGAAAAAATTGGGACAAATTCTATAAACGAAACAGTACGCATTTCTTTAAAGATCGTCATTGGACCAAAAGGGAATTAGTTGAAATGTGTCCGGAACTTTTTAGCGAAACCACCAACCGTGTTGTGATGCTAGAAGCTGGCTGCGGAGTTGGTAATTTTTTGTTCCCACTGTTCGAAGATTTTCCAAATATGTTTGCACACGCGTGTGATATATCAATACGTGCTGTCGATTTTCTAAAATCTCATCCGAAATATTCTGAATCTCGGTGTAACGCGTTTCAGCATGATTTGACAGTAAAACAGCAGTGTGATGGTTCTAGCCTGCAAGGCAAACTTGGAACAGTTAGCAAGGTGGATGTCTGTAGTTTGATTTTTGTCCTGTCTACAATCGATCCAGATAAAATGTCTAATGTCATCTCGAATATTACGAGCGTTCTTAAGCCAAATGGTGTTGTGATTGTGAGAGACTACGGTTTATACGATCATGCAATGTTGCGATTCTCGCCTGGACACAAAATTTCGGATAGATTTTATGTGCGTCAAGACGGAACACGCGCGTATTATTTTTCAATTGAAAATTTGCAAGCAATCTTCAATGAAAACAACTTTAAATGTGAGGATTTGCAATATATTAAACGAGAGACTGTAAACAGAAAGAAAAATATATGTGTTCCAAGGATTTTTGTTCAAGGGAAGTTTGTTAAAAGCGGTGCGTATGTTTCTGAAGCGTAAACGAAAACTATTTACTAGTAAATGCTTCGTCTTGTTTCGAAACCAGTCCAAAATGCATTTGCTTACCAAAATTACCGTTTTTATACACATATGTTTGTATGTTGCTAGTAGCTACAACTCATATTATTACTGAGTGGTAATCCGCAACATATTTTAACACCACTTTTCAACAGGGTATGCCGCTATTATAACTTGTGAATAAATTATGTATGCATATGGACCGCCATTTTTGATCATATGTATTATTGAGATTATGAATCAATAATAAAATTTCTCATTTGTCGGTGTTTTATAATATGGTATATTGATCTTTTGAGGAGCGATAATTATAATTTCGGCTGGCAGGGTGTTCTCGTTGCATGGAGGCCAGAATGCATGAAACAAAAACTATAAACTATATTCTAACCACCGCGGTTGTTCGGGAAGTTTGAAATCACCTTAGTCCTATTGATACTTGTATAATGTGAAGATCAGGAAACAGTTCAAATTATTGCAGTTGACAATTTTGCTATGGCACACGTATTCTTTAGGACCGTTCCGTTTTGGTGGATCTGCAAAAGATCAGGATTAGGGTCTAGAATATTTTTGCTTAGGATGAGATGTAGTTTTTCAACGCTCAGACTTAGGAATATGCTTAATCTAAAGATTTATCTTAAAATAACTTGGCCACTGGTATTGTATACAGTGAAAACTTCAGTGTGATCTGCCACAATAATGGCACAGGGTGCAACGCCGAAGGTCAAAAATTATATTTTATGCGCTTTTCCATGCTATTGTAAAAATCTCATTGGCAGAGATTAGATGTTTTGCGCGTGAAGGAAAGCCAATTCCTTTGCGTATTATTGAACATCGATAGTAATTGAAGAAGTAGCATGAATCATTGCTTCTTTATCATTGAGGTTTTTTCCGCATTCTGTTACGGTTCAAGCGACCATGTTTTATGAAGACAACATTTAAATGGATCGCATCCCATTTAATATTCTGCCCAGTACATATATATATTTGTGGCTATGAGCCGAATCGAATTCACATGAAAATCCAAAATATGGCTGAAGAATTTTCAGAAATCTTTAGATTTGGTAAGTCGGAAATTGGCTGTGTGGAGCGAACCACGGACTTCGGCGTTAATCTCAGGAACCCCCGAGCGGATGTTGATAAACTTTTGTTTGAAAGGGTTTCCTGGAGTTTTAATCTAGCATTATGGTTTTAAAATTCTAAAATGTTTCTGTTGTTAAGCGTTTTTGCGTACGAGGAGTCTGAATTATTTGTTTATAAACCTCCAAAATAGATAAATCAGTCGCCAGCTTCTAACTAAATTAGCTGGCTAAACGCTAAGGAGCATTTTACCTATGCCAATTATATTTTTTTGTATTGATTTTGTTGGTTTACAAAAACACTATTCTGAGTGGGGTTTGGATAAGAAACATAAAATATGTCGCTCAAAACTGTCTATTTTTTGCAAATTAGTAGGATACTGGTTAATTAGCATATTAACTAATCCCATTATTGCATTTGAGCTTATTGTCAGTACGTCGGTCCGAGCTTCGCTAAATCAAGCAGTACCACTACGACTGATATCATAACTAATTAGCACAGTGACAGCGAAGTTGTTATTACGTGCTAAAAAAATTAGGATCTGAGTAAGGCGTTATGTAGCAAGGTTTAGTAATCTGATGTCTCTTTTGCTTTGACACTAGTTAGACGGTCCAGGCTATGAGATGTTGTGTTTTAAATCCATACGTGGTTTTATTTTAACCTACACGAGGGGTTTTGTAAAACATGCACATTCCGTCGAGTTTATAATTTAAGTATAACTCTCAGATTCAAAATGTAATCTTATCGCCACAACCTAAATTTTTGTCATTTGGATTTTCCAGTACAATAAATTATTGATTCTGTCGGACTAAAATCTCATCTACAGTTTTAACCAAACCAAGACTTTGGTGTTTCCACCATTTGAAAAATGCAATCAATAAGAAAAACTCGCTTGAATTTTAAAAAAACTCACTGGAAAACGCTTCGTAATTTTTGAAAAAATCCTGAATTGCATAAATTTTACAGTTCTGGAAACTATGAAAGGAAGCTTTTATAAGTATCGATTTTCGTAGCTTTAAGTATTTTTTATATTTGCCTAATTTTAAATGCTGGGAATGGTTTTTATGCGTTGTGCTCCTAAAGGCAAATATGTATCGGGGTGTTTGACCATTTCATTCTATCCGATTTTTTGGCTAATATTTTAGCAGATGTAGAAGCAACATCTTGTCTCTGATTTGGGGGAAGGCCGACTTTACTTATCGATTAGCGGTCGTTTTGATGAAGCGATTAAATATTTGGTTAGTACTCTAGTTATTAACCTTATTGGAAAATACATTCAAAAGTTAATCGTCAACTTTTCAAGACGTGATACGATATATTTTATAACAGCACCGTGTTCTTGATTTTCAAAGACATCGTTTTTGTATTTAGCGTACAGTGTTCATTGATCTTTTTGTAATGCACTGTGTTGGTATTACTTGCAAATTAGAACGCAATATTGATTGCGTGTGCCGTGCACGTCCGATGAGTGATTGTAAAAGTTACTTACATTAAATGGCAATTTCTGTTTTGTTACCGTTGACAAAATTTAATGTAGAACAAAATGTATGCTCTTGCCAATATCCAACGACTAACACGAAAACAACTCAATATAAAGTTGCCCAGTAATACGCACATATTTTTTTCTGTTCATTTTATTACTATTGTTATTGTAATTTTCAGCATGATTTCGGATTTTTTCTGTCCAAACACAGGCGGAGTTGAAACGCACATATACCACTTGTCGCAGTGTTTGCTGAAGCGTGGCCATAAAGTTATTGTCATCACACATGCGTACGGCCGGCGTTATGGCATTCGATACCTGGCTAATTCTCTAAAGGTAACACGTTGATAGGATTTGTTTAGCTTGAAGATGATGGGCGTTAAAGGGAACAGAATAAAGTTGTTTTGTAAGAGCGTTTTGTTAAACTTCTGAATAAAAATGATTTTGATTCGGCTAACCATTGTTTGTAGTCGTACGTCTTCAACATATTATGGGCGTTGTATTTTAGCCAGCTGTAAAATCGCACATATATTGTAGTTTCTGAATGTTATTGTTACTAGTGGTTTGTGTTTGTTGTTTTAATATAAAAACATTGTTTTTCAGGTTTACTATTTGCCGTTTCTTGTGGTGTACAACGGATGCATTTTGCCTACCGTGTACGGTACGTTGCCTTGGATTCGCTGGATATTGATTCGCGAGCAAATCAATGTTGTTCATGGACATTCGGTAGATTTTCTACTTTAACAGCGTAATATTAGTTTGATTATTGCAAGCTGCGTAGAACAGATTTGAGAAATACATTAAACAGAAGTGGAACTTAAAAAAGAATACCGATAACGCTCACAAATCAATAATTGTGGGGAAAGTACACATGTATTGGAGAAGGATTGATTATTGCGTCGGACAATGTTAATTTTACTTATAAACAGAGCATATGGATAAATCTATTTTTATGCATGACAATTTTAAACGCACGTACTTGAGTACCAGACGCGTCGTTCCCACGTTTTTACTCATCTATCGAGAAATTTCGGGAAGGATATCCAGTGTCCTTCTTTGTATGCACCCTTGTCCAGCACTGATCACTCTTTGTTGACCACTTTTTGTAAATATGAAATTTTAGTCTAAATTTTTTATGAATATGTTAATGATGCCGAGCCAAAGTGCTGTTATATTGCAACGTACGTTCTTATGCAGTGTATGGATTTAAGAACAAAAATTGCCAGTGACAACAAAAATTTTTGTGTTATTAGACCTAGTTTTAATATTGATACTTAAAATTTCTTGGATTGTTGCAAAATTTTGATTGTGGATTCGCAGAATTCTTGGCGGAGTACAAATAAAATTATAGTGAATCCAAGGAACATTCGTGGTACAACATTTCATCGCACGATCAGCTTATCCACTGACATTTTGTAGCGCGATATCTCATAACCCGTACAATTTGGTGACCACCATTAGGCTTATGCTTTGAAACTGTCGGGCGACGTGTTTTCATACGTAAATTCATATTCGCTGTTTTACAATACATGATGTTCATTGTTTTTAATTATACTGGTTTGTATTTTAGTCTTTCTCCGCTCTTGCTCACGAAGGTATGTTCCACGCTCTTGCGCTCAATATTCACACATTCTTTACCGATCATTCGTTGTTCGGATTTGCTGATGCTTCCTCAATACTGACCAATAAACTGCTTCAGTTTTCGTTAATTAATAGCAGTCACGTGATTTGTGTGTCTTTTACTAGGTTAGTCCTAGTTTGCAATAGATTTACTCATGGTTGGCTGTTTTGTGCTGGATACTGGTAATATCTTAAGAATTTGACCTAAAACTAATGAGAAGTGTAGTAAAAATTTTCGCTCGTAGCATCCTAGAGTGGCGCTATATTTTTGTAAATTTTAACGTTTTCCGGTGCCGTTCATCGCTGTATGTCACCGCGATGTATCGTACGCGAGTAACTCGCGACAATACCTTACGGTGGCGGACAGTGACGGACGCCAAGTGTACCGTCACCCTTATTATTTATTAACCAGGCTTCGTGGTTTGCCTGTTTTCGTAACATCTGTTCATCTATTTGTGTTTGTGCTATACTAGGTACTGTTATTATCTTAGGTTGACACAATGTTACTAAAATGAATGAGACTTGCCTTGAAAATGATGTTGCTTAGTAGTTTTCTGTTTTCGTAACAGTGTGATGGACTCTTAGATTTCTTGCTTTCCGACACTGATAATATTTGTATTGATTTATATTTATAGCAAAGAAAATACATTGCTGCGTGCTCATCTGGCATCGCAAGATGTATCTGTGATTCCTAATGCAATCGATTGTGATTTGTTCACCCCGAAGCTAGACGCAGCTGATAGTTCAAAAAGTTGGTATTCGTTTGGATGTTGTTGAAATTGAGTTACAATATTTAGATTTAATGGCATACTTTTACCGCAACGTTCGCAATAACTTGCGTTAGCATGTCACGACATTCACTTGATTGTGCCAAGATCGTATGCAGCTTTAAGTTTGAAACGTACACCCTTTTACTCTTAGCAATACTTGGAATTTATTGCAATGTGTATATCGTGCTTTTTAAATATAACCTTGTATCTTGGGCAACTCGCGCATAAATTTTGGAAGTTCAGTATAAACTGATAATTTATATGGAACAGCTTCTGATAACTAACCATGGAAGTTAAAAAATATTTGAAATCAGTAGTCGTAGTAGCATTACAAAATCTAAGTCATTAATTTTGTGTGACATAACGTATCAAATGGTCTCTTTGTCTCTTTA
This sequence comes from Enoplolaimus lenunculus, assembly GCA_030248215.1. Taxonomy (NCBI): domain Eukaryota; kingdom Metazoa; phylum Nematoda; class Enoplea; order Enoplida; family Thoracostomopsidae; genus Enoplolaimus; species Enoplolaimus lenunculus. The sequence goes on from JASANG010001695.1 coordinate 238,202, forward strand.
ATTGTAACGTACATTCTGGTTTATTTGTAGTTGATAACGTTTAAACCACTTCGCGTTTTTAGCAGGCTTTGCACTGTTGGCAAAATTATTTTTATTGCTAATATTTATTGATTTGTTTATCTTATATTGTTTCTAGTCTTTCTTTTTAGTTACAATTGTAGTGATTAGTCGACTAGTGTATAGGAAAGGTGCAGATTTATTGGCGGCTTTAATACCTGTGATTTGCAAGCAACATCCGGATGTTCAGTTTTTAATTGGTTAGTTTAATTTCAATGTTTATTGCACGAAACATGCGCGCTTAGTTTACTTGTTTTCCTGAAGTACTAAGTGAAGAGGCTTTTTTGATCGGCATCTGCAAACAGTTTGTAATGTATGTCTCAGTATCCAAGCCTTGTTCAATTTTGTGTATTTATGTTTAGGTGGTGATGGAATAAAGCGTGTTTTACTTGAAGAAGTCCGGGAAAAGAATTATTTGCAAGAACGTGTGACGCTGCTTGGCGCATTGCCTCATACGGAAGTCCGAAATGTATGGATTTGACCTTTCAAGTTGCAGTGCAAAATAGCACAGAACAAAATTGTTTGTATTGTGTATTTACTGCGGAAATCTAGTGACTTGTTTAGTTTCCCCAACCCTAATGCTAATTTGATAGAAGGCCAAAGTTCCCCCCGCACCAGTCATTATGTGGGGGGTGCTAAATAAGCACAGAAACCCGATATTGAGTGTCATGTTAGTCACTATATACTTGTATACCACACAAGTGTTGAAATTTATCAAAACATTGCTTATCGTCGCTTACGATTACCAGTATAATTACCGCGACGTTTGTTTGAAGCCAGATTGGTAACGCATTTTTCGCTCTCGCATTGTTTTGTTTTAAGGTTCTCGTCCAGGGCCAAATATTTGTCAACACTTCTCTCACGGAAGCCTTTTGTATGGCGATTGTGGAAGCAGCAAGCTGTGGGTAAAAATATTTATATGTATTTATATGTATAAAATCATTTTATCCGGCTCAAACCTGAACGAACTGTGGGAACTAGGATGAACGATAGTAATTTATTTTGAAAAGCTATTAAGTGTATTACAGTGAAGCTGTGTGTTAATTTTTGTGTGGCAGCAACAAAAAAGAGGCTTCGCAGTCGGTAAATTAAGCAGTCAATTAAAATTTAAAAAAATTTAATTACTGTTATTTGAAATGACTTTTCGGGTTTTATTTCACCCTTCACGTTCAGTAATTTGACCTCTTGTTGATATTTCTTAGGTTTCGCTACATTTATTTTACTTTTATCCGTTTCTATTTGCACCTTTACTCAAGTTTTAGAGCGTTTTATATAGCAACACAGCTTTATATGTTGTTATTGTTTTGGCAGGTTGTATGTTGTGAGCACTAATGTTGGCGGTGTCCCGGAAGTTTTACCACCCGATCTCATTTCTTTAGCCATGCCAACTGTGCCGTGTAAGTACTGAGGAGACAGTTTGTTTCAAGTTTCCGATAGGTTCAAGATTCAAGACGGGCCCTATAATGGTTTTGCGTGTGCCAAGAGGGTGCATTAGAATCGGAACAGATACTGGAACTGTAACCGGAATCGAAACTAGAAATTTTGCGACGATACGGGTAATTTGTATTGACAAAAATGTTGGTTTACGGTGTCTGTTGGCTGGCAAAAATATTCAAAAAGGTCACATGAACAAATTGGCGACGATTTTTGGTTCTGTAAAGCTAAACTACAATCAATTGTTGATGTTACCTCATCGAAAGCAAATTATATTAATAATACAGAGTTTTTATGCAATGTATCAGAACAAATAAGATTAAAATTTCAAAATTCCGATTCCGAGTGCACGGTTTCACCCTGGTGCCAAGCAAGATATTTTTGATGGATTAAGCCATTAGTCAATACACTATGTTTATAGAAACGAAAAGTACACGTATGCATATTATAAAGTTTTAAAATCATGAAATAGTATCGCGCCTATGCTGGGATTGTTGTAAAGTTGTCATCAGTGCTACTTGGCGCATGTCGTGTTGTGCGCTTATTTGTATATAGGCATGCGCCAGCGCCATAAAAACAGGTTTAGGAGTAGTGCATTTTTGTCGGTTTGTTTTGTTATATCATGTTTTACTTTATTTGTCTTTATGGTTTTTTTCTTATGTTTAATGTTTTAGCGCTTACGCTTGCTATTAACAATGCCATATCGAATCATCGTAACAAATCGTTACTCTCGCCGTATGCCGTTCATAAGCGAGTGAGACTTATGTACCGGTGGTCAAATGTATCTGAACGCGTTGAAAGAGTTTATTTGAATGCGCTAGAGAAGCCAGTTCCTGACGTTGCACAACGCATGTGGAGGTAAACGCTTGGAATTGTGTTTTGCTGTTTGGTGTTTTTATTTGTCGTGCAATGTGTCTTTCTAATCTTACAGAGCACCGTTTTGTCTGAATAAGCTTGCTTTAGATTGATGTACTTTGGCAATATTTGAATAAAATTTTGGCCAGGGAAAATTGTTATACTCCAAAATCTCAGGCACCTACTATGATGAAATATGGCAATTTATTTAAAAGCACAAAGGTTGTTTTTGCGCTGGTTATATGCGGAAAGTCAAACGGATTAATGTGCAATTTTGATAATAATCTTATGAGATGTTTTATTATATGAACAGTGTAATTGGTGTTGTTCGTTTTACATGGGCGACTTGGTGCTAAACTTATTTTCATAACTTTGTTCACGGAAAATTGCTCTTGCTCGTTAACCATTTACTTTGAGAATGTTGCTAATCAGAGGTAGATAATATTATTCTAATTTTTTACTTTAATTTCAGGTATTGGAGGGGTGGAAGACTATTCGGCGTATTCTTCATACTGGTGGCTGCAATTAATATGATGGTTTTGTTTTTTATCAGTTTGATACAACCGTCTCAGGTTAGCATCGTTATACCAAACAGTTACTTAAAATATCTAATTTTATGTAAGTTGTGTTGTTTAACAACACGAAACTACTAGACGTTGAAAGTTTATCATAATTTGGATTTAATGGTAATAAGAATTTTAATTCAGCGTTGCGTAACATCTGAAACAACTGTTGCTTGCAGCCTGTTACCTGTCATTTAATTTTTATAAATTTTTTTACAAACCTGGCACTGCTTATGGTGTTCGTAACGGTAAGAATGCAATTGGAGGTCCGGATTCGGGCAAAAATTGACTTTCGGGTTTGGTAGGATTTCAGCCAGAGGTTCCGGCAATTTTGGTAGTGAAATGTTGCATTGTTTTATAAATTTATTTGTTTGATGCGTTTCGATTTAACTTATGGTACAATTTTGAGGAAAAATTGTCTAGATTTCATAAAAAATAAGCGTAAAACCGAAGGTTTTATCAGATTACTGATTTTTGTTAAAATAATCAGCAAATTAAATATCATTTGATCTACATAATTTCACCTCGTCTTTTCTCCGGTATGTTTCACCTTCGTTTGTACCCTGGTAGTACTATGCAATATTTACTTCTGCAACAAGTACCACGACAAGTTTTGTACAAGCATTTCATTCATTTGAAATCCATAATAAATTGTGTTATGCGATTAATATGCACGTTTCCTTTCACTTTTTTAATTATTTATTTTCAGAACATTTCTATCGTCAGGGAAGAAGCTGGTGAGAATGATGCCTCCTCAGAAAAGAAATGTTTGCATTAGTTTCTTTTTGCTTTAATCTCAACCCGACTATACAGTGGTTGCTGACTGTTTTTGGTTCGGTGAACCAGTAACTGCTGTTCATGGTTACTACTTGAGCTCATACATAATTCGGTTTGTCACATCCAATGGTGTAGCTGCAGCGATTCTTGCGGGACTGCAATAGAGTTGTAGGCTCAGGTTTGGATTATTTTTTTGGTTTGGTTTAGCTTTTAGTTCAATATTTATATTATCCAGAATACCGAAGCCAAAAAACTTCAGTGTCCTATATACAGAGGCTTTTGGCTTTAATATCCGGGATACTGAAGCTTTTTTGCTTTAGTGTCAAGGGTACTGAAGACAAACGTTTGGGAGTCTGGGACACTGAAGCTAGAAAAGTATTAGTAGCCGGCATACTGAAGATTTTGGCTTCAATGTCCTGTATACTAAAGCGTTTTTGGCTTCAGTGTCTATCGTACTATTTCCTTGAAAGTTACGTAGTGTAAGATGCGTTAATTGTATAACATTATTATCCTTACACATAGGCTTAAGTCCATATTCTCAGATAAATGCAGCCGCTATCAGTAGTTGGTGATAGGTTCAATAAAATTGGAACCAGCGAATGGTGACCTTTTAAATTTGGTACATTATTCGCACTTTTTGATTTTTCTATGCGCTGCCCTAGTTTAGTTCACTTATTTGAGAACTAATTGCTAAAACTAGTGATAGGTGCTACAGAGATTTGAAAATACAGACAAAGGACGGAACAAGTTTCAAGAAAACGCTTCATGTGTGCAAAAAATAAGGAAAGCTTGTCGTTTCAGTTTTATTTAACTTGTAATATGTTTCAAACTGTTAGTGGTACACAACATGTGAAAATTATTCAGCTTTAAATAAATTGATTAAATTAATGTTCATTGTTTTGAGCATCTTTAGTTCGGGATATGTAAATACTTTTATTTTTCCTATGCGAATATTTTCAGTTAATCGGAGATCAGGGTGCAACCACTAGTAAACCGGGTATCTGATTGTGTTTCTGTTCTGATAAACGGTATTCACTTCGGTTATAAGAATAAACTGGAGTTCCTATATTTTTACTATGAAATAGTGTATCTCGTACTTTCTGGTTACAGATATGCTGCAATTTTTCTAAACAATAAAAATTACATAATATCTTAAAAATTTCGGTGCATCCGTCATTTTTTTGTTTAAAATTTGGGAAACTCATTGAATATTGGCACCAGGGTGCCACTGGGGGTGAAAAATACCGGACCCGGAGGTGAACGAAACTTGCCGGAGCTGGAGGTGAAGTGAAAAAAATTAGAGGCTAAACCTTTATGCTTACTCTATTGCAGTCTCACAGAAGAGCGTTCCGCCCTAAGTCTTTACATGGGCCATTTGTTTGGTGTTACGCTAATTTTCTGCAATTTTAGGAAATTGTTTCCAGAAAATTGTGACATAAGTAAAACGAAACGCGTTCAGATAAATTTTGCAAAATTATATTACCGAAATTGCTGGAACCTCGGGCAAAAATTTTACCGGAACCGTAGGCCGATTTTCTGCCGGAGCCGGAGGCAGCCCTTCGGTTGTACGCTGATTGGCACATCTCAATTGTGTTCTCATAAAGTTACATCTTTGAGGCCCATGTAAAAATCAGGGGTGAAACGTTTTTCTGCGCGAATACATAAAGTAAGCTGAAACTTTAGGTTATTTTTTGGCTTGGCTTAGGATTAGCAATATGCTCATTCATACGCGTATATTTAGGCTTAGAAATATGCTTATAATACTGTTCCATCCCCCATTGGCCTAAACTTTTATACTTCAATATCAGTTTGTTTCCGTTTTTCGTCACTATCCGCTTTTACGCCCTGATCCGAGATCTCACTTCAATCTAGGATTCTAACCCATCTCGGATGAGAAGTGAGCATCATAGCTCTGCAATAAGAGCTTGACGCTCGACCTCGAGTTTTCTGTGACGTCATATTATGCACATCATTGGTTAACCACTGTGCAATATAATTTTTTTGTATAAAATTATGTTTGTTTCTTTGTTGGGCCAAATAAATATGATATACTGCACAGAAACGCTTTGCCTCTGCATATTTCTGAATAAAACATGTACGGAACTATAATGAAAAGCCAAAAAAAGGTCTTAAGAAATGCGCTTTCGTGGACACTGTGCATATGCACTGCAAAAAATGGTGAGTCAAATTGACTTTCTCCGAAATAGGCTTTTCGGGGCTACACAAACTGAGTCAAATTCGACTCACTGAGCGACACGAGTGAGTCGAATATGACTCTGGCGAAGACGAATTTGACTCAGTTTGTGTAATCCGGAAACGCCTATTTCGGACAGAGTCAATTTGACTCACTATTTTTTGCAGTGTAGATGTACCCCATAGAGTCAAATTCGGCTCACTGAGCAACTCGAGTGAGTCGAATATGACTCTGGCGAAGACGAATTTGACTCCGTTTGTGTAGTCCGGAAAAAAGCCTATTTCGGACAGAGTCAATTTGACTCACCATTTTTTTGCAGTGTCGATATACCCCATAATATACATACGCATTTATAATTGCATCAAACAATTTCAACTTTTGCTGCAACCATCATCAGTGTATATTGCTGCAGTGTTAAAGCGAACTTCAAGTCATCAGACAACAAACATAAGTTTAGTAAAGCACCAAACAAATGCAGCGCAGACGTTTGGACCCGAGAAAGATGTGTTTAAATTTTACCAAAAGTTGTATTTTCCACCAAAGACGTATTCAATACATTTCGCGTTCGGTCGTTGTATACACGCACATAGTGGATTTTGGGCTTGCTTTTGGCAAGCCGAGACGCCTGTTTGTTGTTGGTTCACATTTGCAATTAACGTTGATTTTCAGTTCAAGGAATGTAATTTGTCATTTCAATAAAAGCGAACGTTGTGTCTGCAGTTGATTGTGTGAGCGTTTGTGCATATGTAAATGATGCGGGTTTGAAATGATTTGTTTTCAAAAATTGTCAGCTTAAATTTTAGGTTTAAATTTTATATAATATTTTTGAGTGCGTATATTAAAGTTGAGTTTTATAATTGTTTTAATTTTATTCAAGTTTGGGACCATATTACTGTTGGGCCGTAACAGTAGATTAAGCGTTTTCCTAAGCCTAAGCCTAAGCGTTGTAAAAGCGTATTCCTAAGCCTAAGCCTAAGCGAAAAAATGTAGTCTAGAATGTAAGCGTAGTCTTCTACAGACCCACCACAAACTGGTGACGGCCCTAAAAGTAACATGGGTCCAAGTTTGTCTTGCTTAGCTTATTTTAAAGGTGCTTGGAACTCGATTTAGTGTTAGAAATGAACAGATTTCCTAAAAAGTTAACCATCAGTTTTCAATCAAGCAACTAGAAAATATTTAAGTCTTTAGGTTGAAATTCAATGTAGTATTCGATTTAAATTTTGTTGTACAATGCTTGTTCGGTTGTTGCGCAATTATTGTCCGGATGCAACGCAGGGAACAATATATATAATCGCAGGATGAACCGTTTAATTATTTTAAATCCCTTTCCTTAATGCAATACTAACATTAAGAAATGAAAACGAGATTTAAAGAATATATAAATGTTTGTTCAAAGTTTTACAATGTGTGTGTGTTTTCTAATTTGAACGAGTTTAACGGTGTGTATTAAACAATATATATATAGTTTTCTTTAAATTTTTATATATCGCTGGTATGGTGGCTGAGAGAGAAAGCGAACTCTGAATAGTTAAGTTCTAACATTTAGTCGAGTTGAGCAAAATACGCTGAAACTGCCACAAATACGCTGAACAACGGCGTTTGGTGCAGGATCGACAAAATTTTATGCCGTAGCCGCGGAATATGGGCCTAGAGACAAAGGGCATGTCAGATGATGGACGCAGCCTTCGTATATAATATTGGCTCGGTTTATCAAAGTGTCAACCATCGCTTGTAAGTCGTCGAAAATCCTTGTATGCCGTTGCTAAACCATTGTCAGCCCCCTGTAGCACGGTGACATGATTACGGACGGACCTGCGTGCGCGTTACACAACTTTAAAATGCTTAGTGCGTTTAAAGTTGTACTGCGCTCAGCGAAAATGTCTTTGAAATTTCAAGAGATTGATTTTAAAATTGAACAACGAGTTGTCGTTGTACACATATTTAAAAACATTCAATTTGCACAGTGGTATATTGTTCTATTAATATGTTGTCTCCAGTTGCCGTCCAAAATTTTATTTGTATTTATTCTGACGGTGCGGAACGCACAATAAATGATAGTCAGAACGTCTCACCAGAGAAAAGATAAACGCAATTTTAGTACTAAATCTTGATACAAAATTTTAGGTTTTGTGTCAAATTCGTTTTGGGGCTTCGATTCAAGGTGAACGCCGTGCACGCGATGGACCCGTTGGCCCATGTTACTTTAAGGGGCGTCCTGGTTTTTGGTGGGTCTATAAAAGAGTGGGTTTAGATTGTAGATTACATTTTTTGCTTAGGCTTAGGCTTAGGCTTAGGAACTTAATTTTGCAACGCTTAGGCTTAAGGCTTAGAAATACGCTTAATTTGCTGTTACGCCACTTAAAGTAACATTGGCCGTCCTGTTTTGCATCTGTGAACGCTTGCATGCTGTATTATAAACGTTAAATATATTAAAGATTTCAAGTAAACATTATATATGCATTTTAGTTTCGATTAGCGTCTCAACGAATGCTGAGAACAAAATGTTATTTGAATTCCGTTGGGTTGCATTTTAAAATTTAAATTAAAAATTCAAACTTTAAACGCGAAATTCAAAACTTCTAAAGGCAACGTGTGACTTTAATATGAGAACAAAAACAAAGCAGTCACTGTCAGGGGGTGTGCTCGTACATAGCATACAGTAAAAATTGCGTTTCATAAATTTTGCCAGACCCGCCTGTGAGGTGAGAAATTTTTTGGATCGTCCGCTGTCACCATATAATTTCAGGTGTTGCTATTGATATTTTGGAATCTGTTAGCGAAGTGCGTCATGAAGAGTTAATAGAAATGAGCCAGGGTGCAAAGCGGAACTGGATTATACCGGAATCGGAACAGCAAATTTATACCGGAAGCGGAATCGGAACTGCAAAATTTGTGACTATGCGAATAATTTGTATTAACAAAGTGTAATATTGATTTAGAATGTCCGTTGGCCGGCAACAATTCTCAAAGACGTCTCATGTACAAATTGGCAATTATTTTTTGGATCTGAAAAGCTAAACTACAATCAATTAGTGATAAGTAAACATGTTGAAAACAATTTAATAGATAAATGATGCAGAATATTTATACAACATATCACAACAAGTATGCCTAAAAATTAAAATGTGGAAATTCTGATTCCGATTGATTGTGGAATCGGAATCGGAACTCGTTCTGAATCGGAATTCTAATCGGAATCGGAATTCCGATTGCACCACGAATGAGCCAATAGATCATGGAAGAACGACCAAAATATTTTTCGTCGTTTTGAGTTACGCAAGTTAATATTATATTTGCTTGTTGGTTCAAAGTTGAATCGTTCGAATTTCGATTGTTTCAGAGATTTTCTTGTCTGGTAAATCGTATTGCTAAAGTTTTCATACTTTTAAATTGTCGGTAAAAAATTTATGAGTCAACGGTGTATAATGAACTTCGAAACTGGGTTTAATACGAAAGCGATCGTAATTGACTCGAAAGCCAAAATGTGCATTTCATTTTGCGAATGAGAATTATTTATTAATTTATCGTATGGTTAGTTGAATCAGAGTTACGTGGTAAATTTTGCATTTACGTATAGGTTTCTAGCTCAAATAAGCACTGCAGCTATAGTTTGACACGGCGTACGATGAGCTGAGTGTATTTAAACTGCAGTTTGCATTATTAGCGTTGGGGCTTTTGGTTTGTAGTTTAATATTGGACGCAAAAATTATACAGGGCACACACACACCACATTGCACGCAGGGTTTCACATATTGTTGAGATGGTGTGCACGTCACTGAAAGTTTGTGCAGCAAACACTGCATAGTGTAGCATAAAATTGCAGTTGCAATATTCGTTTACACAAAACTTTTACAATTTACGTTGTAATTTTAGTCGTATTGTATATCAACCGATTCTCATCAACATCGCTTGTGCACCCCCCCGTCTCTACAGTTGCCTCGTGCTACTGGCAGATCCAAGAGGGGGGCGGGTCACCCAAACCAACGCATCGCAACCCAAAAAAGTTGAAAACCAAAATTTGGGTATTAAAATGTAGCGTGCTAAAATTGCGTTTGGGGTTTTTCGCTCGCTTGTCTAGCGAGTTTTTTTTTTGTTTTCCTGAGTTATTCAGCACGCAGCCACCCACCACCCGCGATTAGAAAAATTTCTCTCAATCCGCCGCTGTCTGTTGTAGTCTCGTTTGCGCTCAAAGTTGCTTTCACTGGAAGATATTTTCAAAAACGCATATATGGCCTACCCCAAGCCACCGACAGTGTAGATTATGCTGCTGACAGGAGCAAAGAGCTGGTTTAATATGCGTTGGCTCTTCGTTCGTGTTCGTGTTTCTTGCTTCACAACTGGGCCGTTTATAATAAAATGTAAACGTCAACGTTAGTGCGATGAGTTTTGTTTTGCCTGTGCAGCGTATAACATTTAAAAGTTTTGTTGAATTTGTCGTTTACCATTTTTGTGAGCGAAATTTTTTTGCTTCGGCACTGCAGCATTTTTTTTGTTTGTTTCTCAAACACTTCAGTTTGACAGTTAATTGCAATCTTTGTATTGCAACTATGTCTGCTTATTGCATTAAATCACTGACTGATCCATGGTGTAGGGCATCAGCGATTACGCTGTCAACAGGAATCACAATTACAATGTTGTCGTTGTTGGAATACGTATTTTGAGCATCGTTCCAGCATAGAACAAATGAGTTTTTTTGTAATTTATGTAGTATGTATATATGTCGTAGCGCAAATTGATACGCGAGTAGTTTTGCTACACTCAAAATACTGTGTTGCTATTTAAATATTGGTGTTGTAAGCCAGAGTGGCACCGAATCCACGATTTGACCGAATTCGAAACCGAATCCGAATCCAAATCCTATATGTTGCAAATTTCAGCTATATCTATAATTTGTTTCAGAATATCAACACAGTGCCCAGCCGTATAAGTTTTAATACGTTAATATATTTCGTCCCGAGGTCCAGTTCTGAGATTTCTCACCTGAAATAAAAAAATATTGATTTTTATAGCAAGGTATTCAAAAATTTTACTGCTTAAAAATGAAAAAAAAAACATATTGCCGAACTTTGTTGGATGCGGCTTTTGGATTCGGCTTTTCCACAACCGAATCCGAATACGAACCTCAAATTTTTGCCGAATCCGAATCCGAACCTTTGTTGCCATCCTGTTGTAAGCATCATCAGGAGTTAAGCAACACGTACTATAATGTCAGGTGTAAGTTACCTCGATTGTGTAACAAATTTTATCGTTGTTATACGATAAGCAATAAGGTGTGACGCGTAAATAATACATGTCCTGCCACACTCTCAAAATATACCATTGCAATTTGCGCTATGAAAGATATAACAGAGATTAGGGTTTTACCAAAATTCCTGTTCCGGCCGGAACTCCTGTAAAATATGAATTTCCGTTAAGTTTCTAGCTAGTGATGTGCCGATACCAAAATTTTTGCCGATGCCAATACCAATGCCGATTGTTATTTTCAAATTTTGCCGATACCACTTCTAATAGTGATGCCGATTTCAACTTTAATACACCATGCTTGAAGAACTGGATAGGATTGCTACATTGGATCATTAATTGCGAAAACTAAACCGTAACAATCATAAACGGTTATATTTTTATGATAAAGGTTCTATTTTAATCAAATTTTTCAAACAAACACAAGAAACCTAATAGTTTCATGATCTGACGTACTCATTGCCCTAGCAGACAGGGATAAGGGCTCCCATTCAAACTCCAGGGGGGGGGCAAAACTAGCGAACGAAGCAAGCGAGACGCCAGACGCGTATTAAAGCTTCGGCGGTTTTTGTTTGAACCGGTTAGGATGGGGGTCCCTTTACGGTTGGGGGTCCCAAAATGGGAGAATGGGCGGTAGCTGCTCCGGTCGTGGACGTACTGATACACGACAGCAGGTGAAAGTGAAAGCAATCCAACGCACTGCTAAGCACAAAAAGTATCGGCAAAAAATCGACAATTTTGCGCTATGCCAATGGCGATATTTACAAAAAGTACAAATATTACCGATGCCGATTAATCGGCACATTCCTGAAAGACGCAGGAACTGGAACTTTTTTACGGTTGTGGCACGTTATGGTACGCAATGAAAAATGAGCTTAAGTTTAAAAACAAACTCGATGTCCAAAATACGTATGTTCAGCGTTCTAGCTTTAATTATATACTAGTCTGCCAGTTGTGCGCAATGCGCCAAAGTAGCGAAAGCACAAAAATTTCCTTACAAAATTTCCTTTCATAGAACAATCACGTGTATTTCCTAACAAATTATTGTAAACAAAGTAATGCTGGAAATTTGCCCAAAATACGTATGTGGCGCGTTCCAGCTTTAATATAAAGATATTTATAAATTGCTTACATAAAGTAAACGCATACTATTCGATAGTGATTAACATGACGGATATAAGTGATATTAAGTTGAAAATTGTAACTTTTGAATGAAAATTTTCGCATTTCTTTAGACAAGAACCGCTAACCGCTGGAGGTGGTTGGTGTGTGTCTGTTATTTATTGCCGGCCCAAAACAAGTTTGAACGACGGGTTTATTTTTCGTTTGTTTCGATGTTTACTTTAAATTTACCGTTGTAACGCAACGACGCGTTTAAACTACAGTTGATGCAGTATATTGCAGTACTTTTAGCACTTTTACTACTTATGCTGTCTGCAATATATATGCGTAGTTTTGTAGTTTGGCAAACTGAAAGGTTTACGTGTACAAGACGTTGAATATTTTGTTGTTTATGCAACGCGAAGTCAATTCAATTTGTTGCATTTATGTTCAAGTTGACGAAAATTACTCATTGGCCAAGTAGTATGAGGGGAAATAATAAATATATATGTATATATGTTTGTATGTATGTTTATATTATATATATCAAGGTTCAACCAGAATTCCTGTCCCGGCCGGAATTCCTGTGAAAATTCAATTCCTGCTCCTGTTCCGGTTTGTGGCTTAGCCAGGATTTCAGTTTGGGAGGGTTGGTTTAGCCAGGATTTCAGTTTGGGAGGGTTGGTTTAGCCAGGATTTCAGTTTGGGAGGGTTGGTTTAGCCAGGATTTCAGTTTGGGAGGGTATAACGTTAGATGTAAGAAATTGTTCAAGTCCAGGTTCCAGACTGTTGTTTTTTAAAGTCTGTTACTAGTACTTGTCCTTGCCTCTTGAGAAATTTCGGGAGAGTATGCATTCCCTATCCCTCCCATTGTATACGCCTCGAACCACATTTCACTGTCAATTTTAAAATAACGTTAAAGATAGCTACTTAGCGTGGCGTAGTTTCAAACACACGAGTTGTGGCGACATTGTCCATGACTAACTCTCTATACATAGAATTATTGCCTTGGTGGTGTCCATTATTAATCTTGATTCATGCACAACAATAACCCACTCCGTCTTTCTGTCCGTTTCAGGGGCTGCTTGTTATTTTAATGCTTGTTATTTTAAATGGTATAAGGATAAGTTTGTCAAATGATTATGTGTTTAATACTAAATCGGAAACAGGTACAGGTAATTTTTTTCAATCATATACGGGAGATTTTGTGAAATTTACGATTAATATTTGCTCAATATTCTACCATCACTGTCTAAAATAGCTTGACCGCTTCTACTTATCAATGTTAAGCGTTGAATTTTGCTTATAAACGTATTGATGCATTAGAAATACGCCTAAGACAAAACGTTTCACTGTGAGACACAGAGCGCAGTTCAACGTACAGTTGTTAGTTTAGTTGCAATATTGGAAAAAAACAACCACTCTATCATATAAAGTTTGTTGTTATCTTGTGTACGGCATTTAGTTTGCTAGTACAGAGAGAGAGTGAACTTGCGTGCAATTATAACGACGTTTAGGATACGAAAGATGGCGTTTTCCAACAAAACATCTTTCATCCATCCACACCAGGGACGAGATGGATTGAGTAATTTTTGAAATGGTAACCACACACGAGATATTTAATATTTGTAAACAAACTCAGCGGCGAAGCGAGCGATAAGCCAGACGCAATTTTACTGTTAAATGTTAATACAAAATTTTGGTTTTGATCCACTGGTGCAGGGCATCGGCCATCGTGCACATCCCCGTCCTTGGATCCGCGAGTGATCCGCACGCTACAGTCATTAAGTTGTGTGATTGCAAGTTGTGTTTGCATTTTAAATATATATATTTTTGTTTTGTGTCGCTGTTGTATACGACAACTTTGAAAGTGTCAAACGCCCGGTGTAAAAACGCTACGTTTTGTTTTTAGTCAATATGTAATGCGCTTAAAGTTTGACTAAAAACTGCCCCCGACAATTTAGTGCTTAATTGAGCTTCTTCCTATGAGCCCAGCCAGCGAATGACATTTTAGATTCAGTATAAATTGTTATTGAAACTGTAAACCAAACGAGTAATATGTAGTTGTTTACTTTCCTACATTAATGTTAACCCTTGCTCACATGAATATTTTCTATTTCCCCTGAGACCTACTTTTATGCTGGGATTCGAACTCCGGTGACTGGAGTGGGAGGCGTATACCATCACCAGTCAGCTATAGGAGCTTGACCCTCGAGCCCGAGTGGGCTCTCACGTCTTGTGGTGATTTAGTACTATGTATACGTGTTGCAATTGTTAAACACGGTGCGATATATATTATTTAACGCATATACACTGCGCTAAGTTGCCTATAGGCAACTCAATGTGAGAAGGGGTTAATTTTATTCAAGGAAAAAGTTAATTTTTATTATTCTTTATTGGTTTCGTAAGCTTAAACGTAAGTATATTTGTCGTAGCCCAAGCCGTAATTTAGTCCAATTCCGAATTGAACTAGCCTAGGGCGTATACGACTTGGGCTAGCCTGCGGCGCAATTGTTTTATGCAACAAGTGTACGCCTTGTGATTGGTTATAACCTTAATGTCATGTTCAAATACGAATAGTTGATACAAATACTATTTTCTGATTGGTTAAAAGTAATCGCTATCTATTGGCTACCTAGCAGTTTGTTTTACTGATAAAAGCGGAATCAGCAGCATTACGACTATCAAGTAACCAATTAGAAAACGCACAGATTTATCTGACATGATTCCGCCTTGGGTTAACCCACGTCGTAATTCCGTTTTGAACTAACCCAATTCGGAATTGGGTTCAACAGGAATTCCGGTTCCAGCATTCTTTCAAAACTTTTACAGGAATTAAAAATTGTGGTATTAAAATATGGTCGATTTTAATTAAGATATTTTGCTGCAAACTGACGATAAAAATTAAATAGATTCATTCGTATAGTTTATAAACTTTGACAATCGCCAAAAATAAACCATCGAAGGTAGATTTTGCTTCCGTGGATTATGAAAATCTAAAATACAGCAGATAAAGTGAATACCTATCTCCAACTAGGGCTATTTCATCAATAATATTGCGAAAATGAAAATTAAAATGAATTTTCGGTGGCATGTAATTTTCAGTTTCCACTTCCGGTAACTTTTCAAATTCCGGTTCCGGTAAATTGTAATTCCGGTTGCACCCTGATATATATGTAAGTATTAACGTATATTTGTATATATATGTATATATAATATATAATATATATACATATATATACTGTGTTTAGAATACACAGTTACTTTAATTGTCGATTGGGGATATTCTTTACATTTCTTACAGAGGTCGTATGCACAACTGAATCAGTGGTGAAGAAAAAACTTAACGTAACTCAAATTGAACTTTTATTTGAATAAATTTTAAAAAGTTCACAATTGGTGCGCTCGCGTTTAATGGTTGTCTTATGTGTATTTTACATGTTGCATATGTGTACTTCAAGGCTCAGGACAGATTGAAATGTT
Source organism: Enoplolaimus lenunculus (assembly GCA_030248215.1). NCBI lineage: Eukaryota > Metazoa > Nematoda > Enoplea > Enoplida > Thoracostomopsidae > Enoplolaimus > Enoplolaimus lenunculus. The sequence goes on from JASANG010001695.1 coordinate 253,907, forward strand.
GTCTTTGTATTTTTCTTCGACGAAAGTCGCGTTCTGTGCTCAGCAGCGTCATTGAAGTTTAAGGATTTGTTTAAAAGTTGCACATACACACATATGCAAACATTTATATATATATAAATATATATAGAAATATATATTTATATGTATATAAATATATATATTGGTTTGAAACGCTCATCTTAAATAAGATTGCAATTTTTTGCAATTTACTGCATATTCAGCGCCGAATTCAATGTTGCGCTTTATACTGCAGTGCGTTGTTAATGCCTTCATAGAAAGAAAAATGTCTACTTTTAAAATCTTGGCTGACTTTAAAATCAAAAATACTCGTTCTGACTGAAAAGGACACTGGTTTAGCTGAGGGTGTCGCAACAGTACTACAAGCATATTCCTATGCCTAAGTGTAAATCTAAGCTTCAGCGTAAGGGTAATTATACAATTAAGAATAACTAAACATAGTTTGTTAAGCTTACTTCTATTACATCCCGTAGAAAAATGGTCAGACTACTAGTTATGGCGCTATGACAGTACTACAACAATATTTATAAACCTAAGCGTTAACTTTAGTTTCAGCGTAAAAAATAAGCCTACAAATAAGTTTAAGCCTAACCAAAAAATAGTCTAAACCGTAAGCTTACTATATACAGTGCAGTACCGCGGAAAAACAGTTGATCCACTGCATAACGTTACTAATATCTTAATTCCGTGAACAGTCATCACAGGGTTTGTGGCTGACAGAAATTAAGCATGGTTAATAATCGAAAAGCAATTTTTGCAATGTTTGGTCTTCATACTGGCAAACTGGCAATCTATATATTAAAGCTGGAATGCCACACATACGTATTTTGGGCAACTTTCTATCATTACTTTGTTTGCAATGAATTCTTAAATGTTCTGTAAAAAGAATATTTGCGTGAAGATGTTTGTGCACTCGCTAATTTTTGCGCATTGCGCAAAACCGGCTAGCTAGTATTTTTTATAGCGAGCAATATTTTAAAGGGTACATTCACGACCTTGTGACTTTTCACTAGCAAACAGGTGTCTGACATTAGTGGCTGATCTAGAAATTTTCTGACGAGCACGAATGTGTAACCGTAAGAAAAAGCTCGTGATGAAGCTATCGAGAAGCGGACCCGTAGCCAGAGGGGGTTCAGGGGGAGTCAGTCTCCTCCCCCCTGGAAAACTTTTGGACCCGTTAGAAAATTTTCAACCTTGCTTGCGTGTCATGGAAAACCCTTGCATGCCCTTGCTGAAAAATTTTCAGTCCCCCCTTAGCATTGTGCAACCGGAATTACAATTTACCGGAACCGGAATTTGAAAAAATATTATAAACGGAACCGGAAAATGAAAAATACATGCCACCTCAAATTCATTTTAATTTTCTTTTTTGCAATTTTATTGTCATTTTTTAGTAAAATTTCTTAATTTCCGCCGACCAAAATTTAATACCAGAATTTTATAATTCCGGTAAAAAGTTACCGAAACCGGAAGGTAGCTACTGACCTGCCGATACGCCAAATGCATTATTTTACTACGTAATCCGGTAAAAGGCCCGGCTAAGGACGCCGTTCCTTGCATTTAGTAGTGTTTCAACACCTACATAACGTGTGAAATTCAATAAGATTCAATATGTTCATCTATTGTATTTTATGCCAACTTCAGGATGCAACCGCAATTCCGGATCCGGCATTTTTTTATTTTCCGGTTCCGGTAAATTGTAATTCCGGTTGCACTCTGGCCAATTGTTGTATAGTTAATATTGAACTTGTGCCTTTTGTGAACGATAGCTATACAGCTTGACTTTTCGAACTGAATAATTTGCATGTTTTCTGTACATCAGCTGTGTTGTATTGATTTTGACTTTTATATTCGATGATATGAAACATTTGTTGTATTTTACATTTCATTAGATTTGTGTTAATTTACGGAATTGCATCCGATGTTAATGAAGGGCACAATTTTGTAAACATGTGCTTACTATGCTAGTCAAGCGCGTGGACAGCCCGACTACGTGGTCAAAAGATTTAAGGGGGTCATGAGAGGATGCTGTCTGATGAAGGGGGTTTGAAAATTTTCCAGGGAGTCTAAATTATTCTAAAGGTACTGGTGTCGCTTTAAGGCACGGGCCGGTATGGTGTTCTTAAGTACGGCCCATGTAAAGATCAGGGGCGGAACGTTTTTCTGTGGGATTAGAATAGAGTAAGCTTAAGGTTTAGACTAATCTTTTGCCTGGCTTAGGCTTAGGAATCAACTTATTCTTACGCTTTAGGCTTAGGAATAAACTTATTGTTACGCTCAGGCTTAGGCGTAGGCTTAGGCTTAGACTTAGTAATATACTTATAATATTGTTCCGCTCCTGTTTTTACATTGGCCATAAGTACTTAGCAAATATATATGCTGGGTCGAGTACAGATTTAGCCGAATCATCTGGACGATATGTATTTCGTGCCGAATTTTCAAGACATCAAAACACTTTAACTTTGTTACAACCTTCTGAAGCTTAAAAGGATCAAAGATTACTACTATGTGATCTGTGTACCCTCCCGAAATGAAATCCTAAAGATATTGGCTATAAGTTTTCGCTGGGTAAATGAGGATAAAATATGATACTTTTAAATTCAACGTTTAGATTCAGAAAAATTGCTTGTGAGACAAGCCTGGCCTGGTGTATATGCAATATATGCAATGCACATTGTATAGTATGCTTGTCGGCAGCATACAGTCGGCACATAGTCGACGAAAAACGTAGTTGGAGAGAGGTGGGCTACGCGGCGCAGTGATAACAGCATCTGCCTGACACACTGAAGGTCGCTGGTTTGAAACCACCCGTAACCCGCGTTTCCAGCTGGTTAGTTAAAAAGGTCTGAAGTCCCAGTTGTGGGCGTCGAATTATCGAGGCGGCGAAATTTAGGATTACAAGTTGTCTGGCGACGAATTATCGTGATACCATAATTTGTATGATAGCCACGATGCGTTAATTATAGATCTGTTCCAAATTCAAACAATGAACCGCCTGTAATATTAAACTCAAATTTGTGCTGTCTCCCGGTAACCTTGCTGAATTAATGGAATTTTAAGCCGTTTGTTAGAATTGTCAAAAATGCCTTTAATCCGCATATTTTTCCTATAATACAACCAGGTAAATCGACTAAAGAGTCCAGTGAAACAGTAATTTTCTATTGCCAAGTCAACTACACCGGCCAACAAGCCGAACAGACGTTTAAATTTTAAGAGAGAACAGGAAAAAATTAATTTTGCCAAAAAAATATTGTTTTGTAACATTACGCGAATTTAAAGTAACATTTCAAACAACTTACAGTATTAAATTGGCAAAACTTGAATTAATAGTTGAGTTAAACTGAACTGAAATTGGCAAAAGTTGAATTAATAGTTGAGGTAACCTGAACTGAAATTGGCAAACGTTGAATTTATAGTTGAGTTAAACTGAACTGAAATTGGCAAACGTTGAATTTATAGTTGAGTTAAACTGAACTGAAATTGGCAAACGTTGAATTTATAGTTGAGTTAAACTGAACTGAAATTGGCAAAAGTTGAATTAATAGTTGAGGTAACCTGAACTGAAATTGGCAAATGTTGAATTTATAGTTGAGTTAAACTGAACTGAAATTGGCAAAAGTTGAATTAATAGTTGAGTTAACCTGAACTGAAATTGGCAAATGTTGAATTTATAGTTGAGTTAAACTGAACTGAAATTGGCAAAAGTTGAATTAATAGTTGAGGTAACCTGAACTGAAATTGGCAAATGTTGAATTTATAGTTGAGTTAAACTGAACTGAAATTGGCAAAAGTTGAATTAATAGTTGAGTTAACCTGAACTGAAATTGGCAAATGTTGAATTTATAGTTGAGTTAAACTGAACTGAAATTGGCAAACGTTGAATTTATAGTTGAGTTAAACTGAACTGAAATTGGCAAACGTTGAATTTATAGTTGAGTTAAATTGAACTGAAATTGGCAAAAGTTGAATTAATAGTTGAGTTAACCTGAACTGAAATTGGCAAATGTTGAATTTATAGTTGAGTTAAACTGAACTGAAATTGGCAAAAGTTGAATTAATAGTTGAGTTAACCTGAACTGAAATTGGCAAATGTTGAATTTATAGTTGAGTTAAACTTCACTGTGAAGTTTAGATTTTTTGTTTTTGAATTTTCGTTGTCATATTCAAAGTATTCAACGTTGATGATGCAAGTTGATCGTCTCGTCTAAAGTTCACGTTGTATACTAAATTGTGCCGTTTCAAAAATGATTCTATGTAATCGGTGAAATTGTCTTATATACGTATTTTTTTCAATAAAAATTTGAAGAAAATTATAGCAATTCCCCAATTTGTAAGGCTGTGATTCAGTTCAGAATGACGAACTTACGTATATTTTTTTGTTCGTATACCAATTGTTGTTCAAATTTCAATTGTCTACGCTAAGTAAGATTGGTTTGAAATGTATTAATATATATATAATATATATGTAAATATATATACATACATATATATGTAAATATATATATACATTATTTGAACTACGAGTTACCCGTCTCGTTATTTCAAGTACAGTATAGTCATGCTCTTGAGTATTTATGTTCAAAAAAGTTCAAAATCTTGAATTTCGAATAAAACTCTTTTTTGGTCGAATTATAGACTGATGTACACGGGTGGTGGTGAAAAGTTGAAAGTTGGCAATTTTTTGTGGTGTATATGTCGTAGGTCAATCTGATATTCAGGTCAATTACCTCAATTGGACAAGGCCAATTACCTATTGGACAAGGCAAATTAATTACCTATTGGACAAGGCCAATTAATTACCTATTGGACAAAGCCAATTACCTATTGGACAAGGACAATTAATTACCTATTGGACAAAGCCAATTACCTATTGGACAAGGCAAATTAATTACCTATTGGACAATGCCAATTACCTATTGGACAAGGCCAATTACCTATTGGACAAGGCCAATTAATTACCTATTGGACAAGGTCAATTACCTATTGGACAAGGCCAATTAATTACCTATTGGACAAAGCCAATTACCTATTGGACAAGGCCAATTAATTACCTGTTGGACAAGGCCAATCTGGTATTTGCTCTGAATCGCCAATTAGCCTAGGCCAATAGGTAATTGGCCTGAATAGCAGATTGGCCTACGACATATACACAATTTATTCCAAGTTTACTTCACTGGTATAAGCGCTGCAGTTCTACTGCAGCGTTTACTATCGTTCTTTGTATCCCCGTGTCGCTGGCGGATACAAGGACGGTGGCCAGCCAGGCGTAGGTATCCTCGACATGGATCAAAGTTGAAAATGATTTAAATTTAGTTGTAAAATAGCGTTTGCGCTTATCGTTCGATTCATTCACGGTGCGTTTTTCACAATTTTATATCATCCCCCCGTTTAGAAGTTTTTGGATTCAGACACACACCTGTTCGTTGTGTGTGGCTCGCTCTCTTTCTCTCTGCCTGTCTCTCTCTCGCTCAGCTCAAAGACGAACGAACTGTGGTGGAGATTGGAGCTGAAGAAAAAAAAGTTTTCTTCGCTTCATCGAACGAGAGTTGTTGTAAGATTGTAATTTGTATATTCGTCTAAAGTAAAGAGTGTTATATTGTTGGTTGTTGCTCAGAGTTGTTAAAGAGCGCAGTATACAACAAATACGGTGGGAATTTGAAGAAACGAATTTTCATATATATATTTTGAATTGAAAATAAACTTGAACTATTTTGGCTTGTGATTTTGTGTGAAGTTTGGTGTGTGTGTTTTTTGTCTCTATACAATTATTTTTGGAATTTTGTCGTTAGTTTTACGGTGAGGCGAACCTGGTGGATCCAGATCGGGGGGCGGGCGACATAAAAGTGTTATGGTTTTTTTCATGGTTTCGAAAAAAATGCACTCTGTTACCAATTAATTTCTACCAATTAATTTCGAGGGAAACCATAAAAATTATACACCGTTTGTTGTCGCTATTCGCCAAATCATAATTGTTGCAACGGTAATGGCTGTAGGCTGTGTACTGGGTATTCGCTGAATGGAGAATTCAACTGGATGGACCCTCGATTCGCAACTGGGGGGCACATTTAAGCGGAATGGGGTGATTTTTATCGACAACATTACTGTTTAGGGGAAATCGTATTTAATCATGCAGGATCGCTCTAGGGTGGCAACAAAGGTTCGGATTCGGATTCGGCAAAAATTTGAGGTTCGGATTCGGATTCGGTTGTGGAAAAGCCGAATCCAACCAAGTTCGGCAATATGTTTTTCATTTTTAAGCAGTAAAATTTTTAACTACCTTGCTATAAAAATCAATATTTTTTATTTCAGATGAGAAATCTCAGAAGCGACGTTGGGACGAAATATATTAACGTATTAAAAGTTATACGGCTGGCATTGCGTTGATATTCTGAAACAAATTATAGATATATCTGAAGTTTGCAACATGCAGGATTCGGATTCGGTTTCGGATTCGGCAAATTAGCACTGGATTTGGATTCGGATTCGGTCAAATCGTAAATTCGGTGCCACCATGGATCGCTCGTATATACATATAACATAACATGTAACTAAACATACCTTATAGGCTTACCCATTATATTATAACGGTTCCTCGAAGGAACCTGATATTTTGAACTAAGCAAAGGCAACCGGTTACGGTATCACACATACAGACAACGAAAGCGGAACCAGGATTAGTTCAGAGGGTTGCGTTCCAGTACATACCTTATTTTTCGTTTTTTCGCTGATTTTTATTTTTTATTTGCAGTATATATATTTATTTAACAGGGTTCCAACAGAAACTAAATTTTGCCGGAACAAAAACAGGAACCGGAAGTGAATCGCTTTGCAAGGAACCGGAACAGGAACAGGAACCGGAATTTGAAAATAATTTTCGACACCGAATTACTGTTGGAGGACTTTTATAGAAAACTTGGCAAAAATTGCTTCAGTAAATTTTCAGCTATTTGATCATAAAATTTTGCGAAAACCCATCAGAGACAGTTTGTTAACACAATTGAGCTAGCTGCAAAAACACTACTCGTTTCAAAATATCTAATTTTAACAGACAAAGAGTTTCCAGTATTTAATTGATTGTGAATATTTTGCCGCGAAACCGAACAAATTCCAGTTCCTGTCACATTCAATGCAGGAACAGGAACAGGAATTGAATTTTTGCAGGAATTCCTGCCGGAACAAGAATTCCGGTTGAACTCTGTTATGTAATATTGTCTTCATTGTCTCAAGTCCTTAAGGGATTGCAAACCCTGCAACCTCTTTCCTATTGACATCGCCCCGGCAAACGTATATTCATGGGTGGTTATTAGAAACAGATTTAGACGGATATAGTTTTAGTCGTGTTTAGTTTTAGCAAAAAGCGGAAATCGTAGATTCTCAGCGTTGCGGAGAATTTATATACCACAGCAGTTTAGTGTTTTAATTTAAGCAGTGAAATGTTACATTTCAAAGTATTATTTGATGACAAAGACAAATATTGGAAAATGTATTCGGATACGAGTGGTAATGTTTTTAATGAATTTGTGATAAAAATTAATTTTTCGGTAACGGTTGTTTTTGAGTATCCGGTTGTGGCGGAAAATTCGATATTTTTGGTTTTTGGTTCGGTTTTCCGGTAATTTGTCGTTGTTCAGCGACAGCAGTATGAGCAGAGTGGTCAAATTTGATGAGTTTAGTGGGCTCCAACAGGGACTATAACTTTTACCGGAAAAGGAACAGATACAGGAATTGAATTTATTTGCAGGAAACGGAACATGAATAGCAACCGGAAATTGAAATAATTTTTATCACCGAAATTACTGTTGGATATTTTAGAAAACTAACCAAAAATGCTTTAAGCGAAAGTTTGACCTGTTTCACTATCAAGTTTTGCGAAAACACATCAGAAACAGTTGATTAACAAGATTGAACTAATTGCAAAAACACACATTTCGAAATAACAATTTTTCAAACGCCAATGTTTAGAATGCTTAAATGATTATGACTAATAATTTGTCGTAGAACGTAAAAATTACTGTTCCTGCAGTTTTGAATGTAGGAACAGGAACAAGAACTGAATTTGTGTGTAGCAATTCCGGCGCATGGTTGATAATTGAAATTGAACTAGAAATACCGCAATATTTTCGTTAGACAATTTCAATTCAAATATATTTGTGTTTAGAAACGTTTTTTCTGTATTAATATTGCACGGATACCTGTACAAGACCATATTTCGGTTCACTGAACTGCGACTGTGTGCCGAGTCAGTTGACTGGTGTAAATTAAACAAAAAGACCTTTTCATCGTATTTTCGATCGAAATATCGATGTGTGAGCTGTGTATTTAATATACAGTTTGAATTTTAAAGAAAGTTTTTTAATATGCGCACACACACACTTGTTTCTTTCTGTTGTGCACGCTCTGTTCGATTGATTCTACTTAATACTGCCGACCAGCGGCGGTGCCAGAAATTTTTTGTAAGGGGTATCGAACAGTGTATCAAGGTTTCAAAGTGACACGGACGAAAAGCCGAACGCAATTTTAGTGCTACATCTTAAAACATCAGTTTGGTCCTAGTTACTGTTTGGGGGGCATAGGCGTAAATGAGCCCCCGTTGGACCCGCCGGCGATGCCGTCTGCCGTCTTACAACTCGGAGTCGAGTGAAGTTTTCGTTTCGTGGTGCGAAATATGTATTGAAAGCACACTTTGAGTTCAAATTACAGGTAAACTTTACGCGCGGACAGTGGTAGATTTTAGCGACGGTGTGTGGGGGAAAGGGTATAGAATTTTTACTGATGTATGTATATTTCTTTCGAATGCAAACTCTGCGGTTCGGCGTGGTGTGAATTTTTGAAGAAAACTCTATTATGATTTGGATTTGATTATTTTTTCTTGTCAGTCGCTCACACTTTAAAAGTTGGTGGTAAAAGTATTGGCACATGTTACTTTAAGGGGCGTCCAGGTTTCTGGTGGGTCTAGTAAAAGAGTAGGTTTACATTCTAGATTACTTTTTTTGCTTAGGCTTAGACTTAGGCTTAAGAAGTCATTTTAGCAACGCGTAGGCCTAGGCTTAAGCTTCGGAATGCGCTTCATCTACTGTTTATGCCCCTTAAAGTAACATTGGCCAAAGTATTAATGATTACGTTTAAAATTGGTAGCCATATTTGAACTGTTGATTTGGATTTTATTCCAGTGGAAATATTGACAATTTGAAATGCTGTATTTACAATGTATTGATTCTTGGAGATTTTAGACGCTATTTTTTATTAAAGGTTCATTCACTAATTATTAGCGATACGGAACTGGTTTTTGGGTGCGATGAATCTGAATAAATTGTGTACAAACTTCCAAAACCGATAAATGAATAGTTAGCTAATAACTAATTTGCGTAGTAACTTAATTGCTTAAATGTGTTCGAGCTTCGCTCAATACATGTAGTCCCACAGTGACTGGTAAGTATTTTGTATATGCAGCTATCTGTAAAATAGGTTGAGAGTGAATTCTAAAAATTTTAGTCGATAAGCTAGCAATATTTGCGATGTTTGGCTTTAATTAGTAATTCAGACTGCAGATCGCAAGCAATCTTCACTACCAGGAAGACGGGGTTTTTAAGCCTAAACGTTAAACTGTATAAGATTTTTGGCTTAGGTTTAAGTTTTTATGGGAGTAAGTGTACAACTAACTGCCTATGGTACGACGGGTAGTAATCGCGTGTATAAATGGGAATATATTTAAATGACCTGGTGTCTAAATTCGTCGAACAGATATGAGCGGGTATGATCGGTCCATGCTGCAAGCAGCTGTGTTCTGTATTTTTGGTTATATGGCGTTTGACCCGTCTTTACTTTTTTACCTGCGAAATACGCATATACGCTATGTGTACTCGTTAAAAGCTTAAACTAACTTAATTTAAGCTTAAGCTAATCTAGTAGTATTAATTACATTCTCTTGTTTAACTAAACTAACGTGTAGCTTACGGTGAAACAGGTTAGAAATTTGACTAATTTCTTGTCCCGTATTCTCAAATGCGTATAGTACCTATCATCAGTTAGCGATAGGTTATCAAACTGACGAACAACTGTAATTGCAGATCAGAAAATTGGTACAAAAGTAGGACAAATCAAACGCAAACAATGTGCTGAATTTCAAACCTCACCATGCGTTGGTTCCAAAGTTACAGGACCTATCACCAACTGATGATAGGTGCTATACACATTTGAGAATGCGGGCTCTTATTTAAACAAAACTTAAAGAGTTTTGGAAAATAAAGTTATACTACAGAATTTTAAAATTAGCTTGCTATTTCGTCTAATGTATCATTGTATGCCAAAATTATACACTTAATTATTATAAATTCCTGGCAGACAAGCTCGTATTATTTTGTATATAAATAATTTTTTCGCAGAATCTATAAGTCAACTTAGTAAATAAATTAAACTAAACAAGTGTTAAACTTACAAATATGTTAGTTTAAGTTAAACTTCAAAGTTCAAATTCTAGTTTAGTTGGTTCGTCCAGCTGTTTAGGCTTTACTTAAACTAATAGTCAAGTTTGGTTAAGTTATAATTTAGTTTAAGTTTTTAGGGAGTATGTATATTTTTATTGAACTGTGTGAAAATGTACGGTTCAGTTCAGTTGAATCCGGTTTCTGTTTCTCTCGGTTCAGCCATCACGAAACTAAAGCATAAGGATACGTTTTGGTATTCGAGGAGCAATTATATAATTTTATGTTAATCCATATTATTAAAGCTGAAACGCCAAACATACGTATTTTGGGCACCGTTCCGATTGTTTTCATTTTTTATAAAGTTATTAAATTCAATTAATACAAATTATTACCAAGTTGACTAGCAAAGCTTGTTTGAGATCATCTCGATTTCTTGTCACTTTCAGCAACTTAATAGTATTTGCTAACGTTCGGTTTGACCAGGTAATTATCAATTTCGTTCATGGCTTCGGTTTCAATTTTGCAATTTTTTGGCAAACTATTCTTTGACAAATACAGCGTAGCTTTGATTGAAGCATGTTCCTCATTGTTGTCCAGCGAAGCTTAGAGTTTCGCGAAGCGTTTTCTATTTGGAGCTTGGAGGTCGAATGGTGGATGTGCGTCCGGCCGTCCGTCCGAAAAGAATATCAGAAACCACCTGAACCGATTTTGGTAAACTTTCTTTGGTTTGAGAGCCTGTCATCTTTACAGTGTTAACCTCGCTTTGGTGTTTTAAAATTTTATGCCATTATAATTGGTTAAGCCTAAATTGCGACTTTTTAAGATATTTCGCTAATTATTACGGTTACAAGCAATGTAATTTCAGTACTAAAGCGTTTTGTGCACGAGGAATCTGAATAAATTGTCTACAAATCTTGAAAACAGATAATTGAATAGTTAGCTAATAGCTAATTTGCATATTAGCATAATTGTTAAGCCTAAATTAGGACTTTTTGCAATATTTCACTACTTATTAGGGTTACAAGCGATCTAATTTCAACAATAAAGGGTTTTTTGGGTGCTAGGAATCTAAATATATTGTTACAAACCTCCAAAACCGATCGTTGAATAATTAGCCAATAGCTAATTTGCATATTAGCATAATTGATAAGCCTAAATTAGGACTTTTTGCAATGTTTCACTAATTATTTGGGTTACTGAAGGGTTTTTGTGTGTGAGGAATCTGAATAAATTGTTTACAAACCTCCAAAACCGATAAAACGAATAGTTAGCTAATAACTAATTTGCATATTAGCTTAATTGCTTAAATGTGTCCGAGCTTCGCTCAATACCTGTAGTCCTACTACGACTGGTTACATATTATACGACTTTGAACCAGTCCTTATTTGTGAAATATATATATACGCTATATGGATAGCTACGTAAACTCGTGTATTAATAGTGTGTGAAAATGTATATTCAGTTCAACGGTCGCTTTCGGCTCAACATCACAAAATCAAGTCATAGGTGGTTACATGTTGTGTTATTCGATTTCGAACCAAATGAACTAAAGACCACGCAATAATGTTTTATGTATATATGTGTGTATTTATATATGTATATGGTTGTGTTTAGATTTCAACTTGATTAGGCTCGCCTGAATATAAGAAGAAGACTTACGGGTTGGTTTGGTTCACTTGAGCAGCGTTCGGGTTATATACCGACTGTGGCGAGGAGATGCTTGATTGAGGTAAATACCAGGAGTGGTCGTAGGAAGGGGGCGACCCGAACGTCGACCCCTCCGCAATCTCTGGCAGATCGGTGAATTTTTAGCTGAAGCAATTGAACGATATTCAGTTGAAAAGAATATTTAAGGTCCGCTTTGGAAAAAAATCATGGGACCGACAGTGCGTAGGCAACGTTGGTTTTTGTTGTTCAAGGTAAAATCGTAACGTGGTTTGGCAGTGACGAAGATTCACAGCTGTGGAGGGGCAGTGGTGTAAACGTAGGAATGGTTGGGGGGTACGTGTTCATCCAACTTTTGAGATCGCGTCTGCGCCAATGCGCAGCACCTGCTTGCTCGTTGCCTATAGGTTTGAATATCAACGAGTGCGTGAGCTCATCCGTGACCTGTGTACTTGCTGTTTAGTGCTTCCTGCTTGTGTCGGAACAGCTAATCGCAAGCGTAATTTGCAGACCCATCGATAGAGGGGGTGTAGTGGTTCAACTCGTTGTAGAATAATTTCCGAGCCCCCCCCTTGGAAACGGTACAACCTCGCGTTGAAGTCTCAGTTGAAATATTGACTTGTGTTAGCTGAAACATATTAAGCTCATCTTCGAGCATATTCAAATCACTACAGGCCTGATAGTCTGTCGAAATAGCGCGAGCCGCACGGTGAGCGCCGACGGCTATTAGACAACGCTTGATTTCATATTCAGACTGAGCGCAAAAATGCCAGAGTTAGGAGGACAGGGTGCTCTGTTCAAGTTCGTAGCAAGCTCACCTTGCTTCCGGGGGGGGGCTAAAAAATTTACGAGGGGCACGCAAGGATGTGCGATTGCTAATATAAGCAAGGTAAAACTATTGTAGGTCGGGTAAAATTTGCTCTAAGGGGCGCACTCGCCCTCCATTGGCTCGATCTGGCTACGGATTCAGCTCTGGTTAGACACAACGCGTGTCGTGTACACATACTAACGTTCAGTTGAGACTTTTAAGCTTCGTATTGAAAATGTTTTGTGTGGCATATGTATGCTTTACGTACTACATAATCACGGTTTAGTTCGAGTTGCGGTTGGTCAAATATTCGTGTTATGTATGGCTTTAGAATACAACGCCGGTTCATAATATGTGTGTGTGCGGAAATTTTTGTTGAAAACCAATATGCACTGTTCAGGTTTAAATTTAGATTTGGATCTGGCTTCGTTTCAATTTAGATTTGGATCTGGCTTTGTTTCAATTTGCATTTGGATCTGGCTTTGTTTCAATTTACATTTGGATCTGGCTTTGTTTCAATTTACATTTGGATCTGGCTTTGTTTCAATTTACATTTGGATCTGGCTTCGTTACAATTTAGGTTTGGATATGGCTTTGTTTCAATTTAGATTTGGATCTGGCTTTGTTTCAATTTAGATTTGGATCTGGCTTTGTTTCAATTTAGATTTGGATCTGGCTTTGTTTCAATTTAGATTTGGATCTGGCTTTGTTTCAATTTAGATTTGGATCTGGCTTTGTTTCAATTTAGATTTGGATCTGGCTTCGTTTCAATTTAGGTTTGGATCTGGCTTCGTTTCATCTGTTATCCTTTGTTTGAATGTATTAGATTCAATGAGAGCTGTGTAACTTTTTTGACCGATCGAGAGAGTCGAAGCAGGGTGGCAAACAAAGGTTCGGATTCGGATTCGGCAAAAATTTGTGGTTCGGGTTCCGTTGTGAAAATGTCGAATCCAAAAGCCGAATCTAACAATGTTCGACAATATAGTTTTTTTTTGTCATTTTTAAGCAATAAAAATATCAAAAATCAATATTTTTAATGTTTTTTTGTTTCAGGTCGCAAATCTCAGAACTAAGATTGGTCACGAAATATATTAACGTTTAAAAGTTATGCGGCTGGCATTGCGTTGATATTCTGCGATAAATTATAGATGTATCTGGAATTTGCAACACGCAAGAGTCGGGTTCAGTTTCAGATTCGGCAAATTCGCAATGGATTGAGATTCGGATTCGGTCAAATCGTGGAATTGGTGCCACCCTGGTTGGGAGATGTATTTTGAGAACAGTCTTGTGTTGAAAATAATATGATGCATGCTATGTATCCGGAGCTCATACACGGCTGGACTAATATTTTTGCGAGCGTCCAGGCTAACGTTTTGCCTGGGCCGTTTGAAAATAAACGAAAATAGGAAGATCCGCTTATGCAAGTAAGGCTTTTGGGGGGCAGAAAGAATATTTCAAGACATCCGTAAAATAGTGGTTGTATAAAAACATACCGAGGCTTCCGGAATTTCCAAAAAATACCAACGATGCGTATGTGGAGTTTTAGCGAAAATACCCGGAAGATGTGAGGAGCGAGTCTTGTTAGTATAATCACTTTTACGAAGTTCTGCTCGAGAGAGCCCTAAAAACGCCGTGAGCACCGGAACTATTCGTTATTCCAAGCGTCTTTTCAAGGTCTGTCGCCGACAGCCGATTACCGGCTATAATTGACCGTAGAAGCCTTTTGCAAGGAACGTCTATCATGTGGAGTTAGGATTACCTATCATTTCCAGAGCTGAAACCCAAACTTCCAAAAAATTATGCCTGATTTTGATCCTGGAAGTGGATCAGTTAAAATATTGATACCTCATGGTATCAGTGAAAGCATGCTTGTTTGTTGTAGCGTGGAACGTTAAATTATCCGCAGTGTCCACATAAATTACAAAATTATATTTAAGCAAAAGAACAAAATGCAACAAAATGCACACCACCAAAACTACAATTCAGTGTCAGAGCAGGTAGAGGTGGCGGCTGTCTCGAAGGTTCAGATTGTGGCCCCACCGCCGAAGCGGATTCGAGATATGTCGGTGTTAGGTCCGATGTTGAACCCCCTAGTTTAGCTGCCAGGACACCCTTGTTTAGATAAAAATTTTAGCAAAAGTTGCCAAAATGTTAAACCTAACAAGTGAACCCATGATTAAAATGACGATTTTGGATGTTTTGTATTATAGTAGCTAAGCGGGACATATGCTAGGGGTAAAGGCTGATGTAAACAGTGATATGCTCGCAGCAATTGGGTAAGGTACACGGCATATCCTAAGCTCATATTTGTCACAAACTTTAAACATTTCAAGGAAACTATTACTCCAAAGTTGGTAGCGAGTGAGAAAATCATTTTATATTTAAAATTATGGAGGTTATTAGAAGGCGTGTGTCGTGACACTGCGACCGTTAGAAGAATTAAGACCCGGGTGAAGAATAGTGATGAAAAATTCGCATTGATAGCAGATGGCACGAGTAAATGTTGATGTGACCGCCATAAGAGCAATTTATAAATTTATATGAGGCGAAATGCCACGGCCCCAGGAAAGATTGCCTGGTTAGCCTGTATGAATAGTCCGACCTTGAGTTCGCATGTTTTAGCTGTAGTGTAGCCAAATATTCATACACTGGTGACCTTAGGGTTGTGGTATAATTTTTATGCGTCATCGTACGGAAGCGTAACGCAGGTTGTGAGTGAAACGAGCGAGAAACCAAACGCAACTTTAGTATATACTATAAACGGAATGGAAAATTTGGGTAATATCTGTTGGGTGGGCATAGGCAGGGAGCAACCGGAATTCCGATCCTGATTAGAATTCGGATTCAAAACGAGTTCCGACTCCAATTCCGATTCCAATTGCACAATCAATCGGAATCGGAATTTTGACATTTTAATTTTATGCTTACTTGTTGTGATACGTTGTATAAAAATTCAGTATCATTTGAAGTATTAAATTGCTTTTGATGAGTTAACTTATCAATAATTGATTGTTGTTTAGTTTTACAGAACCAGAAATCATCGCTAATTTGTTCATGCGACGTATTTGAAAAGTGTTGACAGCAAGCAGACACCCTAAATTAATATTATATTTATCAATACAAATTATCCGTGCATTCACAAAATTTTTCGTTCCGGTTCCGGCTACAATTCCGGTATAAATTTGTTGTTCCGATTCCGGTATAATCGGGCACCGCTTTTCACCCTGCTTGGCACACGAAATCCATATAGGGCTCGTCTTGAATCTAGAACCTATCGCAAACTTGGAATGCACCCTGGGCATTGGCTTGGGTGGCGTCCCCGTTGGTTCCGCCAGTGATGCGTTTATTGATCTATCTCGTGCGTTTTAGAGGTGCACGCTACCCACCCGCGGGTAAACGCGGGACGGGTAAGAAACTTTTGACGCGGGTATGCCCGCGGGTAAAGAATTTTAAAGAGCGGGCAAAAATTCGTTACTCTCTACCCGCCTAAAATTTTCGTAGAATTTTGAAACTGTTTTTACCGTATGAGTGAAACATAAGTATCGATTAACATCAGTGCACCGTAAAATGACACAATTGTATTGAACGCCGAAGAAAAAATCAGGGCGGGTAACGGTAACGGAATTTTGCACGGGTAAAGGCGGGTAACTGGTAAACCAATTTTGCGTGGGTCTATCCGCGGGTAAAAAAAATCAAAATTTCCGCGGATAAATAAAATCTTTACCCATTTACACCTGTGGGGTGTGTAAATGTTTACACCGACATTTGTTTACTCTCCGCCCCCTTTTGGTCATCATTTGTAGCACGACTGGATGGGTCCGTTCAGGTAAAAGTGGTTTGTATCTCCAGTATTAAAGACTCCAAGTTTGTGAGCGACAAACGAAAATCACTCATCATTGTTTGTCCCAGTGGCAGATCCAAAAATGACTGACGTTGGAACAGAACGCGTGGCATAAGTGAAAAAAGAACTCGCGAGCGAAGAAAAGCGAGAAGTCAAACGCAATTTTAGTACTCAATGTTAGTGTACCGGATTTTGAATGTGATCCCTGTGGAAGGTTGCGGCTGTGGTGTGGTCTACGTTCCACTATACCCCGTTGCATCATTCGACCGTATGTCGGTGGGTTGCACGAATTAACCGAACACAAAGGCTCAACTGTCGTCGAGTTGCTACACAGTTTGGTTCAGGTAAAATTATGTGTGACGATTTTGAACGTGTGCGTATATCTTGTATGTGTATTATTGAATCAGGCTTGTAGTACGGTTGAAAACGCGTCGGGAGGGGCACAATATAATTTTAATAGGTATATTTGGTTGAATTCACACCGCTTACAAGATGGGCGAAAATGTTGCTAAGGGGGTGGGTCAAAATTTATTTAGATGGGGGGTTACAGCTCGTCTGGACCCCTCCTCTCTGGACACGGCCCCTGGCATTGAATGTATCTATTTTGGTTGAACGGGTGGCAGATGCTATAGGTGGGCATTTTATTGGGTGGCGTTGGCATGTATGTTGATCTATTTCGATTGAACGCCGAAATATGTGGGTTTGTTTGGTATTTTGGGTACTTTGAACCGATTCGCTTGAATGCAGGCTATTGAGTTTTGTAAACTTTAGTTGATATTTGAATGGTTGGTGGTATGTTTTTGCGTTCAGTTGTTGAACGCAAAGCGGGGTTTGCCATAAAGTTTAGTACGTAAGTTATAACACAAAACAAGTATGCATTGAGTTACAATATTAATGGTTAATTCAGTGTTGCTTTATTGGGTGACGTTTTCGAGTGATTTTTTGTAAGATTTTGGTTGTGGAGCAAAGTTGAAATGCAGTTACGGGTAGCGGCGTATAAAACTAGTGTGATCCGGAAGATATAGCCCTTTTTGAAATTTGTTAAAAACTGAAAAAAATACATTTTTACAGGGTTGAGTTTCGAGTGCTCGCTCGCTTGCTCGAAAAAACCTTTTCTTAAGGTTACCAGCCTGAAATGAAATCCTAGGTGCGGCTTTGGTTGCAAGATAGAGGCAAAATATAAGGAGTGGGCGCGATGTATAGCACAGGGCCGGAACAGTAGTAAAAGCATATTCATAAGCCTAAGCCCAAGCCTAATCGTAAGGATCAGCCTATTCCTAAGCCTAAGCATAAGCCTAAGCCTGAGCTTAAGCAAAAAAAGTTAGTCTAAACCTAACTACACCTTTGGTGGTTGCAAGATAAAAGTAAATTTCAAATTCTATCGAATCAAATGAATAATAATTGATTATTTTCAAATTCAAACTTATATCCACAACTGGTAAATATTTTGTCGAGTTTTACGAATTGAAAAACTAAAATTTAAGTGGTTAACCAGACAAATCAGATATTTAACGCGAGTGTACATTACAGTCGTGTATATGGTTGTGATTTTTAACTGATTTTATATGTAATGACCTGGATAAAGCACTGTATGTAAGCTAAAATTTTTAGTGAAAACTTTAGTTTGAATCTATGAAATTAAGCAGGTATTGGTTTAAGATAATTGCGTTAATACGTATTATAGTATACTTTATCCGATTATCAGGTATTCGGTAATAACTAATAACTGCTCCAACTATATATGTGTGGGTGTATCAGAGTGAAAAGCGGGACTGCATTGTACCGGAATCGAAATCGGAACAGCAAATTTATACTGAAATTGTAATCGAAATCGGAATTAGAAATTTTGTGCTGCACGAATAGCTTCAACACAGTAAAAATACCATTGGTCTCTTATACTCTTCTTTACACTGTTAGGTTTAGGTTTACTAAAAAACTTACCTATGCTTAAAGTTTAAACCTAATCCTTTACCTAAACGTAATATTACGCTTTAACTTTAAATGTAAAGGCAAGTGTACAAGATAAGGTGCAACGCGGAACTGGATTATACCGGAATCGAAATCGGAACAGCAAATGTATACTGGAATTGTAATCGTAATCGGAACTAGAACTTTTGTGACTGTACGGATAATTTGTATTGACAAAAAAATAATATTGATTTAGAATGTCTGTTGGCTGGCAACAATTTTCAAAAAGCTCACATGAACAACGTTGGCGATAAGTTTTGGTTCTGTAAAAGCTAATCTACAATCAATAGTTGATAAGTTAACTTTCATCGAATGCAATTTAATAGATAAATACGTAAGTTTGATGCATCACATCACAACAAGTAAGATTAAAATTAAAATTTCAAAATTTCGATTCCGATTGATTGTGCAATCGCAATCGGAATACGAATTCCGGTTGCGGGGTTGTAACGGTTTCTGCCTCTGGTATTATTTCAGTGTTAATTTCACTGTTGATGATCATCTAATGTCGGCCACCAAGCACATGACCCCCCCAACAGCGATTAAATGCGAAATTTTGTATTAAGATTTAGTGCTAAAATTGCGTTCAGTTGCTTGCTCATGAGCATTTTTCACTGTCAATTATCGCACGCCAGTCTGTCATAAGTTTGTTGATCCATTACTGAAAGGTTTGGCGGATTTTTTGTCGATTTTATTTCAAAAAGTAAGTCTAATATTGTTTGTTATTTTGGCTCGAATGACGCGTCGAGAGCGCGAGTAGACACAGGTGTGGTGCAAGATAATTTGTTCATTTTTGACCACTAGGCAAACGTACCTAAGGTTCAATAGGTTAAACCTTATTGGAACGACAGTTTTTCAACTTGCCTGATCTGAACGGTCACCTGTGTCATGGTCAAAAAATAAAGATGAGACCGAAAATTTACGCATTAAGATTTAGTGATGATAACAAAATTGCGTTTGGTTTCACACTCGGTTCGGTTTCGTTGCCGAGTTTTCGTTTTTCCACTGATTTAATTGTCGTGTGAGCTGGCTGCTACGCGTCAACGAAGGTTTTTCCGGTTTCGCCACACCGTCAGCAGTTGATACCGTACGGTTTTTATTAATGATTGCGATTGACGTTGAAGGTTTAACTTGGAAAATTTGTTCAATTGTGATCGTTTGTTTGACGTCGCCAAACCAGTAACATCGCTGGAATATTATATAATCTCTCCCTGTGTCTTTTTGAGGAGTAAAAGGACAAGAAACCGTGGTAGTCGCGTTTGCAGTAAAAACCTGGTTTAGCTCATTTATAATGGGCGTTTAGGTTTGGGGTTGGCGTTCGGGCCCCGTGGTGGAGTTTTTAACTTTCGAGTTATGCGAGTTTGGGGAAAGTTTGTTTGGTTTTGCACGGATAAGGGGGGGCACGTGTTCGTTATAGGAATCGGTTCGGCAAACAGACGCGGAAGGGCGGGAGAGTCGTAATGCTGTGGGAGTCTTAGGCGTAGGCTTAGGCGCTTAGTTGGCAGACGGGTATTATTATTATTATTATTATTATTATTATTATTATTATTATTATTATTATTATTAATTTGAGCCAGTTAAGCGAATTGAAAACGGTTTCGATGTGAATTTCGTGTTCATATTTATATTTTGTATTATAGGTTTTTTCTGTTGGTTGAGACTAATATACGATTAGGTATAATTGAGTCAATGATGTTTAGGTTAATTTTGGTTTTCTAAAGTCAAATTTATGACTTAACTTCAAGTTTGAGTAGAACCAGAACGTGCGGGCTTTATACGCGCACGCAATGCGCAACCAAGCACACTAATGCGCGTGTGTGTTTTTGGGTAGCGAAACTGATTATGAAATGATATGGAGTCGGGTTGCGAGTACTCGCGCGGAACAGGGGGCTCTTAGGAGGAGCGGGTAGTCAAGACTCGGCTGGGAATTGAAATGAAACGACGTACGTAATTTTGAAACGGGGTTACGTTGAATTTGAACTTCGAGAAAGTAAGCAATTAACTCGAGGCTGATGGGAAAAAATCACTACCGCATCCGTGTTGTGTTATGCATTTGTCTACCGTCGACTACAGTGGCGGATCCAGACATTTTTGACCGGTGGGGCGTTGCGCGATGTATAATAGTGAAACTTAAACGTGCGAGAAACGCGAGCAAGAAGCCAAACGCAATTTCAGCGCTACTAAATCGTAATACGGGATTTTATTTGTTCAATCCCCCTGTTCGACAATGATGACGGGGTGACCCCGCGTCGCTAATCTTACGATTCCGGCCACTGATCGAATATATAAAAGTTAACTTGAAAGCGAAAATTGATATTGCAAATGTGAGTGAATATGCGTTAGGTTGTTAGTTATATAAGAGTCTGTAGATGAAGGTAGGAACACAATTGACCAAGTAAAATGACAGCGAGTTAATGCGAATTTGTCGTTGGGTACACCGGTTAAAAGTTGGTGGTGGTAGTGTTTTGAGGAACGTTGGTTATTATAAGCTAACGCTGATATTATTTGATGTGAGGTTTATGGTGTTATATGGGGCCAAAAACATCGTATTGTTTGAGTGAATATAACGAACCAAGTGAGATAGCGAGTACAGTGTGTAAATTTAACCGAAACCAGGTACGGCTGGTGCTTGTAGGGACTACTCAGCGCAGTGTAGCATGGTTGGTTCGTTTAGTACTGGCTGAAAGTACAATGGTTCAATTGAGAACGTATAGTGGTACGGTGTACCCTACTCAGTACTTACTACCCGGGAACCATGATAGGGATTAAATCAGCGTTCAGTTTTACTACCTGGAACCGGATATAGATTAAATCAGCGTTCAGTTGCATGACGTAAAGAAATAAACCGAAATGGACGCTCAGCAATCATTAATAATAGTCACAACGCGGTTGCAGAATTTGCAAAACTAACTTTTTTTCTCACAGCTAAGAATTGAATGTAATTGCTAGAGTTGTAACCGGGTCTGGGGTTTTTTGAGAACAATTCCGGGTCCGGATATTTAGTTTGAAATGTTACAACTGTGGTAATTGCAAAATTATGTCGCTATTTATAGAATGATATCAACACAAAAACGTTTTAGCTTTAATAATATAGATTATTAAATGTACATATCGGTGTTCGTTTATGCGCTTGTGTATACTGCCTTACGTTAAACATTAAGGTTAAGGTCTAGGCTCGGACTTAGATATAGGCTTAGACAAAGGCGAAAGCTTAGGGAAAACCTTTTCGTAAACCTAAGCTTCCTAAGGCTAAGCGTGTCGGGAGATTGCAGAAGAGCCCATTGATGTTATAATGGAGACTTTGAGTGTATGCAAAGCTTTGCTGTATTCGACGAATTTAAATATTGAAAGTAATTTGAACATATTTATTGTTGGGGAATAGATATTTTGGTATTGATCTGTGTCTGGATGGAATATAATAACACATGCGTATGCAAATCATTTTAACGCTGCTTGCGGAGGCGTTCAAAGTGTTATAAAAGGTTTAATAATCATTGCTGTGAGTTTAACTTTACGAGTTTAATATTGTTGTATTGTAATTTGTAAAAATTTAAAATTTTCACAGCATCTGTTCGTAGAGTCGCAAGTTCTTGTGTATACTACAACGGTGCGCACCGAAATTTCGATTCTGATTATAGAATTCCAATTCAAAACGAGTTGCGATTCTGATTTCCATTGCACAATCCGATCGGAATCGGAATGTTGAAATTTTAATGTTTATCTTACTTGTTCTGAGGAGATACGTTGCATAAAAATTGTGTATTATTGATCTATTAAATTGATTTCGATGACAGTTAACTTATCAACTATTGATTGTAGCTTTAGCTTTGACAGAATCAAAAATGGTCGTCAACGGTGTTCGTGCAACGTTTTTGAAAATTGTTGTCAGCCAACAGACAGCCTAAATCAATATTATTTTTTGTCAATACAAATTATCCGTACAGTCACAAAATTTCTAATTCCGATTTCGATTACAATTCCAGTATACATTTGCTGTTCGGATTCCGGTATAATCCAGTTCCGTTTTGCACCTTGTCTTGTACACTTGCTTTTACATTTAAAGGTAAAGGGTAATATTTGGTTTAGGTAAACGCTTAGGTTTACGCTTTAAGGATAGGTCAGTCTATTCCTAAACCTAAACCTAAAAGTGTAAAGACGAGAGTGTACAAAAGACCAATGGTATTTTACCTGCGTTGAAGCTATTCGTGTATTGGTGAACCACAAGAATACTTGCTATAAATAGCGGTGTGGCACTAAGCACCAGCAACGATAGAAGCTTGCTCGTTTGCAGAAGCCTATTTTGGACGTAATCGTCGTTTCACAAACCTGTACAGTTATTATTATTATATATCTATAGACATAAATGCTTTCTCATTGCATACTGAACTGAACCGAAAATAAATTGACATTGGGTTCGCTCTTCACTCGCGTGGATAATAGAAACTCATGGCCAGAGAGAGAGAGGTATGCTGCGAATAGATTTCGGCTTTCGATATGAAGTCAATTTGAGCAGCGTTGTGAGTGACTGTAATGGTTTTTTGGGGGGTGATTTTGATCGTCGTGGTTCATAATGATTGGTTGAATAGCGTCTGTGGTATATCATTGGTGAAAAACGTGCGCGCAGGGCTGTAATTAGGGAAGGCGGGGGCATAGAAATTGTTCCTAAACAGCATTTTTGCCAGCATCTCCCCCCCCCAGCTCATCCGGCTCTGGCCGAAAAATTTAGGGTTAGTATTAAAATTGAATTTTTGTTGAAAAAATGGTCTGAACAAATGATGCTGAACCGGACCGCCCCCCCTTGCGGTTGCGGGGCTGTGGCCGACAAAATAAGGGGTTAGCAGGCATTATTACCACCACGAGAAGTTAATATAGTAACATTGAGGATTGTCAATGGTTTCACTTAATCTTTTGGGCAATATTAACGGGTCAAGGGAGAGCATTAATTACTTATGATAAGGTTAACTTATGAGGGTTGATACTGTAATTAGTGGTATATGGGCCATTGTGGTAGAGTTGGATAAGGTTTGGCTCGCGTAATGCGTCGAAATTTTAGGTTCTGTAATGTATGATATAGTAGTGTTTGTTGTTAGAAGCGGTAGCGAAGCGGATAACTTTGGCAAAGTCGCTGTGTGATCTGTTTCATACCTGTGGGCTATATATTATTTTTGTGATAATTGTGGATTTGTGAATTGAAATATGGTTTTTAGGTTAACCTGGCAATACAGAATTTTGAACCATACACAAGTAGTATTTCATACTTTTTGGTCGAAGCAGATAGAATACAACATTACATTATTATATGAAGGCTTAAATCCTAACCATCATAAACGATTATAATTTTATAAGAACGGTTAATTTCAATTAATTTTTTCAAACACAAACGCAAGACAGATAACAATTTTTCTGAGCAGACACACTATTGTGCGCCCAGAAATGATATTGATAGCATTCCTCCAACTGACTGTTATGTGCAAAAAGTATCGGCAAAGCATCGGCAATTTTTTTTGCAGTGCCGATGCCGATGCCGATACTCACGAAAAGTGCCTATTATTACCGATGCCGGAATCGGCATCAGCATCGGCAAAAATTTTGGTATCGGTACATCCATAGTTCACAATTTGTTTTGCTGTATCGGATGGTGTGGTTGAAAATGTGGAAAATAATTTTATTACATACACGTAATCGATTCATTGCTAACTGTACAAAATTAATAGTCGAGCGCTAGTGTTATTTTGTAAGCGTGTGAGACATGCTTGTCCTGGTGCACATGCAATATAGTGCAGTGTATGCATGCTAGCCGGCAGCATACGGTCGACATATAGTCGACGATAGAAGCAGTTGGAGAGGCGAGCTACGTGGCGTAGTGGTAACAGCGTCAACGCTAGTTCGAAACCAACCGTAACCTGTTTTTCCAGCAGCTTAGTAAAAAGGTCTGAAGTCCCGGTTCCTGCCTAGACTGACATTATTAATGTTTTAGATTGCACATCCAGATACTAAACAAAATTACGTAAAGTGATTGTAAAATTATTATAAGACTTGTATTGCATTATTGCTGTACGAAATTTATTAATTATTATCAAATATATACAGGCAGTAGTTGAGCATTACTAAATAAGCTATGAATTACTGACGGAAATCAACGTTACGAATTAAACGATCAATTTGGTCGTAATTAATTAGCAATTTGCTGCAATTAATTGCAATATTTCAATGTATGTGTTTGTATCAAATTGTACTTAAACAATGAACGGTATTGTCGCGTGCTGCAATAGCAGCTCAAGTCCAGGACCAAACCAGCATAACATTACAACGAGCACACGGCGTAATTTATGGTCACTCGAAGAAGACAAACTGTTGCTGTGTGGATTTCTAGAGCATCGCTCAATCGTTCAGTATCGGTCGTGTACGCGTGAATCGTCGAGTGAAAAAAAAGAAGCCTGGCTTGAAATATCGAAACTGGTCAATTTAGCAGGCAATTTTCCGCGTGACGGACAACAGTGCCGAAATCGGTGGGTGGCTTTTGTGTGTGTGTTTGTGTGTGCTTGTGTGTGTTTGTGTGTGTATGTATGTGTGTTGTGTGTGTCAGTTGAATTGGTGTGCATCGTGAATCGTCGAGTGAAAAAAAAGAAGCCTGGCTTGAAATATCGAAACTGGTCAATTTAGCAGGCAATTTTCCGCGTGACGGACAACAGTGCCGAAATCGGTGGGTGGCTTTTGTGTGTGTGTTTGTGTGTGCTTGTGTGTGTTTGTGTGTGTATGTATGTGTGTTGTGTGTGTCAGTTGAATTGGTGTGCATCGTGAATCGTCGAGTGAAAAAAAAGAAGCCTGGCTTGAAATATCGAAACTGGTCAATTTAGCAGGCAATTTTCCGCGTGACGGACAACAGTGCCGAAATCGGTGGGTGGCTTTTGTGTGTGTGTTTGTGTGTGCTTGTGTGTGTTTGTGTGTATGTATGTGTGTTGTGTGTGTCAGTTGAATTGGTGTGCATCGTGAATCGTCGAGTGAAAAAAAAGAAGCCTGGCTTGAAATATCGAAACTGGTCAATTTAGCAGGCAATTTTCCGCGTGACGGACAACAGTGCCGAAATCGGTGGGTGGCTTTTGTGTGTGTTTGTGTGTGTTTGTGTGTGCTTGTGTGTGTTTGTGTGTTGTGTGTGTCAGTTGAATTGGTGTGCATCGTGAATCGTGGAGTGAAAAAAAAGAAGCCTGGCTTGAAATATCGAAACTGGTCAATTTAGCAGGCAATTTTCCGCGTGACGGACAACAGTGCCGAAATCGGTGGGTGGCTTTTGTGTGTGTGTTTGTGTGTGCTTGTGTGTGTTTGTGTGTGTATGTATGTGTGTTGTGTGTGTCAGTTGAATTGGTGTGCATCGTGAATCGTCGAGTGAAAAAAAAGAAGCTTGGCTTGAAATATCGAAACTGGTCAATTTAGCAGGCAATTTTCCGCGTGACGGACAACAGTGCCGAAATCGGTGGGTGGCTTTTGTGTGTGTGTTTGTGTGTGCTTGTGTGTGTTTGTGTGTGTATGTATGTGTGTTGTGTGTGTCAGTTGAATTGGTGTGCATCGTGAATCGTCGAGTGAAAAAAAAGAAGCCTGGCTTGAAATATCGAAACTGGTCAATTTAGCAGGCAATTTTCCGCGTGACGGACAACAGTGCCGAAATCGGTGGGTGGCTTTTGTGTGTGTGTTTGTGTGTGCTTGTGTGTGTTTGTGTGTATGTATGTGTGTTGTGTGTGTCAGTTGAATTGGTGTGCATCGTGAATCGTCGAGTGAAAAAAAAGAAGCCTGGCTTGAAATATCGAAACTGGTCAATTTAGCAGGCAATTTTCCGCGTGACGGACAACAGTGCCGAAATCGGTGGGTGGCTTTTGTGTGTGTTTGTGTGTGCTTGTGTGTGTTTGTGTGTTGTGTGTGTCAGTTGAATTGGTGTGCATCGTGAATCGTGGAGTGAAAAAAAAGAAGCCTGGCTTGAAATATCGAAACTGGTCAATTTAGCAGGCAATTTTCCGCGTGACGGACAACAGTGCCGAAATCGGTGGGTGGCTTTTGTGTGTGTGTTTGTGTGTGCTTGTGTGTGTTTGTGTGTATGTATGTGTGTTGTGTGTGTCAGTTGAATTGGTGTGCATCGTGAATCGTCGAGTGAAAAAAAAAGAAGCCTGGCTTGAAATATCGAAACTGGTCAATTTAGCAGGCAATTTTCCGCGTGACGGACAACAGTGCCGAAATCGGTGGGTGGCTTTTGTGTGTGTTTGTGTGTGCTTGTGTGTGTTTGTGTGTTGTGTGTGTCAGTTGAATTGGTGTGCATCGTGAATCGTGGAGTGAAAAAAAAGAAGCCTGGCTTGAAATATCGAAACTGGTCAATTTAGCAGGCAATTTTCCGCGTGACGGACAACAGTGCCGAAATCGGTGGGTGGCTTTTGTGTGTGTATGTGTGTTTGTGTGTGTTTGTGTGTGTTTGTGTATGTGTGCATGTATGTGTGTTGTGTGTGTGTCGCGTGACGGACAACAGTGCCGAAATCGGTGGGTGGCTTTTGTGTGTGTATGTGTGTGCATGTGTGTATGTGTGTATGTGACTGTATGTGACTGTATGTGTGTGTTTGTGTGTGTTTGTGTGTGTGTGTTTGTGTGTGTCAGTTGAATTGGTGTGCAAGTTTTGTAAGAAGTTGTCGGTGAAACCGACTGTTGGTGTTCGCAGTTCAAAGGCGTTAGTTGCATATTTTTGATTAGTTAACATAAACTAAGGGTTTTGATGTTGTTGTTTTTTTCGTAAATATGTACATATAAATGCTTAGTTTTTTGAGTGATTATGTATATTTTTTTTTGGTTTGCCATCATAGATATGATAATTTGAAAAAAGATGCTCGAAAATATTTGATGCTCGTTGAAGAATCACAAAAGAACGGAACCATGACACGGCTGCCGCGTTTGACGCCTTCAATTAAACTTTTCCTTCAAGTCCACGCGGATGATGGAACAGAAGATGTCGAAACGAAAAAGCGTCGCTTGTTTGAAATGAGTAAGTTTTGATACTTGACAATAATGGCTCTACAAATGAGATTAGTATGCAATTTAAGAGTAATGGCATTGTTGTAAGCGTTATACTTCGTAACGGCCGTAAACTCACTATATTACATGGGTTTGATCATTCGCGTTTAAATTGCCGATTGTCCAAAACATGGCACAGTCCGCGTGCTGATTTGTATTGAACGTAACCATCCGGCAGTGGGACATTTTGATCACACTCGTGTGACTTCCCTCAATCATACACCTACGTATATGTATAGAGCTGGTTTTCATTTTAATTTTTTTGTTTCACTTCCAGCTGACGATGATGCAACAGCAACCGCTGATGTTACATTGAAAGATTTGTACAAATTCCCAGCTGCCATTAAACTCGAAGACGCAGACTCGGCGGCGGCGTCGGCGGCGTCGTCAGAAAGTTTTAATTTTTG
Source organism: Enoplolaimus lenunculus (assembly GCA_030248215.1). NCBI lineage: Eukaryota > Metazoa > Nematoda > Enoplea > Enoplida > Thoracostomopsidae > Enoplolaimus > Enoplolaimus lenunculus. The sequence continues at coordinate 282,083 of JASANG010001695.1, forward strand.
CGGCTTTTCATCAAGCGATTTAAATACACTGGCCGAATTGCAACGCAAAGCTGGCAATCTATGGTCTACTACCTCACCGGCATGTAGCGGTAGCGATTATGGTTAGTTTTTTTGGTTAATTTAATTTAATTTTTAATTTTTAATTTTTAATTTTTACCCCTTTTAGCGAATATAAAGTTTACGAATAGTTTTGTATTCCAGTCAATTGTTATCAATTGTGTGTAGTCAATGTTTACGTTGGTTTGCGTATTGTTGTTTTTGATGGCAAAATCCAATACTCTGCTCAGCTTAAACTTTGAACTATTTTTGGTTTTGCGTAAGCTTAGGGTTAAGAATTTGTTAGCGTAATATATTAAATATATACCTAGATATGTATTGTATGTAATGTATGTATGTATGTATGTATGTATGTATATATTGCTCATTGTTATTGTAGGTGGCGACAGTAGCATCGACGTCAAACCGGAAATTTTGAAACACGTAACGTCTGTACTGAATAGCGTTGCGTGCAATATGAGCAGCAGCAATAGCAGTGTCAGTGGAAGTAGTAATGCAGGTAGCGGCAATGGCAACGCAACAAATCATCGTCATTCGTCAGCCAACGAAACTGACGCAACTAATGACTGTGGCGATAATCGCAGCGGAATTCTAAACGTCCGCGACATTATTGGTGGTGGTGGCCGTGATTTTTTCGGCGATTGTAAAGCGGCGAACGGAAGAACAACAACGGCAGATGATGCTATTGATGATGAAGATTGTGGCGTTGATGAAGATAGAAGCAATCGTCAACTCAACAATCGATCAGTGCTGTCGACAGCTGGTGGTACACTGTCAGCGAGTGCGGTGACCAACGGCAACAACATCGGCGACAGCGCTGAGGTTGAACTTGGCGACGGAGGGGTGCCGTCAACTTCAGGAGCGTCGAGCGGCGAGTTGCCACTTGAAATGCCTCAGGTATCACCGGATGATTGCATCGTCGGAACGCGTGGAGGTAATGTTTTGATTAACGGAGGGGTTGACACAGACGACGACGATAATAGCGACGAGTCTATACTGAATTCAGTGCCTGATTCACGAATGATGTTGAATTCGACTCCAGCAAACCGATATCAACAGCAACGGCAATCGGCAACAGCGGTGACATCAGTAATCGATAATCAGTCGTCGTCGTCGTCGCTGTTGAACGGTTCTGCTGCGGCTGCGGCTGCTGCCGCTGCCGCCGCCGCTGCTGCATCTGGCTTGTCGCGGTTAACGCCGAACGATATTGCAAAAGCAGCCGCGGCAGCGACAACAAATCATCACGCCGTAGCAGCGCACGCAACAGCGGCAGCAGCTTTACTCGCCGCAACAACGACAACGCCAGCAGCGGTGCCGTCCCTGTCAACGGCTGCTGGCTGCGTTGGCGGCGTCGCAACTCCAGTGAGCGTTGCCGACTCGGCGATTACTTTGAAACAAAAACTGCTCGAGCAACAAAAGCTCAACCTTGAGCTGAGTTGTATTCGCGAAGAGCATCAGTTGAATTGCCGCAAGCGAAAGCTTGAAATTCAAATCCTCGAAGAGCAGCGTGAGTTTGCTCAGTTGAAAACGGAACTGTTTCGACGCATCGTCGACAATATTTCGTCGCCGCCACCCAAGTCACACAATCAAATGAACGCAACTGCGGCAACTACGGCGAGTGATATTTTGTCGATATTGTCAAAGTTGGGCACTTAACTGTCTTCGTTTTACTTGAGGGTATTTTTGGTGTTCGTCAAATCGTTTACGAGCGCCTGCTGTTCGTCGTTGTCGCAACGGAAACGTATTGGCGTTTGCTGTATTTGGATAACGATTATGATGCATTGAATTTGGCGATTTTGGCAAAATTGGGCCAATTTGGCGTTTTTTTTTGAAAGCAGGCGTCATGTTGGTTTTGGAGAAATTGTCACTAAGCAGTGGTGTGACAGCGTTCTGGCGACCGCCGTATTTTCTAGGGTGTATGATGTTTTGAATTTGGCGATGTTGTCAAACCTGGCTGATTTGGTGTCGGATAAAGTGGGTACCGTGTTGGTATTGGCGTAAAAGTGTATTGCGGGTGCGTTGATCCTGTCTGTATCGGCGGAACAGGCCAACCTGTGGTCGAATTTAGTATTTTGGTGTCAAACTTGTGCGCCCGAATAACGTTTATGCTGCCAGTTAATTTGGGGACGTCACATTCGATAGTTTGCGTTTCCGCAGTCAGTCGCTGAGATCACTGAAAACTCTTTTGAACCTTGGCGATGATGGCGTACACACACACTTGCAGTGTTGAGCACCTGTCCAGTCCTGAATCTAGAGTCATCTTGTATATCTATCTATCTATTGTGCCTGATTTGCAACAATTTGCAACAAAACTGACCAGATATAGATTTTTTTGTTGGAAAATTACTGTTAACGCTTTGTACGGTGTCGCTATATATAGATTATTGATCATAGTTTGGTGCGTTATGTCGGTTTGGATCAGCCGGTTTTTGGTGAAATTGTAGGCAGAATTGATTTAGGTACAGCGATGCTGAAACGTATTTTTGTACAGGTGTGTCAAACAAGACCCTGCACAATTAACCTAATAACAGAAGGAACGTTTGGCATCGAATCTGATGCTTAACGTCGAGTTAGAAGTCATTGCAGAGTAGTTTTAGGAAAACGGTCGCAAGAGAAGCAAACGTGAACGCAACCGCATTTTTGACGCTAAAATTTTAAATTGTAAAAACGAAACTTTAGTTTTGGTGATTTTTAAGCGAAATGGTTAATTTGGTGCCGTGGCTGGCTCCGACATCGATTCTTAGAACTCCGCCGCTAACTTGAAAAAAGGATCAAATGAATGTTCGGTTCATGTAAACGTTTCCCACACATAAGGTTAAATAAAGCTTGGGCAACGATTAGGCTTTTGGCAAAAATAATCTTTTCGAAGCCTAAGACAAAACCCGAGACTGAAATGAATATTCAAGTACATCTATACAAGGTTTTAAACTATACTTACACTAGTGGACTGTATCAAGAATTTCTTTACCTAAATCAACTTCAGTTACAACACCGTCACTAGCCTGCGTGAACACAAATGTGGAGAAAGTGTACAAAAACCTAAGCCTAAGGCTAAGGCCGAGACTAAGTGTTTGCTTAATTGTAAATGTAACCGAATAGTATGCAAGAGCCAAATCTTTGTTTTTTGTTAATAGCTATGTATTTTAGTTTTCTATATAAATATGCAATACTCAGTTTGTAATGGTGTGATAAATATATATTATATGAGTGTGCAAATTCAACGCTAGTTGCAGTGATGTGAGAGTAAGAAGTTGTTGGTATTTTGTCATTTATTTTTGTATAATTAGCGGTTAATATTGGTATGGTCTTTGTTGCTAAATAGGTTACAGTAGAGCATGAGTTGTTTGACTAAGAGGTATATATATTTAAAATTTGAAGTATATATGTCGTAGCCCAAGTTGTAATTTAGCCCTATTCCGAATTGGCCTAATCCAGAGTGTAATTCCGAATTGGGCTAGCCCACGGCGTAATTCTTTCTATGCGACTACTGCACGCTTTGTGATTGGTTACTACCTTAATGTCATACTCAAATACGATTGGCTGTTGCGAATACTCTTTTCTGATTGGCTAAGTAATCGCATCCTGTTTGCTACCAAACAGTTTGTTTTATACTGAGAAAAGCGAAGTCAAGCAGGATTACGACTATCAAGTAACCAATTAGAAAACGCACAGCTTTATCTGACATGATTCTACCTTGGGCTAGCCCAAGTTGTAATTCCGGTTTCGACTAGCCCAATTCGGAATTGGGCTGAATTACTGTTTGGGCTACGACATATATGCGCTGTATTTATTGTATACCTTCGGTAGCCAGTTACGTAACATGTTTAGGTTCTATCATTCTAGAAAATACGGTCTGGCACCCAAGGCTGGTATCGGTGCTAAAAATCAGCTTTAACAATTTTAATATGAACCTGTCTATTATTGATTATTTAGAAAAATACATGACCAAAACTTTATTTTTCATTCGGTTAAATTGCTTAATTTTTGACCTGCTTACTGGGCATTGGATGGTCAGTCCACTGTTGGCAATGGCAACATCATCATAACTTAAAAGTAAAAAACATCAGGAAAAGTTTTCTTAAAATCTGTGTAATTGAATTTTTTTTGTATGTTTGTAAACGGTTGGATTCCGGATGGTTCGAATTGGGATCATGAAAATTCGGCTGACAAGGCAATTTTTGATGTGGGAATAACATAGAAAGTATGATGTTTGATATCGTATGTTTTTTATGACGTTGTTTGAGGCTTTGGAAATAGGCATGTGTTTTGGGTCCTGAAGATTGGTCTTTATATTTATTTTCAGCCCGGCAACGCCGAGGGGTATTCCGGTTCCGGTTTGTTGAAACTAAGTGTTTATACGACGACGGATGCTACCGTTTTGGGTGAACTTTTTCGCACATAATTGCGGTAATAAGAGTATTTTTTGATGTTTTTGATTTTTGATACTTATTGATATTACTGGTGCCGCTAGCGGTCAACATGTTTTATTTGAGAGAATACTTATTAATAGCATTGATTAATAGATTAAATGTAAAAGTTAGGTCATGTGTTTAATTATTGTATATTGAAATATAGTAGACAACGTAGGAGAATAAGGTATCATAACCATTCGTCACCCGACAACTCGTCGCTCGAAAACTTGTAATCCGATATTCCATCGACTCGACAATTCGTCACCCGCCATTTTGCTTAGGCTTAGGCTTAGGCTTAGGATGACCACGTAGGATTATGCTTAGATTTATTCAGAGGCTTTAGGATATTGTTAGGCGGCAAGCTGTCGGGTGACGATATTTCAATAGATTCTTAGAATAACAAACGAAGGTAACGTGTTTTTATTTTGATCTGAAATTTTGAAACCGTTTGTGTCGTATTAATATGTTGTTTATTATGAAAATTATATTACCTGAAACAACAGAACGTACAGACTGACGAGTAAAAAGTATTTTTATTAACAGTTTTCATTGGATTTCTTTTCAGTTTGCTGTATAAATCGGGTTGGCGTGAAAAAGTTTTCAACCAATCATTTGCAGTTACGGTAGTGAAATTTGACAACTCTTAGCTTTAATGCTTTAATTTCGGTAAATTTGGCTGTTCGAGGTTAAAATTGAATAAATGTGTTCTTATAACGGACGATTTGCTTAATCAGTCAGGCATCGAGAGCAGTTGCGTTGTTATGATATGCCCGTTAATGCGGCTGGACGTTCTGTTTATAAACCTGATGAGGTTAAAGGTTGCCAAAATTATGTCTGAGTTTGTGACTGTAAAGCGTAAATATTGGCGACGCATGAAAGCAGTGACCAGCCAATCAGACTTTAGTCTTCATATGTGCCTAATAAATACGTGATAATTTTGTCCAATCGGAAGTCGGGATGTGTTGTTGCTATGGCTATGAATAATGCCATAAAACTGGCAGTGGCGTATGTAAGTTGCAACGCAGGCCTTGATCTTTCCGGCCCATGTTACTTTAAGGGGCGTCCAGGTTTCTGGTGGGTCTATAAAAGAGTAGGTTTAGTTTCTAGATTACATTTTTTGCGTAGGCTTGGGCTTATGCTTAAGCTTACGAACACATTTCTGCAACTCTTAGGCTTACGAACACATTTTTGCAACTACTAGGCTTACGAACACATTTTTGCAACTCTTAGGCTAAGGCTTAGTCTTAGGAATACGCTTAATCTACTGTTACGTCCCGAAAAGTAACATGGGCGGTCTTTCAAATAATAAACGTAAAATTTTGTATTACGATTTAGTACTAAAATTGCGTTAAGCTTGTATCTCGCGATAAAGAGCGAGGATGTGTTGTTTATTGTGACGTTGAAGTGCTTTATATTGCTATGTTTGATCATCACTTGCCAATAACGTTTATGTTTGATAATCATTGTTGCCATTGTTTTTTCTTCACATTTTTCTATTAAATGGATAGCGATTTTAGTTTATAGAGCTGATCGTGTTTCTATGGTTTAAAGATTTGTTTAGGTTATAGCAGTTGTTTGTCAAATATTCTTAAGGTACATCTAGCTTCGCGCTCGCGAAATTTTTTCACAGTTATGGTTTTACTAGCATTTTCCGTAATGCTGTTTATCACATAATGGTGTTCAATTAAAAACATTAGGGTCAGAAAACCTTAAGCGAACCAGCGTATAATTAAGTTTTGTGTTAATTCAAAATCCTAAGCCTAAGCGTTGGAAAAAGTACTCATGTGGACAGTCTAGAATCTAAGTCTATTTTTTACAGACTCACCATAAATCGAGGGGAACCAAGAACTAAAATGGCGTATTGCTTAAGTATCTCGGGCGGTCTCTCATTTCAGAGTTTCCGGATCTTTACTGAATCCTTCTCAATAAATATAAGACTTCGCGATGATGGGAACATTAGAAAAACCAATTTCTCGCTGGTTCCGGATATTTTGTCGCTGATTTGCAAGAGATTTACCGAGGTATTTTACGCAGGCTTCATAATAATATGGTTGCAGTACTCTTAAATTGCCAATTTAGGGACATCGGCAAATACGGGATAATAAAAAGTTAACCTACGCTTTGTGCTTACATAACCAACCTATAGTGCTTGCTTTGAAATGACGTGAAGCGTTGAATGTGTTCGTAATCCTGATTGGCTATTTTTCTGCATAGCTACAGTTGTTTTTAGTCTATGCTACAATTATTAATTGTACTCCCGATTTTTTAAATACCGCTAACACATTATGACAGAGAATTTAAAGCTTTGCAAGCGTCGTACAACTTATTCAAGTGATGTTTTCATGAAAAAATTTGTATTTTTTAAACGTGAAAAAGATTTCTATTTAGTTTGACAAGTTTTATTGTACATCATGACGATTTTAACAGTTATTGCATACGGCGTTTCTGTACCTTTAAATGCCAACAGTAAGTTTTTGTGTCCTTTTATTTAGCAACTCTTTGTAAAATAAAAATTATGAAATTCATCCAAAATTTAAAAAATTAAATTTTAAGCTTAGCGTAACGTTAGCAAATAGGCTTATATAGCTTTATGCTGAGGTTTACGCATTTGCTTCACTGCTGTGAGCCCCTAACAGTCATTGACTATTTAAAACTATACGCAATTTTTTGACACTTTCTAAGCGGTTTTTTGTTGGAAATGAATTTGCAGACGTGTATTTGGTATTCTAAGTACAACTGTGCCTCTGCTGTCCGATATATCCATTAATTTATTACGCACCGTAAGATTACGCTGTCCCGCTGAATATTCATATGATATTCGTTGTATTATTTTTGGAATATCAAATATTCGCATAAATGTCCCTCATTGTCTCGTGACATACCGAGTCATGTACACATTGATCTTCTGAGAGCGGTAGTTTGTAAGTATATAAATGTCATATAACATTCGAGTTTTGTCTGTTTACCCGATATGAGTGCTTGAATTTTAACGTTGACGTAGAATCAACATGGGATAAAACGTGTTCTGCATACCCGGCTATAACGTGTAATCCCGCATAAGTATATACAAGCAATTTAACACAACCCTAAACTAATCGCTCGTGTCAAAAATGAAAACACTAGATTTTAATAAATATAAGGTAAATTACACAAATCTATTATATTACACTTTATGAAAATGTTCAAGCTGTATATTGTAACGATTGACTATCAAACAGTAATAATACCGAAACCGGATAGCGATTAAACCCAGAAACCAGAAATTGATATTAGATTCTATACGAAATCGAAAATTATCACGTTAAAGAGCGTAAATTATACAAGTCAACGATCCCTTTCGCACATTTAAGTTCGATCAAACGGCCAAGATAAAGAACAGGGGCGGAACAGTATTATAAGTATATTCCTAAGCCTAAGCCTACACTGCAAAAAAATGGCGAGTCAAATTGACTCTTTACGAAATAGGCTTTTCCTGACTTACACAAGCTGAGTCGAGATTCGACTCCGTCAGAGTCAAATTCGACTCTTTGAGTAGCATGTTTGACCCTGGCGGAGTCGAATTTTGACTCAGTTTGTGTAGTCCGGAAAAGCCTACTTCGGAGATAGTCAATTTAACGCACCAGTTTTTGCAGTGTAAGCCTAAGGCAAGCAAAAAAATTAGTCTAAAGCTTTACCGTACTCTGTTCTAGTCCCACAGAAAAACGTTCCGCCTATGATCTTTACATGGGCCGATCAAACTACTGTTTGAATTTACAGGTTCAATAAAATCGAGTCAAAATTTAAAATGTATACAAATACATAGTTTTGAAAATGTCCACCTCTTGAACATTCAAACACGTTACACCTGTCAAGACCTTTCAACCGTAAGGGTTCCGCTATACCTTACAGAGCCGGGGCTTTTTAGCATACATGGTGGCGGCGCTCTGTGATCATATCGTAACTTTAAGTCTAATCGGAATAAAATCACTTTATTGTAATGAATCAATTTATTGGTATACTTAATTAAGTTAAATGACATTTCGGTAAACATTCAAACAAATCCGTTCATGAAATGCCACCGCATATCAGCCATAGTCAGAATATATACAGCCACGGTATCAGATGGATGAAGAATACTGATGCACATGAATATATGCTAAGTTAAGCAGTACAACATAGAACCCTTTACGAAAATTTTGATGCGGGATGCGGTAGGGCTCGAACCCACAACGTACGGATTACCGGTCCGCTGCTCTAACCACTCAGCTATCCAGCCATACAAACTTTTGGCTACAATAGCTCTATAACCGTATGTTTGTACTGCAAGATATACGTATACGAATACGTCACGATACCGCATGAGGTAGAGAGCGTCTCTCACATTTCCCAATTTTTCCCGCTAAGCAATTCTAAGCTACACAGTACCATTTGAATAACCCGATATCTTCGGCCTAACGAATAAAATCCGGATCACCGTCGCTCATCACTAAGTTTAACATTATCATCAAATCTGAATCAGTTTGCTTCACCAGTAGTCGTTGTTGCTATCATAATAACTTTGAGTCGGAAGGATACAACAAAAAATATACATAAGTTATAAATTGCAAAAAGCAACACATTGCTATATTTTACATGACCACAATACATTTTCAAAATACATGCAATGTCATAAAGGCATAGTGATCACTGTGGAATGTTATACCAACTGCACGCTAACAATGCTTAATATTGATTGTGAGCCAATGTATAGAACAGGGCCGTAACAATAGTATGCGCATATTGCTAGCCTAACCGAAAGCCTAAGCCTATGAATGAGCTTACACCTAAGTGTAAGCAAACAACAGTCTAAAGATTAAGCTTACTCTATTGCAGTCCCGCAGAAAAACGTTCCGCTCCTGATCTTTACATGCGTCTGTTTGCGTATCAAATCACTATTAAGTGTTCATCAGTTGTGTTCAACCTGCAACACAATGTTAAGTTGCACAACAAGGATAAATTTTGTTCAATAGGAGCATAAACGCAGTGCGAGGTACAGATTTACACAACGCGTTTAGCAACAGGAATATTGAGCAACCCCATACTCAGCTCAACGTTGAATTTCCAATATCGAATTTTGTACAAATCCAAACCTTTTGTTGAACAACGTAACATCGCTGATGCGCAACGCCATATTTATTTTTACACAATTATTACACAAAAAATACCAAAATTTTACATTATGTAAAAATCGAATTCATTTAAATTAATGGGATTCTCCGCATTTGTTTGAATCGTACCTCATACAAACTAATAAATTAAGTTATACTTACCACCTACGGTTAGCTACTGATTTCAACATTTTGACTATTACTGTACAATTGCCCTCACATCAAATTTCAAAAGCAGGGTACACGATGACGTAACGTACGTATGTTTTATTTTAAGCTCAAAAAGCCCTCGAGTAGCTACGTTACCCGAAAGACATCCTCCGAACATAATGCGTTATGCGTATAAGAGAGAATTATAGACCTGAAACAACGGAATATACCAATAAAGTCAATATATATACTTTTCTGATTTTTTCAAATTTGTTACCGATCCACTAAGATCAACTTAATACTGCATAAAGATGACGGTTTCAAGATTTGATCAAACTTTTGAACTTATTTTTTCATTGGACTATTAAGTGTAAAATGTGCCCCGACCGTGAAAATCGATGCAAGAAAAACTTTCTTCAAAAGACGGTTTTGCCATCAGGTTTGTATCTTAATCGACCAGATCATACCAATTTCAGCCAACTATATTTAAAATTTACATAAACCCGCTTCGTTTTCTTTCCCAGTTCTAGTTAAAAACAGCTTATTCATTTCCGGCGGCAGCGGTACCTGTGTACTATCCGATCGCGCCAGGTCATCGCAGAAAACCACAATTAATGAATGACGTCGCAGCGCTTCGAAGTAGATATAGCGATCAGAGTACACAACACAAATTGTAAAATAAATATTATTTCGTTCACATTCAACAAACACAACACACAAAAATCTACATGCGCCAGAGCGTATTGTTGCATACAGAACTATCAAAGCCCGCAATATTATTAGTTATGCAGTCTATACACAAAATAATGTTTCACGATCACAGACAAATTACTATAAAACAACTTTATATATACTGTCCCTTGTCGAAATCTGAGCAAAATTGCAACTGCTGTTGCACCATAGTCTTTCTCAGGTAAACTCACCCGTGACATAAGTCAAAATTCAATCACTGTGGTCAAATATCCAACTTTCTAATATTAGCCCATATTTTAAAATGAGTGTAGTAGCTATTTATTACCAGTTAGTTCTATGTCTTGTAACTACTTGTATTACACCAGCAAACACGAAACATCGAAATTTTTGCACCATTTTTTACTTTTGAAAGGTCGGTCCTACTGTAAATGGGATTTGAAAATTCGCAGCTGCCACAGTTCGCTTATTTGAAAATCTTATGCTTACTGTCGGTCGATAGGTGCTGTACACAATAACACAATAAACTTTTGAATGGCTGCCACGGATTTCTGCAAGTGTTGGGTTACTGTATATACAATTTTAACATACCCTCGCTAACTCTACCTTATCACAATTTCCAGCGTTAACCCTGTTTTTTTTCTTATCACAATTTCCTGCGTATTAACCCCACTTTTTCATAATTTTCTTCGTTAACCTCACCTTAACACATATGAAACAATGCATACCTTGTTTGTATTATAACACACGTTAAAATGAGATTAACAAACAAAATTGTAATAAGGTGAGCTTAACGAGTGAAGAAATTAAAAATTGTACATACGGTAACCCCAAAACAAGTACAAATCGATGACAGCCAATCACAAATTATTGTGAACAGCGTATAAGCTTCAATCGGCCGTCTGACTTCAGTTAACTATAAAATTTACTAAGTTAAGAGATAAATATAAACATGCTTTTCGAATTTCAACTGTTGTTTGAAACAAAACGGTACAGTTTATTTCAGATCTAGATCTTCATCGCCACACGACTTTTTAATCCGCACTAACAGCGACGTGTACCATTTATCCAACCTCGAGATCGAATCGTATTCTTTAACGGTTTCCGTGAATGCTTCAACATTGGACTCTTCCAAAGCCATGATAATGTCCTGAAAAAATGCAAAATGTAACTAAACAATATCAGAATCAAAACAACAATCTTATACCGAAATTCATGTCTGAATAGAAACTAATTTTACGTGAAAGTATAAAATTAACTTAAGTGGAGCAAGCTAATATTTTTCAAGAGTCCGCATGTACAAAAGAAGATACTCACAATATATTGATTATTGAACTTGTATATACATAACAACACTCCATCCCAGGTTACTGCCGAAATTGTAAGAATATTTTGCGCGAAGTGTAATAGAACTTAATTCCTGTGGCGCTAAGTAATTATTTAAGCTGGAATTAACATGTTATTTATGCACCAATACAAGTAGTGGCACATGACCAACTATGCACAGAGTCATCACTCAAGAAATATGCAGCGTTGCTTTGCTGTCAAATCCTCTCTTACCTTGAGAAGCTTACATTCACGACTATCGGAGAAAGCTGGATATATTTCTTCATAGCGTTTTATCGCATGCTGGAATACAAAACAGATATTAAATAGTGTACAAGCAGCAGTAAACCAAATCCATCAGCAAATATATAATTATGATCCTTGACACACAGAATATACCATGGTGCAACCGGATAGCATAAATTGCGAGATCAGGTACTGCGAAATTCGCCCAAACCAAAACACAACAGCTGGATATTAAATGTTTGATGCATAACAATAAACCTTAATCACGCTAATTTGACATCATGTGATTTAGTTATATTGCTTCAATCGTTTTAGTCTTACCGTCTTTTTCGCTATTTTGTCTGCCGCAAGGAACAAAAATCACTGAGATATATTGTAATTTTGGTTACAAATACAGTTTTGCAATTAGGTGCACATGCCTAACCTACAACATTTATTCAATCCATCAGCTAATCAATAGCAGTATGCAAACTTTTAAATATTTAAAAAAAATAAACTGCCAGTAAATTAAGAATACAAAAAACTGAAATAGCAAAACATACCTGTCCATTCAAAAGATCAACACAAAGATGGCACAACGCAGCACGGAAAAAATAATCTTTCGCGGAATACTTCAATAACGAACTGTCAGCGGCGGACGTCCCAATCTAAACAAAGATAATTTAACAAAAAATGTAAAGTGTATTTCTCATTTTCACCTTTACAAAATTATATATAAACGTAACACTCTGACTTACATGTTTGTTTTTGTCTTCTTTAAACATGCATAAACGGAAACAAACTCATTACTGAAATATCACTGAAACAACTTACAAACACACATAACCACGTGGTTTGCTTAAGACAGATTACCAGCGTTACTGTTTACAGCGCTAAATAAAGTCAGCACTGACGTCAGCTGATTAGATGGTCAAATGGCTTTTCAATGTTATCAACATTATATTGAAGTAATACCTCTTCGTAAATTTCGATCGCTTTCTTATATTGTTCAATAGACGCCGCATATTCCGCAACTTTTAGCATACACTTGTTCGCTGCACTAAAACAAAGTTTAAAAAACAAATACAACATTTCTCACTTCAAACCGATGTTTCTAATATTGAAAAGAATGCAACAGCGTTGCCAACTTAAACAGTAGTTTCCGTTTTTCACAACAATATTTTACACTAAATTGACAGTGCTATTCAATTTCAAACAACGGACTAAACAATTTTAGGTTAGCTGAGATATTAAGTACTATTGTGTAGTTCTATTAACTTGTATGACAAATAGGAATGTTGATTATTGACACCAAATAAGTTTCAGCATTACCAATTTGAAAAAAGCTTAGAAAGCAATATCAGCAATAAGTCAAACAAACGCCACAATCAGGCCACTTGGATACGAAAAAATACCGGGGTCGGATAATTTAATATCCGGCCAAGGCTTTGCAATTCATTCAAATCTAACACTAAACTGCACTTAAATATCAGAACGTAGCTCACAATTTTTCCTTCCGTGGCCTAAGGTATCCAAAGTGCTTACGTGACAAAGCTTAACGTATCATGCCAATGTAATTTTAACACTTTATCTATGTTTGTTATTGTAGAGTTCAGCTTCAATATTTCCTGGACCAATTTTACTTCAAGGGCATCTAGGTTTTCCATGGTACTATAAAATAGAGATGGCTTACGATTAATGCTATTAAGTTCGCATAAGCTTAGGCTTAGAGTTGGACTTATTTTTAAAGTGACGTTTAAGCGTAGGCTTGCGAATAGAAGAGGAATACACTGAGATCGCATTACACCCCTAAACTACAAGTGATAGTCTTTATCAGGTTTTCCACCGTTATCGTAAACGAATAAACCTTATAAACTTACACCGCCACATGAAAAAAATTTACAACACATTTATGACACAAAACGCATTTGTCAGATACATGTTTTGAATAAAGATCTCTGACTTCGCACTACGCACCTTTTGGATTCTTCACCTTTGTAGTAATCAGCAGCTTTCTCGTAATGATTCATAGCCTATTAAACAAACACCATTTGCAACAACTTTCAATGTACCCGTTCAGTTTAACGCAAATACCAACGCAAACGATTAGCGTACTTTAATTCAGAAACGGGGCGATGAATCTTAGAATGGAACAAACCAGGGTGCAACGGGAATTACGGTTCCGGTTCCGGCATTTTTTTCAGATTCCGGTTAATTTTTACCGGAAATAAAAATTCCGGTAATAAAATTTGGTCGGTTTTAAAAAAGTTATTTTGCTACAAAATGACGATAAAAATTAGCTAGATTTCATTAGTACAGTATGCAAACCTTGACAATCGCCAAAACTAAACCATCGAAGATAGATTTCGCTTCCGTGGATTATGACAATCTTAAATACAGCAGATAAAGTGAATACCTATCTCCAACTACGGTTATTTCATCAATAATATTGCGAAAATGAAAATTCAAATGAATTTTTCCGTGGAATGTATTTTTCATTTTCCCGGTACCGTTTCCGTTAAATTTTTCAAATTCCGGTTCCGGTTCCAGTAAATTGTAATTCCTGTTGCACCCTGGACCAAACATAATATTCGCATACCAACAATAACAGTATAATGAAATCTACGTATCAATAAATAATTAATTATTTATAAAGAAGTAATTATAAAGAGCTAATCTTGCTTGTCCCTCATACAAACGTTTATGTTATACGAATAGATAGGGACGATGTGTATGCGGATGATAAAGGCTAAATAGACTTTTGTGATAATCAACCCAAATTCAACAACACGTTTACATAAAATCCGCAGTACAAAAACATATTTGTCAAAAACCATAAAAAACAAAAACGCAATACAAGCGTTCATAATAACTGCAATAACCTACGTACCTTTTCCAAATCGGGCAATTCGTCTTCGAAAATTTCAGCTATAGAAGTGTGATGTTTCGCCGCCATTGTGAACCGACCCTGAACCATTAACAAAAAGCAATTTGGTGTTAAATAATATATCTTAAGAAAAAATGTCTAGCAACAGTGTCAGTCAGCTCCTGAGTTATTACACAAATTCATATGTTTTTGTAAAAACCTTTGTAACATAAACCATTTTGCAACCTCCGAGAATGAAAATATGTAATTTTATATGCATGTTGGACTTTGAGTACAGTGATATTGTAATTTTATAACGAAGAGAAAGACGCAAATTAGCCAAGTATAATGCTTGTCTTGTAATATATAAAATAAAAAATCACAAGATTACTTCATATGGTCGTTAAGTTACTACACTTCAAACAATTCGGCATACTTCTATTCTGACATACCCGATAACCTTTCGAAATTAAGTAGCCACCATTATCCATATTACTACTTGTGATCTTATAGATGTTGGTTCTAGCACCATAGAAACACATAAACAAAAGGATAACATTTAAATACTGCTAATAATTAGCATAGGCCGCCACTATGGAAATTAAATTCCGACAAGCATAATGCAAATACAGGTATACGTATTATCAGTATCAGTTGCATTACGATTGTTGCAATATAAGCAGTGCATCAGCGAGGTATCAATATTATTACGTATAAATACCACATTATTCGAATGCATCCTACTCAAAATTTGACATAAAATATACCATGTCAGTATAAATATCAATAGCTTTCATTAGACAATCCACAGACATTTGAACGTTTGTCTTTTTAAAGCATGTCGCAGCGTCGACATAATTTGTTGCTGCTTCGTGTTTAGCGCCGTCTTTCGTTTTCAAATGTACTTCAGCTGATTTAATAAATGCTGTGCCAGCATCTGAAATTGCTAGCGTCATGTACATGAAATATCTCCAAAATAAGCAACCATACACACGGCAAAATGTAACGTATCAGGGTACAAAGCGGAACTGGATTATGCTGGAATCAGAACAGCAAACTTTTACCGGAATCGGAACTACAAATTTGTGACTACGAATAATATGCATTCCCAATAATATTGATTTAGGCTGCCTGTTGGTTGGCAACAATCCTTAAAAACGTCGCATCAACAAATTGACAATCTTTTTTGGTTCTGCAAAGCTAAACTATAATCCACTATTGATAAATTAACTAACTCATCGATAACCCCAATTTAATAGATAAATAATGCAGAATTTTTATGCAACATACCACAACAAGTAGGCCAAAATTAAAATGTCTAAATTCCGATTCTGATTGCACGCCTAAAAGTAAAATGAAAAAATTCCGATTCCAGTTGATTGTGCAATCGGAATCGGAACTCGTTTTCAATCAAAATTCTAATCGGAATCGGAATTCAGGTTGCACCCTGTAAGATATATGCAAAATACAAATATATGTTACTAAACAGCAGAGGCTCTCTATTGCAAGGCTGTTATTTTTACGTAACAAAATTTAAAAATCTAAACAATATTAATAATTAAATTTATCGCAGGGTTGCCGCATTAATATTAGGCGTCCACTGCACCAATTCTTTTAACAATGTCTATAAAACTTGTAGCATAACTATGTTTGAACAGCGATATTTACCGTTCCACTTCTTTGCCATTTTGAACAAATTTGCAGCTTTAACGTATAGTTCTGCTGCTTCGTCGCCACGTGATCCACCACTGAAAATCATACAATGTCAGAATTCACATTTGATACAATAAAAAATGGCCGAGGCCCCAGGGCTACATTAGCGCGGTTCATTATATATCAGCTAGTACGTATCTATAACACATGCTCGAATCAAAATTCCTTGTTTACAACTAACATACGTGTATACACATTGGTAATGAAAGCATACCAATACAAGGGCTTACCCAAGAAAGCCGCCAAGAAATCCACCACCACCACCCTTGCTTTTCTTTTCAGCTTCCTGGATCAATTTCATTGCTTTCGCTTCATTGTCAGCCATGTTTATATATGCACGTCAATTGGTGTTTAATGCTACAGAATCGAAATTAATTTATGCAATGAGATAAACTGTATAAACTCGTGGACAAATATAATTCAATAACAACATTCAAAGCAACATAAGTGATAAAATTCGTAAAAACATTTCTATATCCAAAATATCGAAAAATAAGAAGAAAAACTGCTCGAAAAATGTACTTTCTAAGTGCAAATCTTTTCGCATCTAACTTCTTCTGGTTTTTGCTTTGTAAGTTCATTCACTTGCTCGTTCGTATTTTGTTTGGCAGTGTCTTATGGCTATAGTCGACTATAAAAGCAGTTGGACAGGCGGGCTACGAAGTGCAGTGGTAACAGCGTCAACCTGACACTAAGAAGATCGCCAGTACGAATCCACCAGTAACCCACTTTTCCAGCTTCTTAACGTCTACCTGACAAGCAGAAGGTCGCTAGTACCAAACGCCCGGTAACCCACTTTTCCAGCTGCTTGTTTAAAAGGTGTGAAGTCCAAATTCGTACTTAGACTGACAATACACTCACGAACAGCCGATGTAAAAATTACAAGTTACGGCGGAACTTGTGCTAGTTATAATATGGTTGTTTACTACGTTGTGTACAATGCAGTGTGTATGACGAGTTGACTTTTTGTGTGTATTTTACATTCCGGTATTCCATATTTTAGCTGTATACTGTCGGGTGGGGCCCCAGTGTGCACTCTGTGCCACACTGGTGCCCACCCTCGGCGTCCCTTGAGCTCCTAGCTATGTCGTTTACAACCGTCTAGTCTCGGTCTAGTATGTAATTTATACGTATACCTGTATTTGCATTATGCTTGTCGGAATTTAATTTCCATAGTGGCGGCCTATGCTAATTATTAGCAGTATTTAAATGTTATCCTTTTTGTTTATGTGTTTCTATGGTGCTAGAACCAACATCTATAAGATCACAAGTAGTAATATGGATAATGGTGGCTACTTAATTTCGAAAGGTTATCAGGTATGTCAGAATAGAAGTATGCCGAATTGTTTGAAGTGTAGTAACTTAACAACCTATATGAAGTAATCTTGTGATTTTTTTTATTTTTATATATTACAAGACAAGCATTATACTTGGCTAATTTGCGTCTTTTTCTTCGTTATAAAATTACAATATCACTGTACTCAAAGTCCAACATGCATATAAATTTACATATTTTCATTCTCGGAGGTTGCAAATTGGTTTATGTTACAAAGGTTTTTACAAAAACATATGAATTTGTGTAATAACTCAGGAGCTGACTAGACACTGTTGCTAGACATTTTTTTCTTAAGATATATTATTTAACACCAAATTGCTTTTTGTTAATGGTTAAGGGTCGGTTCACAATGGCAGCGAAACATCACACTTCTATAGCTGAAATTTTCGAAGACGAATTGCCCGATTTAGAAAAGGTACGTAGGTTATTGCAGTTATTATGAACGCTTGTATTGCGTTTTTGTTTTTTATGGTTTTTGACAAATATGTTTTTGTACTGCGGATTTTATGTAAACGTGTTGTTGAATTTGGGTTGATTATCACAAAAGTCTATTTAGCCTTTATCATCCGCATACACATCATCCCTATCTATTCGTATAACATAAACGTTTGTATGAAGGACAAGCAAGATTAGCTCTTTATAATTACTTCTTTTATAAATAATTAATTATTTATTGATACGTAGATTTCATTATACTGTTATTGTTGGTATGAGAATATTTTATGTTTAGTCCAGGTTTAACAGCAATTACAATTTACTGGAACCGGAACTGGAATTTGAAAAATTTAACGGAAACGGTTACGGGAAAATGAAAAAATACATTCCACGGAAAAATTCATTTGAATTTTCATTTTCAGCAATATTATTGATGAAATAACCGTAGTTGGAGATATCGGTATTCACTTTATCTGCTGTATTTAAGATTGTCATAATCCACGGAAGCGAAATCTATCTTCTGATGGTTTAGTTTTGGCGATTGTCAAGGCTTGCATACTGTACTAATGAAATTAGCTAATTTTTATCGTCATTTTGTAGCAAAATAACTTTTTTAAAACCGACCAAATTTTATTACCGGAATTTTTATTTCCAGTAAAAATTAACCGGAATCTGAAAAAAATGCCGGAACCGGAACCATAATTACCGTTGCACCCTCGTTTGTTCCATTCTAAGATTCATCGCCCCGTTTTCTGAATTAAAGTACGCTAATCGTTTGCGTTGGTATTTGCGTTAAACTGAACAGGGTACATTGAAAGTTGTTGCAAATGGTGTTTGTTTAATAGGCTATGAATCATTACGAGAAAGCTGCTGATTACTACAAAGGTGAAGAATCCAAAAGGTTCGTAGTGCAAAGTAAGAGATCTTTATTCAAAACATGTATCTGACAAATGCGTTTTGTGTCATAAATGTGTTGTAAATTTTTTTATGTGGCGGTGTAAGTTTATAAGGTTTATTCGTTTATTATAACGGTGGGAAACCTGATAAAAGACTATCACTTGTAGTTTAGGGGTGTAATGCGATCTCAGTGTATTCCTCTTCTATTCGCAAGCCTACGCTTAAACGTCACTTTAAAAATAAGTCAAACTCTAAGCCTAAGCTTATGCAAACTTAATAGCATTAATCGTAAGCCATCTCTATTTTTATAGTACCATGGAAAACCTAGATGCCCTTAAAGTAAAATTGGTCCAGGAAATATTAAAGCTGAATTCTACAATAACAAACATAGATAAAGTGTTAAAATTACATTGGCATGATATCGTTAAGCTTTGTCACGTAAGCACTTTGGATACCTTAGGCCACGGAAGGAAAAATTGTGAGCTTCGTTCTGATATTTAAGTGCAGTTTAGTGTTAGATTTGAATGAATTGCAAAGCCTTGGCCGGATATTAAATTATCCGACCCCGGTATTTTTTGGTATCCAAGTGGCCTGATTGTGGCGTTTGTTTGACTTATTGCTGATATTGCTTTCTAAGCTTTTTTCAATTGGTAATGTTGAAACTTATTTGGTGTCAATAATCAACATTCCTATTTGTATTAGTTAATAGAACTACACAATAGTACTTAATATCTCAGCTAACCTAAAATTGTTTAGTCCGTTGTTTGAAATTGAATAGCACTGTCAATTTAGTGTAAAATATTGTTGTGAAAAACGGAAACTACTGTTTAAGTTGGCAACGCTGTTGCATTTCTTTTAAATATTTCAAACATAAGTTTAAAGTGAGAAATGTTGTATTTGTTTTTTAAACTTTGTTTTAGTGCAGCGAACAAGTGTATGCTAAAAGTTGCGGAATATGCGGCGTCTATTGAACAATATAAGAAAGCGATCGAAATTTACGAAGAGGTATTACTTCAATATAATGTTGATAACATTGAAAAAGCCATTTGACCATCTAATCAGCTGACGTCATTGCTTGACTTTATTTAGCGCTGTAAACAGTAACGCTGGTAATCTGTCTTAAGCAAACCACGTGGTTATGTGTGTTTGTAAGTTGTTTCAGTGATATTTCAGTAATGAGTTTGTTTCCGTTTATGCATGTTTAAAGAAGACAAAAACAAACATGTCAGTCAGAGTGTTACGTTTATATATAATTTTGTAAAGGTGAAAATGAGAAATACACTTTACATTTTTTTGTTAAATTATCTTTGTTTTTAGATTGGGACGTCCGCCGCTGACAGTTCGTTATTGAAGTATTCCGCGAAAGATTATTTTTTTCCGTGCTACGTTGTGCCATCTTTGTGTTGATCTTTTGAATGGACAAGTATGTTTTGCTATTTCAGTTTTTTGTATTTTTAATTTACTGGCAGTTTATTTTTTTAAATATTTAAAACTTTGCAGTACTACTATTGATTAGCTAATGGATTGAATAAATGTTGTAGGTTAGGCATGTGCACCTAATTGCAAAACTGTATTTGTAACCAAAATTACAATATATCTCAGTGATTTTTGTTCCTTGCAGCAGACAAAATAGCGAAAAAGACGGTAAGACTAAAACGATTAAAGCAATATAACTAAATCACATGATGTCAAATTAGCGTGATTAAGGTTTATTGTTATGCATCAATCATTTAATATCCAGCTGTTGTGTTTTGGTTTGGGCGAATTTCGCAGTACCTGATCTCGCAATTTATGCTATCCGGTTGAACCATGGTATTTTCTGTGTGTCAAGGATCATAATTATATATTTGCTGATGGATTTGGTTTACTGCTGCTTGTACACTATTTAATATCTGTTTTGTATTCCAGCATGCGATAAAACGCTATGAAGAAATATATCCAGCTTTCTCCGATAGTCGTGAATGTAAGCTTCTCAAGGTAAGAGAGGATTTAACAGCAAAGCAACGCTGCATATTTCTTGAGTGATAACTATGTGCATAGTTGGTCATGTGCCACTACTTGTATTGGTGCATAAATAACATGTTAATTCCAGCTTAAATAATTACTTAGCGCCACAGGAATTAAGTTCTATTACACTTCACGCAAAATATTCTTACAATTTCGGCAGTAACCTGGGATGGAGTGTTGTTATGTATATACAAGTTCAATAATCAATATATTGTGAGTATCTTCTTTTGTACATGCGGACTCTTGAAAAATATTAGCTTGCTCCACTTAAGTTAATTTTATACTTTTCACGTAAAATTAGTTTTATTCAGACATGAATTTCGTATAAGATTGTTGTTTTGATTCTGATATTGTTTAGTTACATTTTGCATTTTTTCAGGACATTATCATGGCTTTGGAAGAGTCCAATGTTGAAGCATTCACGGAAACCGTTAAAGAATACGATTCGATCTCGAGGTTGGATAAATGGTACACGTCGCTGTTAGTGCGGATTAAAAAGTCGTGTGGCGATGAAGATCTAGATCTGAAATAAACTGTACCGTTTTGTTTCAAACAACAGTTGAAATTCGAAAAGCATGTTTATATTTATCTCTTAACTTAGTAAATTTTATAGTTAACTGAAGTCAGACGGCCGATTGAAGCTTATACGCTGTTCACAATAATTTGTGATTGGCTGTCATCGATTTGTACTTGTTTTGGGGTTACCGTATGTACAATTTTTAATTTCTTCACTCGTTAAGCTCACTTTATTACAATTTTGTTTGTTAATCTCATTTTAACGTGTGTTATAATACAAACAAGGTATGCATTGTTTCATATGTGTTAAGGTGAGGTTAACGAAGAAAATTATGAAAAAGTGGGGTTAATACGCAGGAAATTGTGATAAGAAAAAAAACAGGGTTAACGCTGGAAATTGTGATAAGGTAGAGTTAGCGAGGGTATGTTAAAATTGTATATACAGTAACCCAACACTTGCAGAAATCCGTGGCAGCCATTCAAAAGTTTATTGTGTTATTGTGTACAGCACCTATAGACCGACAGTAAGCATAAGATTTTCAAATAAGCGAACTGTGGCAGCTGCGAATTTTCAAATCCCATTTACAGTAGGACCGACCTTTCAAAAGTAAAAAATGGTGCAAAAATTTCGATGTTTCGTGTTTACTGGTGTAATACAAGTAGTTACAAGACATAGAACTAACTGGTAATAAATAGCTACTACACTCATTTTAAAATATGGGCTAATATTAGAAAGTTGGATATTTGACCACAGTGATTGAATTTTGACTTATGTCACGGGTGAGTTTACCTGAGAAAGACTATGGTGCAACAGCAGTTGCAATTTTGCTCAGATTTCGACAAGGGACAGTATATATAAAGTTGTTTTATAGTAATTTGTCTGTGATCGTGAAACATTATTTTGTGTATAGACTGCATAACTAATAATATTGCGGGCTTTGATAGTTCTGTATGCAACAATACGCTCTGGCGCATGTAGATTTTTGTGTGTTGTGTTTGTTGAATGTGAACGAAATAATATTTATTTTACAATTTGTGTTGTGTACTCTGATCGCTATATCTACTTCGAAGCGCTGCGACGTCATTCATTAATTGTGGTTTTCTGCAATGACCTGGCGCGATCGGATAGTACACAGGTACCGCTGCCGCCGGAAATGAATAAGCTGTTTTTAACTAGAACTGGGAAAGAAAACGAAGCGGGTTTATGTAAATTTTAGATATAGTTGGCTGAAATTGGTATGATCTGGTCGATTAAGATACAAACCTGATGGCAAAACCGTCTTTTGAAGAAAGTTTTTCTTGCATCGATTTTCACGGTCGGGGCACATTTTACACTTAATAGTCCAATGAAAAAATAAGTTCAAAAGTTTGATCAAATCTTGAAACCGTCATCTTTATGCAGTATTAAGTTGATCTTAGTGGATCGGTAACAAATTTGAAAAAATCAGAAAAGTATATATATTGACTTTATTGGTATATTCCGTTGTTTCAGGTCTATAATTCTCTCTTATACGCATAACGCATTATGTTCGGAGGATGTCTTTCGGGTAACGTAGCTACTCGAGGGCTTTTTGAGCTTAAAATAAAACATACGTACGTTACGTCATCGTGTACCCTGCTTTTGAAATTTGATGTGAGGGCAATTGTACAGTAATAGTCAAAATGTTGAAATCAGTAGCTAACCGTAGGTGGTAAGTATAACTTAATTTATTAGTTTGTATGAGGTACGATTCAAACAAATGGGGAGAATCCCATTAATTTAAATGAATTCGATTTTTACATAATGTAAAATTTTGGTATTTTTTGTGTAATAATTGTGTAAAAATAAATATGGCGTTGCGCATCAGCGATGTTACGTTGTTCAACAAAAGGTTTGGATTTGTACAAAATTCGATATTGGAAATTCAACGTTGAGCTGAGTATGGGGTTGCTCAATATTCCTGTTGCTAAACGCGTTGTGTAAATCTGTACCTCGCACTGCGTTTATGCTCCTATTGAACAAAATTTATCCTTGTTGTGCAACTTAACATTGTGTTGCAGGTTGAACACAACTGATGAACACTTAATAGTGATTTGATACGCAAACAGACGCATGTAAAGATCAGGAGCGGAACGTTTTTCTGCGGGACTGCAATAGAGTAAGCTTAATCTTTAGACTGTTGTTTGCTTACACTTAGGTGTAAGCTCATTCATAGGCTTAGGCTTTCGGTTAGGCTAGCAATATGCGCATACTATTGTTACGGCCCTGTTCTATACATTGGCTCACAATCAATATTAAGCATTGTTAGCGTGCAGTTGGTATAACATTCCACAGTGATCACTATGCCTTTATGACATTGCATGTATTTTGAAAATGTATTGTGGTCATGTAAAATATAGCAATGTGTTGCTTTTTGCAATTTATAACTTATGTATATTTTTTGTTGTATCCTTCCGACTCAAAGTTATTATGATAGCAACAACGACTACTGGTGAAGCAAACTGATTCAGATTTGATGATAATGTTAAACTTAGTGATGAGCGACGGTGATCCGGATTTTATTCGTTAGGCCGAAGATATCGGGTTATTCAAATGGTACTGTGTAGCTTAGAATTGCTTAGCGGGAAAAATTGGGAAATGTGAGAGACGCTCTCTACCTCATGCGGTATCGTGACGTATTCGTATACGTATATCTTGCAGTACAAACATACGGTTATAGAGCTATTGTAGCCAAAAGTTTGTATGGCTGGATAGCTGAGTGGTTAGAGCAGCGGACCGGTAATCCGTACGTTGTGGGTTCGAGCCCTACCGCATCCCGCATCAAAATTTTCGTAAAGGGTTCTATGTTGTACTGCTTAACTTAGCATATATTCATGTGCATCAGTATTCTTCATCCATCTGATACCGTGGCTGTATATATTCTGACTATGGCTGATATGCGGTGGCATTTCATGAACGGATTTGTTTGAATGTTTACCGAAATGTCATTTAACTTAATTAAGTATACCAATAAATTGATTCATTACAATAAAGTGATTTTATTCCGATTAGACTTAAAGTTACGATATGATCACAGAGCGCCGCCACCATGTATGCTAAAAAGCCCCGGCTCTGTAAGGTATAGCGGAACCCTTACGGTTGAAAGGTCTTGACAGGTGTAACGTGTTTGAATGTTCAAGAGGTGGACATTTTCAAAACTATGTATTTGTATACATTTTAAATTTTGACTCGATTTTATTGAACCTGTAAATTCAAACAGTAGTTTGATCGGCCCATGTAAAGATCATAGGCGGAACGTTTTTCTGTGGGACTAGAACAGAGTACGGTAAAGTTTTAGACTAATTTTTTTGCTTGCCTTAGGCTTACACTGCAAAAACTGGTGCGTTAAATTGACTATCTCCGAAGTAGGCTTTTCCGGACTACACAAACTGAGTCAAAATTCGACTCCGCCAGGGTCAAACATGCTACTCAAAGAGTCGAATTTGATTCTGACGGAGTCGAATCTCGACTCAGCTTGTGTAAGTCAGGAAAAGCCTCTTTCGTAAAGAGTCAATTTGACTCGCCCATTTTTTTGCAGTGTAGGCTTAGGTTTAGGAATATACTTATAATACTGTTCCGCCCCTGTTCTTTATCTTGGCCGTTTGATCGAACTTAAATGTGCGAAAGGGATCGTTGACTTGTATAATTTACGCTCTTTAACGTGATAATTTTCGATTTCGTATAGAATCTAATATCAATTTCTGGTTTCTGGGTTTAATCGCTATCCGGTTTCGGTATTATTACTGTTTGATAGTCAATCGTTACAATATACAGCTTGAACATTTTCATAAAGTGTAATATAATAGATTTGTGTAATTTACCTTATATTTATTAAAATCTAGTGTTTTCATTTTTGACACGAGCGATTAGTTTAGGGTTGTGTTAAATTGCTTGTATATACTTATGCGGGATTACAGGTTATACGGTATGCAGAACACGTTTTATCCCATGTTGATTCTACGTCAACGTTAAAATTCAAGCACTCATATCGGGTAAACAGACAAAACTCGAATGTTATATGACATTTATATACTTACAAACTACCGCTTTATATCAATGTGTACATGATTCGGTATGTCACGAGAAATGAGGGACATTTATGCGAATATTTGATATTCAAAAATAATACAACGAATATCATATGAATATTCAGCGGGACAGCGTAATTTTACGGTGCGTAATAAATTAATGGATATATCGGACAGCAGAGGCACAGTTGTACTTAGAATA